>CM060897.1:145588284-145930784 GCA_030762935.1 Hymenopus coronatus
GTGAACCATTTAAGGGAAGTTTCGCGTCCGATCCGTACGAATAGCGACGCAACTAATTCAAATTCTTGCAGTGCAACACACCATAATGTTATACCGAGCACCAAAGTAGGTCATACCCAATGAAATAACCGCTCCTATTTTCTGTGACGAAAGTGAGGATTGCCCTTTGACCTTCATAAAAGAACTAGAAGATTGTTTCAACTTAAATAGGGTACCAGGGAATCTTAAAATGAACCTTACAAGGAAACACCTGAGGGGGCGCGCAAATGAATAGGCACGTGTTTTGTTTGACGGCCATACCAACTATGTCACATACAAACAGCATTTTTGTCGCACTATTGGGGCATACACCGACAGACGGCCATCCGCCAAGAAATTCTGTCTGGGTGGTACGATCACAACAGCGGAATGATCATGCAGGACTACCTGTTGAGGTTAATAAGCCGAAGCCGGCTCATCGAACCAAGTATAGGGCAAAAAGAGATGATCCAGCTGGTCACAGATCATTTCCCTCCTCAAACAGAAATTTCATACGAGTTGCCGAAGTAACCATTTATACCCAGCTAATGGAGTTGTTGTCGTCGCTTGAGAGCCATATGCCTCGAGGTGGAAACGAAGCAAAATAGTCCGCGTCATAGGAATCCAGACAGACGAGCAGATGTCTCATTCGGGCAGGGGGCACCTTTGTCAACCCCAGGTGAAAGAGCTAGAGTACGATACCGCGATCCAGCACCTCATTTCAGGCAGGAAGAGGGACCACGAGGAACCAGAGTAGCTCATAATAATGGCTATAGAGGGACTGATAACAGGGGCCGGCAGCCACAAACATCCCACCGGGAGGATGAGAGAAATCCGCGGATCAACAGCATACATTTCGAAAGGGGGAACAATGATCGCCGAAGGTATAACGCCGACTTAGGCAGACCATTAACCGCAATTATGGACCCAGATTTGGGAGGGAATGAGAGGCGCGAGGGCCGTACGAGCCATATTTTGTTCGCGAGAGTAACACTCTGCGTGACCGCACGACCGCTGAAAACGCGGAGGGCGCAACAACAGCTAACGTTATGCCGGCGTTAAACTGCTAAAGGATTTCGATGACACCCTACTGGGATCCTGGCCACGAAACTGCAGGGATATGCCTATCGGCGGGTCAGAGTACGATGATGTAAAGTTAGGGGTCATAAAACCATACAATAATTATGGTCAAGAGAGGAGCGGTAACTCAGGAGAAAACCACAGCACAGAGTCACCCAAAATCGTAATCCAAGTGTACCGAGTTTCAACCCAGACGCTGTTGGACAGCGGAGCAAATTCAACCGTTTGTTCCGAAAGTTTTTACAAGAAGCTACTGGCACAGGGAACCAAGTTACAGAGTTTACCAGTCACTAAAGTCTTTTGTACGTTGACAGTAGGAAAGCAGCGACAATGCATAAAGCAACAAGCAATGTTTAAGCTAAACTTACAAGGGTCATATAGTGAGGTAATAGGGTTAATTGTACCGAAACTTAATGCAGATTTTCTCATTGGTACAGATTTGCTACACAAACTGGTCGCAAGAATCAATTTCGAACATAAGTTCTGGAAATACAGCGTGAACGGGAATTGAACTTGCTACCCTTCATACAGGAAACAGAAGAATCAGCTGACACCCGCTTACCCGAAAAAAAGACATAAGCGAAGAGAATTTCTTTGTAGAATCAGTTCAAATAGGTTCTTATAAGCTACATTTTATGTATGGGGATAATGAAGGTAATGACTTGCGAAATGAATCGCAGCAGGATAAAATAAATGAAACCACGGAAAAGAATATAAACGTCGTAATACAAGACGAAAGTAATATATGTTTTATTTTGCCCTAAGAACGGAACAGGGCGAGAGAAAAGACTGCCCATAGAAAAGTCTATTGTCCTATCGAGGGAAGGGTGTGTCACGGCGAAGCCGAGCTGCGGACAAAGCAGAAGGGACTTTATACCTGCGAGACACAGAGAAAGAAGAATTATTTAAGATTCTTGTGAATAACCAGAAAATGTTTTCAGAGAGACCCGGAGAATGCAGAGTATTTCAGCATAGTTTTACAGTACATAACCTACAACCCTTTTCCCACAAGACCTTTATCGTTGCAGCCGGAAGCGGACAGAATAGTTAATGGCATTCTGCAAGATGGAATACTTGAACCGTCTAACTCTAGGTATTGTAATAGACTTTGTTGGGTCCTTAAGAAGGATAACTCCTTGAGATTAACTATAAATGCCAGGAAAGTAAATAAACACACTTTGTCTGATCACTTCAGAACGGAGTCAGTGGAAGATTTACTGCAACGTATAAATAAGGCAAGATGCTTTTTTCTACCATTGGTCTAGTATCCTCCTATTGGCAAATTCCTCTAGAGGAAGGGGTACGGGACTTTACGTCATTTCTCTACCGGGGGAAACTTCTACGTTTTCAAAGGACGGTCTTCGGATAGCGCAATTCAGCTTCTTCTTTATTACGTGCGATACACGTTATCTCCATAGTAAGAAAATTTGTGAGAATTGTGCCAAAAATCCAAGCCTATGAACGTAAAATATAGAGCTCCAGGCTATAACCAGAAAAGCACCAAATGACCTAGTTTGTCTAGGTACGCAAGCTGAATTGCCCTTGGGTCGATTCGGCCATCGTTACGTACTAATACTTAATAGACGTGCTCAGTCGTTCTTGCAAATTGTACCCGATGCGTAAGATTACATCCAAAGCCAGTCTTCGCAAAATCACAAACGACTACATTCCAAAGTATGGGAAAATTAAGGCATTGTTATCCGACAATGCCAGCGTCAATAAAAGTAAAATGCTCAATCAAACGTTGGAAGCCAATGACATTAAAACTTATCACAGCACAAATTGGAAATCGCGCTGAGTGGTCGTTGAGAGATGTCACGACTTACTTGCGGGTAATCTGCAAACAGAGACATACCAGTTGAGTGGAATACTGCCCCATCATTGAGACCGTAATGAACCATTCGATTCATCCTGTGACTAAATATTCCCCGTACCACCATCTAACGGGAAAGCAGTCACCGGAAATATTAAAAGGATTACTGTGCGTCATAGCGCATGGCACCGAAGCCTCACTACTTGAAAATAGCAATCATTCGGACTCGACGGAGGGGAGAGGCGTACCCGAAGGCATAAAGCCAAATGGAATTCCGACATCGGAGAAATTGTCCTCCGTAACCATCAGCTATCCAATCAATTAATCAAAAGATACTTCCGCATGGAATTATTATATATCGGACCATATAAGATCCTTCAGAAATTTGGCCAACATTCTTATGAACTCGATGATGAAATCCGAAACAAAATTATTGGACCGCTTACTTGAAGTTCCTGAAGTCCTTTAGAACACCCCCACCAACGGAAGAAAAAGAAGAACAAAGAGACGTAAGAAGAAGTACAAGAAAAAGCAATAAGCAACAGTGAGCGTATAACAACATGCAAACTTTGGACTTATTTTGGATCCTAGTTTCCAGCGAAATTTTGTAAATATATAATTTCATTATGCCCCTAAGTTAGGTATTTATTGTGTTTATTCATGTGTTTATGCAACCACCCTTAGGCTAAAAGTAATGATTAACGAATTTCCGTAAGAAAGAAAAGAAAAGGGGGAAAATATGTTAATAATTAGTAAGTATGTGCCTCACTGGAAACAGCTAGAAATTGTCGCTATTTCCGGAAAAGACACGTGCAATACTTCAACTGCAATGTGTAAAGAAAATTTGTTACATAATTTAAATAGCCATAAAGGAAACCCAACTAACTATTGTTTTGAGGTTCAAAGGTATTTAAGGGAAATTTGTGTAGAATTCTTGAATGAGAAGCCTTGTGAAACACGTAGTAAATATGTCACAGTCCCTCCATAAATAGGGCATCACACAGTGGGAGAACGTTTCAGAAAGGTAGCCCCTTCTCTGACCACTAAGGCACAGAATAGATAGAGAGAGAGAGAGAGAGAGAGAGAGAGAGACAGGAATTAGGCATTAAACAAACAAAAGAAAGAAAGAGGTATGCCGCAAGGGAGCGTACTGGGCTCCTTATTATACCTGGCTTATACCTCGGATTTATGGGTACTTGTGCTACGGCGGCAAGTCACCTTCAGGACCTCTGCAACCAAATTCACTCCTGGTGCCATCGTTGGAGAGTGACTATGAACGCTCATAAATCCCGTGTTGTGAAGTTCACCTACAAAACGAACGTGACCCATCATCCCATTTCTTTCAATGGGACGGAGATACCCACCGCGACTTCTATAAGGTACCTCGGCCTTATCTTGGACAAAGGGCTTACTTGGGGTCCCCATCTCTCCAGTCTAGTGCAGAGGATTCGTCATCACATCCGCGACGTCCATCATCTTGTGTCCGGTTCCTGGTCATTGCCTTTGCGGTACAAGCGTCTTGTCTACACTTCCTTAATTCGACCCATGTAGCAATATAGCTGTGCAATATGGGGTTCTGCCGTTCCGTCGTAGACCATCAAACTCCAGCGCACACAGAACCGTTTTCTCCGCCTTATGACTGGCGCTCCATGGTATGTGCGCAACTCAACTCTGCACGCTGACATAGGCCTGTCGGAGGTAATGTGTGTCCTCCGCATCAGCTACAAGAGGCTCCATCGATTCTGTTTGCGCCACAGCAATCCTCTTCTTCGCCATATTTATCTTCCTCCTGAACCTCAACGACGAAGACTGAAGCGCCGCTGGCACTCCGATCTGTGACTGAACATTTAGCTCTTTTATTATTTTTTGTGCTGCTTTCTTTGTATCTTTGTACTATTTCTTTGGGTCCATCGCTGGATGGTACCCCAACCACATATTGCATGCTGTTCTGTGTGTCTAATTAGCTCAACTGCATTGTACCTAATTGTACAACAGAGTTTTCTTCAAAAAAAAAAAGAAAAGAAAGAAGTGCCTACAGGTCATAAGCCTCAGAGTTTAAATGCCCAGAAAATAGGATAAAGAACACAAAAATAAATAAAAGTAAAGGAGAAGGGTACACCAAGAAAATGAGAATCTCTTAGTGTAAATATAAATGTACATGTCTTTTATCGTTGGTTTCCTTTCATGAGCGTTAGTACGTTAGTGTGATTTATTGTATTTTCATTTGCTATGTTAGTATGTAAGTTGTAATTCATGTATATTTAAAAAAAGAAATAAATAAAAGGGTGGCATTACCACAAATCAAAATTCGGGCAGATATGCCGACCTTAAATTTCGATCCATTATTGTTCAAAATTTAAGCTCGCCATAGGGGGCATTTGAGGCGAATATCTGACCGACCAAAAAGAAGTAGTTAAATAACAATAATTAACCAATAATTAATGAAAAATCAAAAGTGAAATATATATAAATCGGTAATTTTTGAAATAGAAACAATGTAAATACACCACTGGAAAGCCAGTACAATACTGAACACCTGTTTTAAGTTTGAGCTCTATCGTTGAATAAATAGCGACTTAATTTGAGATATGTTTCTCGGTAAAGCTGTACAAATAGGCAAAATATAATTTTCTCGGTGGATGTAACTCTCAGACAGTTGGTGAAGCGACAGTATGACGCCATCTTAATGAGTGAAGCGCAAGGGTCTGTTGAAAGCATCATGACGCTACTTTAGAGCCAATGAGAAAATAGTATTTAAAATTTAAACAAAAGTGTCCGCCAATCGTCGCCCAGCATCAGTTTTTCTTAACTGGTGAGATTAGCGTGGGTTGCTGCCTTATAAATAGAATTTTCGTCCAAACGCAGGCATGGCCTTCTACAACACCGCTAACCATGCCAGAGGTCAGTGGGCGCTGGCGCGCCGTGCCGCCTTGCTACGGACAATGGAGACGCCTTCCGCCCCACCTACTAAGCCGCCTCCTGCCACGCCACCTACCGCAGACATCATACATCGCCGCCGCACCGGTATCCAGTAGGAAACCGGCCCGGCCTCATCCGCCGACAGCCTCCGCCGCCGTGCCGGCACCCAAACGGGAACCGGCCCGGCCCAAGCCGCCGACTGCCTCCGCCGCCGTGCCGGAACCCAACCGGGAACCGGCCCGGCCCCAACCGCCGACCGCCTCCACCGCCGTACCGGAACCCACCCGGGAATCGGTCCGGCCTTCTTCGCACCATGATGGCCACCTAACAGTGGTCGTCATAGGGGTCCCGAAGGACCTCCCATCCCGCTTCGTGCTGGATGCCGCACGCCGCCTTTGGCCCTCTACAGTAAAGGCCAACCGGATCACATCACCTCGGGGACCCACATCGCTGGTCTGCCTCCACCTGGGGTCCGCGCCTGAGGCCGAAGCTGCCTTGACATCACGCCTGCCCTTGTTAACAGCTACGTGTCGAGGCTAGCAGAAGCGAACGTCCGGTCTCCTGCCGACGCTGCTGCACCTACGGACATCGTTCGGAGGATTGCCACGCCGCACCGAAGTGCCACTACTGTGGGGCAAGCTCGCTCACAGCCGCTTGCTCCAACCATGATCTACGCCGTCGACGCCGCTACTACGCTACCTGCTCTGGGAACTCGCACTACACAGGGCAAGCCACGTGCCCCCTGTATCCCCGGAGTAGGCCTTCACCTCCACAAAACTCACAGCAGCATCACCAACGATCACCACCACCAGACTCGACACCGAACACTTCACCGACGGACACCTTTCTGAAGGACGCCGTAGACTCCATAAAGCAAAACATCGCCACCATCCAGGCGGCTACACACCAACTCGGCCTCCGTCTCGAGGAACTTCAGAGGGAAACCAACGAACGACTCGCAGCATTGGAGGCCAAGCACCAGGACTCAGATCGAGTTGCAGGTGAAAACGGCGCGGTGCTTGCGTCCATCCAGCGCCAGCTGGACCGCATAGAGAGCCACCTCGTCCATCCACCTTCCGAGGACAGCGACGACCAGTGCCCGCGGCTGGGGTCTCTTGAGGCTTCGGTCGTGGGTGTCCGAGAGCTGCAGCACCAACTTCATCAATCCATATCCAAGCAGCTACACGACCTTCAGACAGGACTCACCACGGACATTCTCACATACATCGCTACCGGTCCAGCCCCCAGGGGAAGGAAGAACCGGTAGTACCAACATCATCACCACAGGGAGAGAGTGGCAGCTCTCCCTGCACTTCCAATCCCATGTCTCACCAACAATTTCCTCAACTCCTCACCTATAATTCGCTACGGGGGCCGGCTGGGCCTCGGTCAAGCCGGTCTACTAGCACAACCCTCATCCCTGGCGGCCGCACAGCGGGCCAGTTTACCTTTACCTTTTACTGCGCGGGTGCAACAGCGGTACCGCAGTATCCTTACCTTCTAATACCGGTGGAGGGGTTTTTTAGTCGGTAGGCCCATTCTGGGAGACCCCGACACTCCGGGCATATCAGTCAAAGATTAAAGAAGTGCAAGAGTCGATTCAAGTGACGGTAAAAGGGAAACAGATTTTAAATTACTCATCGCTACGAAACATACAATCTTTGTATTATGTAATTTTCACCTATAACATCCAAGTTCCCGTATATATAGTTAGCTAGGTAGTCGGAGAAGACACCAGCGACCAGATTCGACCCTGAGATCGCCTAATCCTGAATCTCCAACGATCTTCAACTCGACAAAGTGTCGAGAACCAGAAAGAGAACCTTTAATCCTACCACACATACGTGTCGCCTCAGGGTGATTGTAAAAATCCAATTACGCAATAAAAAAAAAAAAGGCAGAAAAATATAGTTCATGAAAACGTCTAAGGAACTGAAAAAAGATTTTAAGTACATTGACGATTAAATGTCGCAAAGTTGCTCTTATGCATAGCATTTATTAAAACTTTTTACCCTTAGATGTACGTTTAGAATTGATTAGATAGGACACGTAATCTAAACTACTTTTGTCTGGAGCTAACATTCATCTTATTGTCCATCAATGAGGGATTGCGAAATGCGTATCATGCTCCGAAGATGTACCGACATACAAATTGTAAAGTAGATTCATACTGAAAAGCTTAATACCAGAGAGGGGATTTGAAGCACGGGTTTGCTGGTTTCCTTCCGGTTGATTTAAGTGGTATTCAACCTTTTTTTCTCCGCGTACCCCCATTGACAATTTTCTATTGCAGCCTGTAGGCCTAGCCCTAGAGTATTCCCTAATTGAAATTATGCATAACCATATCTATTTTAGATTATAACATTTACAGTGTATTAAATATCACAGAAAGGATATAAGTTTATAAAATAAATACAGGAACTATACAAATAAAAATACGTTGCAGATAGCACATAGACACAAAATTGTATGAACTTGTATATCTTTCTGATCTGTTAATGAGCTGGTTGAGCTTGTTTTCTGGACACCAGCTCCTCTATTTGTGGCTGAATCTTCGTTAGTGCGAGTATCAATGGGGATTCTGGATTCAAGGGATTTCTTTGTTTCATTTTTATTGCTGCCAATGCAGAGAAACCCTGCTCACACACATAAGTTGAGGGGAATGGAACGAGGCATGTAATGGTACAGTCACTAAGTTCAGTGTACTGTTTGCGTCCGTTACACCATAGATTGCAAATTGACATGTTTTAGAATTTTATTTTCAGTAAACTGTCAACGGACATTTTCAAAAGACTTTCCTGTAATTTTACGGGAAGATCAGAAAAATTGATGGCGGTGGTGCAAAACGGATTTGTAATCCATTCTTGTGTAATATAGTCTTTCTCAATTTCTAGGAAGTATTTTAAAAGCTGTATGCTGAGGTTTTGTGGATGGATTTTATTATTTCCAAAAGTCCACCAGCAATACTAACTTCATTTTGTCCACTATGTTCCAAAAGAGTTGGGAAAACCACAATATTCCCTTTATTAACGCAATCAATCCGAAATAAAGCTTTTTATTAAACTCCTTTATTTTCTCATGAGCTTTAAAAATGTTTCTGTCAAAACCTTGGAGTTGAAGATTAAGCTCGTTAAATTTGTTGAATACATCCATCAGATAAGCTAATTGACAAGTCCACTCCTCATCTTCAAAATGCTTCACCGGATTGGATTTCAATTTTGTAAGGAAACATTTTACCTCATGTTTCAGTTCAAAAAGAGGAGTCAATATGCGTCCTCGGATAACCAGCGCACCTCGGTGTGCAAAAACAATTGAGTGTGCGTATCTCCCATCTCCTCACACTTTTTTTTTTTTGTTTGTTTGTTTTTTTGTTCAGTTCACGTGACTTTATTAAATTGACTACTTTTATAACAGTGTTTAATGTTTCGTGTAAATCAGTTATCTTTTCGCTATCAAATTGTCTCTGCGTAATGCAATGTTGCCAAATTATTTTGGGGTTAATTTCGCGAATACGAGCAATAAGACCACTATTTATATCCGTCAATGAAGCAGCACCATCTGTGGACAAACTTACGCACCAGTTCCATGACAAAATTAATTTTAATCCTATAAAATTCTCAAGAATTTTAAAAACATCCTCCCCCCCCCCCTTGTAAGTTCTGATAATTGTTTACATCCTAGAATTTCATCAGCAATATCACCATTTTAAGCTCAGCATCATCAGACATACCTACCGATTCATCGATTTGAATGACAAATCTTTTGTCTATTTGAATATTTTCTACTATTTGATCAACAATATCTTGTGCCATATCATGAATTCAACGCCCTACACTTCTGTCAGAATTCGGAATTGTTTTGATCACTTTACGGAATCTTTGTGAAACATTTTATCTGCTATTATAAAAGGACCAGGAATAATAAGAGATTCAACTGCGGCATAAGATAATTATTTCTTGCAACTAGCACCGCTAACTCATACGATGTCTTCAGTGCCACCTTAGTTGATTTTGTAAAGCTGTATATAACGTTTGAACTTTAATTCAACTTTTCTGTTTAGGCCGGAAAAATTCGACTGAATTGTCTTTACATTCGCCGTGATTGGTTACCAAATGTCTGTGAAGTAGGGATGGTTTCATAGAATAATTCGACAAGAGTTTGATTGCAAATAATGCAGAGGGATCACCAGTGGCGGCCGGTCATAAGGGGCACAGGGGCACGTGCCCTCCCTACAAAAATTTTAAAAAGTAATTTCTTCATAATATTTTCAGCAAATGCTATAATGTAACTATTTTTTGTACAAATGTAAACCTCCTGTAAAGTCTTTGAGCAGAGGACAGTTGTAGTGAAAGTGGCTGCCGGTAATATTAACCAGCTGCATTTCTCGGACACAGAGGATTTTGTGGTCATTCTATGCGCAGACGCAGAAGAACGCAATGCTTTTAAATGTAGTTAGTTTGTCGGTGAAGGGTGCGGTAGGCTGAGAGGGGAACGTACTCTTCGGGCACGTGAACCTGCGTGGTCATTTGCCGCGCATGCGCAAAGAGAAAACAAGAACCGACAACAAGCAAAAATTAAAGTTTGAGCCAAGTTCGTGACAAAATATGTAGCAAAGGATATCTTTATACACAAGATTAAAAATAAGAAACGAACCTACAATTTCAATGGCTTCTTTATTTGAAAACAAATTCGATATCTAAATCTCCCGAATTACATACGAAAATGTTATGCGGTGAAAATTTACAATGTTGGTATTCGGTAAATCCAGCAGAAGAGAAACATGCATCACGCAACTGCAATCAGTGCGGTTCACTCACGTGTAAAGCTGAGAGACGAAATAGATCCACGATGTTTCAATATTCTTTTATTTAAAGTCCATTAGAGTTAAGATTAATATTGATTTCCTAACGTTCTGCATTTTAAGTTTCATTTGAGAAGAGGAAAAGCTCAACTAACAATGATTAAGTAATTAGGTAGGGCATATGTATTGAAATTATTGCTGGCATGTAAGCGCGCTATGGCAGCTGCCATTAACAAATATTGCTATTTTACTTGTGAAAAGTGACGCGGAGTGAAATAGAGTGCTGACTGCTGAGAGTTTCAGAACAACGAAGCCAAGAGCAAATGGATAAGAAGTTGTGATAAAAATATTTTAAATGTATTTTATAAGTTCATGAAAATAATCCGATTGTGCTGGTGAATAATTTAGTGGAATTAACTGCAGGGTATACAGGTGTTTCAGTTGCTTGCGTTGAACATGTCCGCAGGCCGCAACCCGTAGAAACAAATTGGTAGTGTTAAAATTCGCCATAGGAGGGAAAATCCTAAATTGTGTTCAGAAAGATAGGCGGCTTTGTAAAGTGTAGGATTCGTACTAGCGAGAAAGAAAGTGTTTAAGATAGTTAATGGTGATCGCAGTTTACCTTACGTTAAGCCTATGGGTAGCTTCCATAATTTATTTATTGAGAGAAATGGGAGCTTCGTTTAGGAAAAGAAACAGCATGA
The DNA here is from genome assembly GCA_030762935.1 of Hymenopus coronatus. Classification (NCBI taxonomy): domain Eukaryota; kingdom Metazoa; phylum Arthropoda; class Insecta; order Mantodea; family Hymenopodidae; genus Hymenopus; species Hymenopus coronatus. The sequence goes on from CM060897.1 coordinate 145,599,620, forward strand.
ACGTTGTAACACATGCACAAACTATTTAGATCGTGTGGAGCAGTTTTGACGGCTAGGTTGCTCGTAATGAATCTTTCAAACTGAAGCTGGTAGCAACTGTTAAACACATCTCTGCAATAACCGCCTCGTTGATAACGTTGTTGATACTTTTACACGATCAACATATGAGACTTTAGATGCAAGTCAGGCAAGTTGTTGGAAGTTCTGCATTACCTGCAGTGATGATGACGGAATCCTGCTAATGTAAGAACACAGTATATGTATGTCTTTTGAATTCCCAAATTTTATTCATAAGGTTTAACGAATTTCATGCATAAGTATAAACAGTAGCGTAGCCATAAATATATTAAGGTGATGCATTTGTGCAATTTTGAAAATGCACAATATATAAGTTACGTTATTGAAATTTATATCAGTTATTAAGCGTAATAATATTTAATATTTTTGTCACGTATCTAAATTCTAGCTTGCAAGGTAATTTAAATAATAATATTTTACTGCCTAAATTAATTGTTCTAATAAAAATGAGCCATAAGATGCATTTTTCAAAATATCTTTATACAAAAATCTAGTTTTACAGTACATGAATAGAGAAGTAGATTTGTCATGTTACTTTTTTATATTAGCCCTAGTTAGTGTAGAAAAATTATTACTTTTCGTACACTCCAAAACTCTTCAGTTTTCAAAACATAATAATTTATTCATAAAAATCAGAGCCTTATTTTAAAACAAGTAATATGACCATTTTCTTTAATGTGGTGTTGGTTGAAAGTGTAACTATTTTGAATCAAATGAGTGAAAATTGCAACGTGTGGAACATTTTGAGCGTGGAAAAGTGTGGGGAAAAAATTACGAGAAAATACGGTTTAAAGTTGGGAGTGCCTGTTAATAAGCATGCGTCTGCGTGTCTATAGCTTCTGTTAGTTATATAAAGTTCAACAAGTAGGAAAAACATTTTCTTTAAGAGAATTCATGTCATTTTATTATGAGGCAAAGTAATTTTTAAAATTTTCAGCATTTTTGGTGATAGTTCACAGATGCATATCTTCAAGGAGAACATGTCCATAGGGACCCACTTTTTAAAACAATTTGAAAAAAAATCAAATAATAAATATAAATTAGTCCTGTGTTGAAATATTTTAAAAACAATTGATTCTATATTTACATATTAAGGTGAAGTGATTGAAGTTAAAATTAGAATTTGCTATTACTTTTTAAAACTTTTTAGCAAAGGGGCAGAAGAATTTCAGTCCCTAAAATCCCTCTAAATAAATAAATGCATAGGCAGGAACATTCAAATTGCTCCTTTAAAAGTAAACTATTTAAGCAGATATTGATAATGCGATCTCCCATTAAATATGAACGAAAAATGTCTCTTGCTACTAATTGTGCGAAATACTTGCGGCTCTTCGCATGCTGTGCGGATTAATACATTAATAGTGCTTGCATATGTTAAAGTGTTTCTTTAAAATAGTTACGGGAAAACCATGGTCCTCTGATTACATCATTAAACCGTTACATGTGTTTTGGCGTCTTTATTGGTGAGTGTTACGCTATTGGTCCCAACAGCATTCAAAGTGAATTACAGTATAATTTCTCTAGAGTTTAGCTCTAATCGTGTGAAGAATATTAGCTCAATATGAATAAAGTCAGTGAATTAATTGGAAAACAATTGAATGTCGAGACTAGAGTTAGTGCCAAAGCTTTAGGTCCGCCGCGGTCGGACATGATTATTGTGCAACAGACGGAAGGAAAAATTAGAAATGTTATCAGAAAATTTAATAGTGGCATGTATGATAAAGCAAAATGGCTTTGCGGATGCGAAGAGAGAAATGCATTTTTTTGCTTTTCTTGCATTCTTTTTGGTGGTGATGATGCATGGAGCACAACGGGTGTAAAAGACTTTAAGCACTTGAATGAGAAACTAAAAAACAGTGAATCCAAGAAACACCTAAATAATGAAATAGATCTCGCGCTTCTAGGTGAGGTGGATATAAGGATAAAATTAGACAATGGCTACAGAGCTTCAGTTCGTATACAGCATGAACAGGTTGACAAAAATAGATATATTTTAACTCGTCTGATAGATTGCGTGAAGTTCTGTGGTGCGTTTGAACTTGCGCTCCGCGGCCATGACGAATCCGTCGAATCAGACAATGCTGGGATATTTTGCGGTTTAGTCGATTTCGTAGCCAGTTTGGATATTGCGATGAAAGAACGTTTACAAACTGCAACTGTTTTTAAGGGTACGTCGAAGACCATCCAAAACGATATACTTGATTCTATGCTCGCAGTGTGTCAAATTTTCATAATGAATGAAATTAATGAGCTGATCACTTAGCCATCCAAGCAGATGAGACAACAGATAATGCAACAAAAATTCAAGTGGTGCTTATATTTCGCTATCATATTGATGGTGAAATAAAAGAGCGAGTTTGCGGTTTCTTTCAAGCGCTCGGTCATACGGCAGAGGGTATAAGCTCTGTAATTTTGAGTGAACCAAGTTAGGAATTAATAAAACTCCTGAAAAACTAATTTGTCAAACATTTGATGGTGCAAGCGTAATGAGTGGTGCGCAAACTGGTGCACAAGCGCGCATAAAAGAAGTATACACTCAAGCTAATTTTGTTCACTGTTATGCGCATGTTGGAAATTTGATCATGCAGAAAGCTATATCGCACATAACAGAAGTGAAGATATTCTTTAGTGATATTCAGGTCATTTCTTCATTTTTCAGCCGTTCTAGTAAGCGCACAGAAGTGCTAGATAGAGTTATTAAGCAGTATTTACCAAAAGCAGCTGCAACGCGTTGGAATTTTCAGGCGCGCTTAGTTAATACGGTGTTTGAAAATAGAGATGTTCTTATCGAATGTTTCCAAACAATCTGAAACAGAAAACGACCAAAACACTGTAAGACAGGCTTCTGGTTTCATCAGATTGCTCAACGATGCTGAACTTCTTCCACAGAGTAATGCCGCACGTGGATATTCTGTTCTCCCAACGTGCAATATTGACCCTGTGCTAGTGTCTGAATTCTTATCAAACTTTGCTCACAACATTAAAAGAATTCGATCACATTTAGGGGAAACTGATGACGAAACTCCAGTTCCTGCCAAGCGGCAACGAAAACGAATCGCTGCGTTAGAGACATGTGACACTATTGTATGTAATGCAGAAGAAAGATTTCGTTTCACGGGTCATTTAGCAGCTGCCAAACTGTTCCAGGTATCCAATTTTGAAGGATTTTGCAGTCGGTTTCCGGTTAAGGATTTTGCGGCAACTGTAAAAACATTCCCGAAAGTGAACAAAGCCGTACTCAAAACCGAGCTTGAAGCGCTATATTCGAGAGTAGACTTGAATGTGTGTATTTATTAAGAAGCATTATTATTACAATTCCAATGTCGACAGTAGAAAGTGAAAGGTGCTTCTCTACTTTAAACCGCATAAAAACATTCCTGAGGAATACAATGAGCCAGGATAGACTAACAGCCTTGGCTATACTTTCCATTGAAAGTAAAATGGTGCGTTCGATTCCTGACTTCAACCAGCGAGTTATTGATGTTTCTTCTCAAGCAAAGGATCGAAGGATGGAATTCACCTACAATAGAAAGGTTAGTGTATTTATACAGTCAGCATTGCATTTTACCACTGACGTTTATAGTATGAACTAATTTTAACAAAACCTCAAATTGTGCCCCACCAGATAATTTGACCATGAGCCGCCACTGGGGGATCACACATATTTGCTACGAATCCACATTGTAAAATTCACCGTAATATCTGTATTTTACATTTCTCGGGGTTTTCGACTTGCTCGCAGATTGTTCAACTTCAACACTATTTTCACCAATGTACCGTAGTGGAACAAGCGTTGTCGCACTTTTCACTTACGGTGGTTCAACATTATTGACACTATTGCTTGTTTCAGTGAGTTTACGTTTTCCTCTTATAACTAATTTATCCATCCTACAACAAAAGCTAAAATAGTGGACTATCACAATAAAGACATTCAACAGTTCACTAATATAAAGAATGAGATATGAAACTTCGAGTAAAGAAAACGAACCTGTCACGAAAATATACTGAGTACTGAACTGTCGTAGATCAACAGTTAACTGACGTACATTCTCAGACAGTTATTGTTGGCGTTTGAAACAAACAACAAAAATTATTAGCGAGCGCAGCTGTATGTTATCATTGTTGGGTGTACCGGTAGGGCAGTTCAATCTCTCTGGTTGAAATAGTTTTTGTTACTTTGTGATCATTCAGAAAACATATTATATGTACCCTTAAGAAGTTTTCACGTACCCCAGGTTGAATATGCCTGATCTCACCAACTGAGCCATCGTGGCAACACGCCGACATAACGGAATTCCCCAACTGATTCTCATTTTTCTCCGGTAAACCACCAGGAAACTTCAAATTATTTTGAGATCGCATAGCGCATTGACGACTTACACTCAGTTAATGCTTTACTTTCCAGTTACGGAATAATTAGGTCAATCGTAGTTAATGTTTTCCACCACACAAAGCGCGTGTAGTAGTTGGAAAGAGAGACTCGAAAATGCAATGTCATAGTGGGGATTTGAAGCATGGATCTCCAGGTTTCAGTCCGGTTGTTCCAACCAACTTAGCAACCATGGCAATACACCGAGAGGATATTACACAAGTTCGCATTTTTTCCCCCCGGTAAAATAGAAAATGTCAAGTTATTTTGAGATAACACACCGCAATGGCGACATATTGCGTAAGTACTTTAAGTCCAGGGCTTCATAGTTCAACCAACTATTAGGCCAATAAATGTTAATGGTTTTGCTGCACACAAGCCGTGTGTAGCAGTTGGAAAGATGGTTTGAAATTCCATTTAATAGCGTGGATCAAAACCCGGATGTTCTGCTTTCAGTCCGGTTATTCTAACCATGACAGCATGGTTTAGACAGATTACCAAAATGACTCATTTTCTTGGGTAAACTACAAGGAGATCTCAAATTATTTGAGATGTGATGACTTCATCGCTCAATGAAAGTTTATGACAAATGTGTTTATCATGGAAACTATATTCAAATACATTGATAGAATTTGTTATGTTACAGAACACAACGATGAACAAAATTACAGAGTGCAATTTCGGTTTGATTCAGCATGCAACGCAGTGAGGTTGATTCAGGTAGATGCAAATTACAGCCCCAATCTGATTTTATAATATTCTGGACCTACTACCGCAGCAGTCTAATTTATTATACCATGCATTAATACCGTCGACATTGAGGGGGCATTGGCTTACGACAAAATATAAGAATGTTAACTTACTGCCTGTCCGAGTAGAAAGCTTATTCTACTTCATTCTCTTCAAAAACAAATCTATACTAATCATTTTTCCTTACAGAAATTATGAGGGCAGCTTGTCGTACACTCCTAAGATGAGGTCTATCTAAGCGTTCAATGTACCTTTCAATTAACCCTGCAAGGCTCTTGGACATCTTTAAACGTGTTTATAATTTCTGTTTTATTATTTTTAGGATATTAGCAAAATTACGGTCATAGCTAAGACAAAAATTAGGAAGGAGTAGTAAAAGACTTCTGTATCATTTCAGCAAAGTTGATGTTCAGTCTGCTTTATATCCATGGTGGAGGCAATGTGTGCAGCTCCTTTAGCCAAAACTCCTAATGCTATAATGATTGGTACTGGTACAAATCCTTCCCTGTACTCCTCGTCTTCTTTCCTTCTCATATACTATTTTTATTCTGCACCATCGTAATTAGCCTCTCATAAATGGCATCTGCAGATTGCCTCGTCCAGTTTATTATAACTAGGATTTTCCTTCTACGAACGTTTCTCTAATTTAGTGACAACATCTGTGCTCTGAAAGCCTTGGAGTATAGAACGGCAGGTTAAGTAATGCCTTTCCTTGTAATATAAGTACCTGGAATATAGTGAAATCAATACTCAATTTGCTTCTGAAATAAAATGGCCTTCGGCTTGAAAAAGTATATACTTTTCAAAGTCTCTTCAGTAGCCCAAACATGGATACTTGTTCAAACTACTATGAAAAAATCTTATGTGTTCCATTCACAAGATTTTCTCTACATCTCTGCAACAAGTTATTGTTAAACAGCTAATGCTTCTATTTACTTCATGCTAGTCCAGAAAAAAGATTAGCAGAAACAGTCTTATTACTAGCTTCCTTGTAAATAGATGCGAAATAAGGGAGTACCATAGGTTCAAATGATACTCAAAAGCTGGTTGCTATGTGACTGAAGCTCCTTTGTTTGTATGGACACGAGTTGAGAAATTCCTGTATGAGAAAAGTATAAGTTTTTTAAAGCTGAAACAAAAAACAAGGAATGTCTAAAAACCAATCGACTCCACGAAAACAAAATGTATAGAACATAAATTGTGTGTTTTAAAGTGTTCTACATTTTCTGTGCGGTCAGTTTTTGTCCATCTCTTACGGTTTAGCAGCTATGCAAAATTCATCCAGTATAAAGTAGTCTCAAAGGCTATTCCCAGAAGATTCAAGATACACATTTTATTTGTCAGGTAAATATCGTTAATATATACGACATTTTATTCAAAATCGTTAGAGCCATTTTAAAAAAAAATCAAAATGTTCGAAAAAAGTTCCATGTAAAGGGTTGTTGGGGGTGGGGGGATTTTCTTGAAAATATTTGTGTCGCATCCCTGGAAGATACTAAACTTAAAATACCAAGTTTGGTATTTCTCGGTCTTTTCGTTTTGAGCTATGCTGTCCACACGCACGCACCTTTTTGTAAAAATGTTTTTCTTTAGTTTCTCTACAGGTACTATGTGCATAGTGTAAAGAGAAGGTATTGCATTTATCGCTTCAATGTCAGAATTTATTCTCCTCACAAAAATTCACTAACTTCATAACCTGCTTATAATATACAGAACTAAGGTCATAGCAATGTCAACGCAAATACAAGTGGACCAAAATAAAGCTTGATACATTTATTCCCTAACCATGCATATTCAAAATATTTATTTCGGCAATTAGCAATGTAAATAGACAGAAGGCAAATAAAACTGCGGTAACATAACAAAGATGTAAATTGTACAAACTCTTTTTCAAATTGAAGATAGACTTAACGCATTTATTAATTCGTAAATGGTCCGTCTGGCAAAGCTAAGGTTTCTGATAATGTGTTAAAGAGCAATAATTCTACTAATGTTAATTTCCACATGACAATGAAATGTTAGGCGACGCTGTACCGGAGTGGCTAGACCGCTCGCTTCCTGTCTAGGTGGTCCAAGTTCAATTCCGGATGCATGTGGGATTTGCAGTGGACGAAGCAGCTTTCCTCCGGCTTCCCTCACCATTCATTCCACTTACTGCTCCATCATCACCTTTCCTATTCATTTCGCCTAAATGACATAGAGAGACCATTACTTGCTTTTCAGTCATCTGATGTTTATTCTTCAGATATATTAGAAATTCAGTTGATGAAATCAATAGCAAAAGGAGCTTCAATTACAATTGAAATAATACTGACTGTTCCATCATCACCTTTCCTATCCATTTCGCCTAAATGACATACCATCCCTTTCACGTTCATACCAGGCATTGGGTTTAAGCCATCCCTGGCTAATCCATAGCCCATCTGCTCAACATATCTCTGATCCCAAGGCAGTAACGGCTAAGTTAGCACCGGTAAAATAAGCACCCGAAGTGTGAAATGCTCTATCCCTACAATCGTCCCTTCCTTTTTCCTTCCAACTAACAGGAAGCGGAGAGCTTACGTGTGTAATAGTGGCAGTTATTCTTGAACAACAACAAAATACTTGTTCTAGTCCCGATTAAACATTCGCCGTTCACTTATATTGCACATGTAAGCCACAGTGGCTCTGATAAGGCTGCCACGGAATCCGTTTCTTTGGCACATAGTAGTGGGGGCGAGGGAGGATACGTCACATCTCTTGCGCTTTGCCTGCCAGACCTATGCTAAGTCCTACATATCAGGAGGGTAAGTAGGTGGAGAAGATATAAAATGATTCAATTTTAAACTTTACAATCAGCAATTCGCTAATTTTCTGCGCTCGAACACATATTGTGGAACAAAAGACGGCAAGAAATAACCATCCCTCCTTTTATACTTCCTTCAGCACGTATGTACAATGTACATAGTAGGTAGAGAAAGAAGTGTATTGCACCCAAATATTCAATTCCGAGATTTCACCGGATATATATGATTTGAGACACTTTCAACGCCCTCAAAAAAGCATTTTTAGTAAAACGTCCCTGCGCGCGTGTAACGAACAACGTAACATCCGTTTAATACTAAACTGGGTATTTTAAGTTTCGTACTTGCCAAAGATGCGACACACATTTTCAAGAAAATCCCCCACTCCGAACTACTCTTTACGTGAAAATTAATTTTCTCAAAAATGGCTCAGACAGTTTTTGATTAAAATACCGTATATTAGAGATAATTTACATGGCAAATAAAAGAAATATCTTAATCCTGGCAAATCCAATGAATTTAGGAATTCAGTTAGATAATTCACGACTTCATTTGGATTGGTAATGGAATCGATCTACTTAAATTAATGAATTTGTCCATCAATTTTACTCTGAATTTTTATATTCAAATCATCTACATTCTTATTAGTTGCTGCTAAACTGGCTCGTTCGCTCAATCAAGCATAGTTTTTGTAATCTGCACCAATATTTGGGAATACTTTCGATATTAATTCTTCATTTGACGTTGTGAAGTGACAAACAATTGATGGAAACGAAATGAGGCCCTAGAAGTGTCTACAGGAATTTACCCATTGCCAATGTCCAATAATGCCTTTGCATCTGAAAAGCGCAATGTAGCATATAAGTTGGCATTGCGAAAAGGACGAAGTCAGCGCACCCATACGGTGGAAAGGATGACATGCAGTTAACGTCGGGGGCTACCAAGGATGTCGTTGGCATATCAGTAATGGCAGCGCTTCTATAGTGTAGCGGGTAAACGCTGACATAGGCAATTTGGTAGTGTTTAACACCCGCTTTAACTACTTACGGCACCGCAGGCGGTGACACTGATGATACATGAATGAAGATGGAGCAATGATGGAAAGCTATGGCGGGAGAAACCGGAGAAAACCCGCCCCAGCGCCGCTTTTTCCACCACAAATCTCACATGCGGTCGCTTGGGATCGAACCCAGGCCGTCTAGCTGGACATAGGCAATGAATTACATTAAGGAGAAAGTCACAAAGTAACATTCATGCTTCTTCCGAATCTCTTTCTTTCCTTTACTCCTAATGTTTTCCACTTCTTTCCTTATTTTCTCCTATGTCAAAACAGCAATTTTTAAGACTAACAGTGACATAACTAAAGAACAAGTATCTCTGATTGGGCAATTGATAAGATTTTATTTGATGATAGCTTTGTGTACTAAATTTCTCCATTTAACCCAAAATATTGCTTGATCAAATGTATTAAGAGTTCCGCAATTGCAGTGTAATAGTGACGCGGGTATCTTCATGTTCTTTAGCTAGCTTATGTACCACATTACGCCAAGTAACCATCTGCAATAGGAAGTTTACCTAAAACGGAACCCGTCATGTCTCCGCCATTTTCAGATTCCAAGAAGGGTTAATGGTTATGTGCACAGTTTATAACTTGTTCATTTTAAAGAATTACAACAAAAATATCCTTATTTCTTTATTTAAACGATGTGACCATGGGAACCATAGTTAATACATAAGAAATGTGTTTGCTTTCACTGTTATCTTGCGTTATTATCTCCATAACCGGGTGCAATCCCGTAGCATTGAAAGGGAAAGAAAAATAAGAGCAGTAGGTACTACGGCCATCTAGTGGCAAATAAATACGTACGTATTTTAGGTGTTCGTCCACAGGTAAGCTTCTTTGCTTATTTATTTTAAGCGATAGGAGTAAGGAAAGAACAGTTAAACCATAAAAATGTATTTGAATTTCACTGCTGCGTTGCGCCATTGTCTCCATAAACTGGCGCGTTACCTTAACATTGAATTGGGAGGGAAAATATTATGGCCATCTAGCGGCAAATAGACAATGGCTTCTTATAGGTGTTCGTCGCCAGGAGAGCTTCTTTGTTTTTTTATTTTAAACGATAGGAGTAAGGAAAGGGCAGTTAATACATAAAAGTGCATTTGAATTTCACTCCTGCGTTATGTCATTACCTCGATAAACTGATGCGTTACCTTGACATTGAGTGGGGAGGAAAAATACTACTTCGACCATCTAACGACAAATAAATACTTACTCTAGGTGTTAGTCGCCAGGAAAGCTTCTTTATTTTAGCCAATAGGAGTAAGGAAAGGACAATTAATATAGGTATAAAAATGTATTTAAATTTCACTGCTGCGTTGCGTCATTGTGCCGATAAACTGGTACGTTACCTTAATATTTAATGGGGAGGGCAAATATAGCAGTACTACGACCAGTTAGCAACAAATAACCATGGTACCACTGCCATCTGGCGGTTATTAACCGAAATGCGTTCCCTTGGCCCTGTTGCTATTCATAGTATGAGATTTTAAAAACGTTCCCGTGCTATTTTAAACATTTTCTTTTCCACAAACCTTGTCGTGGCAGTAACAGAAGAAAAAATTGTTCAATTAGGTACAGTCGTTCGGAAGTGATGCGCGTACATTCATTTCGGCGATTCATATATATTTTTATGTAAATATATAGTTGTTTATTTTTTGAGTTAAGTGTTTCTGAGATATTCCCTGTTATTGGCAACAATTTTAGACTACTTAAAACTTTTCTCAAACGGGACCATCTTTCTTTTCGTCTCGCTTGTATACTCCTGTCAAGCAACGAGAACGGAATTTCAGTTGTTTGACATACCGACCGCTTAAGCCTATTGTATACCCTTATTTCTATTTTACCTTATACAGAAACAAGTATATAAGAGCATTCCGTTAATGTTCATTTCGATTAAGGACTGCACCGTGGCCGAGTGGTTAGACCACTTGACTCTCACCAAGATGGCCCGGGTTCGCTTCCAGGTGACCGCATGTGGGATTTGTGGTGGACAAAGCAGCGCGGGGGCTCTGTGTTCTCCGATTTCCGCCGCCATCGCATTCCACCAGTGCCCGGTGCTCCGTCTTCATTCCATGTATCATCAGTGTCATCGCCTGCGGTGCCATAAGTAGTAAAAGCGGGCGTTAAACACTAGCAAAAAATATCGATTAGCATGATGTAGATAAAATAATAAACGTTTGTTAGGCAAGTTTGTTTGCGGAACACCTAGAAAAAGTCATATGAATGAAACACACGAGATTATTATTTTATTAATTAAGTCTTGGTCAAACCTTTCTTTTGATTATTATTCTTAATAATTATTATTAATAACGATTATTACTAATCATTATTATTGTTAGTCATTATTATTAATTAATACTACTACTACTACTACTACTACTACTACTACTACTACTACTACTACTACTAATAATAATAATAATAATAATAATAATAATAATAATAATAATAATGGGTGGTCCTACCGACGGTGAATTAAAGTAATAGTTGAAACACTAGACTTCTCACATTAGGGAAAAATCCGAAAATAAGAAAACTTTATCCAGATGTCTTACCTAAACTTAGATCCGATCTTGGGACCTCCAAAGTCTTGAACGCGAGGACAACAGCTATCCCCATGGTAGTGGGCTAATTGAAAAATGGTGCTTATCAAAGTGAAAAGTAAACCTAATTTTGACAATTTTTAAGTGGAAACTGTAACAAAAACCGTTGGTGAAGAATAGATAACCAGGATCCCCACGCACAAATAATCTGATGTGTTACAGCACATGATTATCTCTAGGTGCTCTACAAACTTCTTAAAAAAGATTATTCTTCTTTCTACACAATGCTAATCGAGACAAAACAGCAGAATGTTCTTATTACTTAGTTCTTTATAAGTAGCAGCAGTAGGGCTTAGGGCGCACAATTGCTTAGGTTATTAGCGTCCTAGGGTATATAAAATGGGCTATACGTTAAAACGCATAAAAACCACTAAAAAGGAGTACCGCACAAGTATTAAAACCAGGGACAGCATAAAATGGTTGCCAAGGCCAGACTTAAAAAGGAGGGACAGAAATAACAGCGAGGAGAACGCCACTGAATGGGTAAAGGGAAGGTAACATAACAGACAGGTCGCTAAAAAACATAAAATCCGAAGATAAAATTAACCCCGATTGTACATTCCACGCGGCGAAGAAAAGTAAAAAACCTCAGGTGTTTCGCCCAGAGGTCAGTGGGCAGACACAGGGACGCACGCAGCGCACTAAAAATGCGGCACTCCAATAGAAAATGATGCACCCTCAAAGGCTCATTACACGGAGCATATTGAGGAGCATGTTTCTCACATATAAAATATACTGATGGCTAAAACGGCAATGCCCTATACGCAGTTGCGCTAAAAATCACTTCATCGCGGCGACATGCACGTGAGGAAGTAGTCCAGGGGAAAGGAAGGGACTTGACCTCTCTGAGTTTGTTGCCACGCACCCCGGACCATTCCGCGAACCAGCTGGCGCAGGTGAACACGATCATCACCTGGAGGAACAGTGGAACTAAAAAGATTAGGCACCTGTGTCCGCTCGTTCATTTTCGCTCACACCTACGTGATCAGGAACACAAACAAACGACACGCTGAGGCCAGCATTAGTGTATAAGTAGAAGGGAACTAAGGGAATGCACTAGGCTAAAGCGATAGTCAAATGTTTTAAAATCTATCTTTATGCGAGCGTCATAGTTAATCGCTTCTTTGCTTGGTCAGGAGTAGAAATAAAAGGAAACAGACACTTCCTGTCTGAGAAAAGTATAAGTACGTAGTTTACATTTGAAACGAATAACAAGGAATATCTCGGAAACGATTACCTCCACCAAAAACGTAAAGAACATAAATTGCGTGTTTTGACGAGATCTACATTTCCTGTGTCGTAAGTTTTTTTTACTATCTCTTACGGTTTAGCGGATAAGAAAAATTCGGTAAAATTCATCCAGAATAAAGAGGTCTTCAGAGGTTATTCCCAGAAAATTGAAGATATACATTTTATTTTTCATGTAACTATTTTAAGTATAGGAAATTTTAACAAAAATTAAGAGTAATTTCTGAGAATATCACACCTTTCGAATTTTTTTCCATGAAAAGGGTACTTGGGGGTGGGGGATTTTCTTGAAAATCTTAGTGTGGTAATCTTGGACAAGTTTGGTATTTAACGGTCTTTTCGTTTTTTAGCTATGCTGCCCATAGACACACAGACACATGCACACGCGGACATTTTCCTAAAAAATTTTTTTCGGACTCGGTGGAACCCAAAGCATATATTTCCAGTGAAATCTCGACATCGAATTTTTGGGTGGAGTACAATACCTTCTCTATCCACTATGTATATTGTACATGCGGGCTAGAGAAAGTAATATGCAGATTTCTATGCACAAGTATATTTATACCTCTAGAGAGACTAATTGCCTGTTGCAAGATATTCCAAATGCCAGTTATGGAATGCAGCGCAATTAGAAACCTTTTTAGAGCCAAGAGAAAGCAAATAAGTATGGAACTCAAGTCCCTTACGCATTTTAGAAATTTTCGAACAAAACTAGTAGCGATATTGATCTGAAAATCGTAAGCCCGTGACCCAAATAGGTGCTGCTTTGAAGGACATACCAGTTGCAACTAACTGACTTATTTTGTGACTAGGCATTCTCGGTCAGCTTCGGAAGTGGTAGGTTATTTCGGAAATATTCGGGCTTTTGGCTTGTCTGTAATCTGGTAGTTTGCTTACCTTCATTTTCCAAGATGTAAATGATTCATAAAGGGAAAAAAATCTTATATGTTCCATTGAAATGACTTTCTCTACCTCTCGGCAATAAATTATTGTTAAAAAGCTAATTCTTCTATTTACTTAATGCTAACCAAGGGGGAAAAAAATCAGCAGAAAGGGTTTTATTGCTTGCTTCCTTGTAAGTAGAAGGGAAATAAAATACCATAGGCAAAATCGGTAGTCAGTTCTTTTAAACGCAGGTTGCTATGTGATTCAAGTAGCTTTGTGTGTATGTATGGACAGGAGTTGGCAAATTCCGTATGAGAAAAGTATAACAAGGAATATCTCAAACAGATCAACTCCACGAAAAAAAAGGTGTATAAAAAGTGTGTGTTTTCAGGAGCTCTATATTTTTTGTGTGATAAGTTTTTATCTATCTCTTAATAACAAGGAATATCTCAAAAAGATCAACTCCACGAAAAAAAAAAAGGCGCATAAAAATGGTGTGTTTTCAGGAGCTCTACATTTTTTGTGTGATAAGTTTTTGTCTCTCTGTTATGCAAAATTCGTCCAGAAAAAGCATGTCTTCAGAGGCTACTCCCAGAAAATTGAAGATAATTTTATTTGTCGTGTAAAACATCTTAAATATTTTATTTTAATCAAAACCGTTAGTCATTTTTCAGAAAATAAACATTTCGAATTTTTCCATGTAAAAGGTAGTTGTGGGTGGGGAGATTTTCGAGAAAATCTTCGTGTAGCATCCTTGGAAGACACTGAACATAAATACCAAGTTTGGTATTTAATGGACTTTTCGCTTTTGAGCTATGCTGCCCACAGCGAGACAGACACACGGACATTTTTGTAAAAATTCTTTTTTTTTTTATTAAGTTCCAAAACACACATTTCCGGTGAAATCTTGGTATCGAATTTTTGGATGCATTACAATACCTTCTCTATACACCATGTACATAGAACGTGTAGAGAAATAAAAAAAAAAAAAAAATCTCGTGTATTCTCTACAACTCTCTAAGAAATTATTGTTGAAAAAGTAAAAAAGTTGGTTGTTGTGTGATTGAAGTTCCTTCGTTTGTATGGACAGGAGTTGACAAATTCCCGTGTAAGAAAAATGAAGTATTTTACAGCTGAAACCAATAACAAGGAATATCTCAAAAGCGATCAACTCCACAAAAAAATGTATACCTATAATACAAACTGTGTTTTAACGAGCTCTACATTTTCTCTTAAGTAAGTTTTTGTCTATCTCTTACAGTTTACCAATTATGCAAAGTTCCGCAAAATTTATCCAAAATAAAGAGGTCTCAGAGGTTATTCCCAGAAAATTCAAGACATACATTTTATTTTTCATGTAAATATCTTAAATGTACATTTTAATCAAAATCGTTGAGGCGATTTTGAAAAAGTCAAACATTTTGAAAATGTTTCCAAGTAAAGGGTAGTTGGGGGAAGGGGGATTTTCTTGAAAATCTTTGTTTCGCATCGTTGGAAGATACTGATCCTAAATACCAAGTTTGGTATTTAACGGACTTTTCGTTTCTGAGCTATGTTGCCCACAGGGCCTTTTTCTAAAAATGTATCTTTTTAGATTCATTTTTTTTATACCGTGGAGGGGTAAAATGCATTATGCATCCAACCCCCAGCCGAAATGCAATGGCTGGGAGCAGGTGAAAGGTTGTGTCTAGGCAGCCATGAAACCTGACTGCATCCTAGGTTATAATAGAAAAGAAATAAAAGGTGGAAATTGAGGAGAAATGTGGACGAAAAATTCTTACTGGACGTCTTCCAGGTGGTCGACTCCTGAAGACCCGCTGTCGGTAAGTGCACCTCAACCTGGGCAGGAGGAGGAGCGGTGATATTCTGCTGTTGTCGGAGTCAAAACATGTCAGCAGAGTGGAGAGCTTACTTCTGGCGAACCTGCTTCAGCTGCTCGGATAGATCAGCTGCAGATGCTTGAAGAGTGGAGGTGACTGCGGTGTGTGAAGCTTGAGGTTCAATCAGCTTCTGAGTGAAGCCACTGCACGTCTCTTCAAGGGCAGCTAAGCAAGCGCCGACGTTAAGGATCTCCATGTGGAGGTCCTGAATGGCGTCACGCGTCGCTGCGTCTATCGAGGGTGGAGGTGGAGTGGTGGCGATGTTGGAAGTCGGCGTTGGTATGGTCAGCGGTGGTGTAGTCCGGGCTGGTGGTGTTTCTAAAGAGGGCACTGGGCTTGCTCGGTAAAGTGTCCTGTGCCACAACAGGTGACACAGAACCGGCGACGACGGCGGAGATCGTGCCCAGTGCACTCGGCGTTGTTGTATTGGTACCACAGTAGTGGCACCGCGGCGGCAAGGAGCAGGCGTCAGCTGTGTGCCAGAAGGCACAGCAGCGTCTGCAGGGCCGGTGTCGTTCCTGTCGGCTAGCTTCGACGACCAGAAGTCGCCCTAATAAGGGCAACCCTGACGCCAAGGCAGCTTCCAAATCAGCCTAGTCCTGCATCTCCACACGTACAAACGGCGATGGCCCCCGGTCGCAGTATATGCGGGTGGCCCTCAAGCAAGGCCACCGCGACTGCACGGCGGTGAGCAGATGCCGGGTGGAAAGGTCCCGAGGGACCCCTGTACCACAGCACTGAACCGGAGCGGCGGAGGCGTGGAGCTGGGCGGAGGCGGTGAAGAAAGTCTTGCCGCGACCGGTAGCGATGGAGGTACTGCCTTCTCGGCGGCTGCCGGGGAAGAGGTATCGGGTGCTGCCTAAGCAGCGGCGGTTCTGCGCTGTCTCTTCTTTGCCATCTTCACGAGTCGAAGAAGCTCCGAATCCCAAAACAAGTGTTTCCGGTGAAATCTCGTTATGGAATTTCTGGGTGCAATACAATACCTCCTCTATACACTATGTACATAGTTCATGTAGAGATAGTAAAAGCTAATGTTTTCTGATTTTACATTTAGGTCAGAATGGCCATTCTGAAAGTATAGTATTAGATGATTCCCGTCCTTACAGTTTATTTCTTTCTCTAAACGTATTATGTACGTAGTGTATACAGACGGTATTGTATTGCACCCAAAAATTCGATACCGAGATTTCACCGGAAATAGATGTTTTGGGTCCTCCTGAATAAAAAATAAAAAAAAAACCCACACACACACATTAAATACCACACTTGATATTTTAGTTTGGTATCCTACAAGGATGTGACAGGAAGATTTTCAAGAAGATCCCCACACCCGAAACTACCCTTTACATGGAGAACATTTCGAAAAGTTTGATTTTCTCAGAAATGGCTCTAACGATTTTTAGTAAAATCTCTTATCCTTAAGATATTTACATGACATATAAAATGTGTATCTTGAATTTTCTGGGAATAGCCTCTAAAGACCTCTTTATTCTGCATGCTTTTTAATGAATCTTGCATAACTGGTACACCGTAATAGATAGACAAAAGCTCAGTACACAAAAAGTGTATATCACGATAAAACACACAACTTATATCATATATTCTGTCGTGGAATTGGCCGTTTTCGAAATAGTCCTTGTTATTGATTTCAGTTTTAAAACTTTTCTCATACGGGAACTTGTCAACTCCTGGACACACAAACAAATGGATTTCAATTCCATTAAAACATATATTAGGACATTTGACTGTCGGTTTAACCTTATACTTATAAAGGAACTAAGTAATAAGACCGTTTCTGCTAATGTTTCAGCATTAAATAGATAAAGAATACGCTTATAATATTAACAGTAATTTGTTACAGAGATGATGAGAAAGGCGTGTGAATGGAGAATAGCAGATTTTCCCCCTGTCTTTACCTGCCACAGCCAGCCATTTTCGGTCTCGGTTAATCAGTTGATAAGCGCTGCTGGTCTTCTGAACTCAAGAACAAGATCCTGGGTTAAAACCGGCCAAGACCGAAGGATTTAAGTGTGCTTAAAAGCGACAGCCCGTATCAGCAGATTTACTGGTTTGATAAAGTACTCCTGCCGGACGAAATTCCAGCATACCGGCGGCTCCGATGATCCGAGCATATGAGAGCCACGTTAACAAACAAAATAATAACAACCAGTCTTTGACTTGGGTTTTCAGCAACCTTCACATAGTGATTTAAGTTATGTATTGTAAAAAACATTTAATTCTTATTTTCTAATATTCATACCAAAACCGCAGAGCGAGTTCCGATTTTAAAGAAGGCATTTGCTCAGTATTATTATATTACTATACGTGCCTTCTCAAATTTGTGTGTTTGAGAATGTTTTGCAGCACAAAACATACTAAAACATTTTATAGTAGCATAATTTGTCTTACATCAGCATTTTGGGATAATCTCTGATATATATATATATATATATATATATATATATATATATTGCACTTATAACTTTATGTAGTGAAATTAATGGCTCTAGGCATGAGACACGAAATATATGGTTTGGTTGAAATCTGAAATTTTACCCTCCAGTTTTAGACTGACAAATTAGAACAAAAGTAAGTTATGAACTTGCCGTGATGTTTACTGCAATAATACCAACTTATCAATAATAAATGCTGACAGACCGAAAATGTGATTGTATTAAATATCCCTTAAACCAGAGATCTCTCTCCCCTTCCATTATCCTTTGTTTTTACTCAAATCTGGAAAAAACAATTATTTTGACAAATATTGCGTATAGTGTAAAAAGAACATCTACGAACAAACAGTTCCATATTACAAAGAAAAATATACATTCAGTAGAGGGTAAAAGAGAGAGCGAGGACTTTGGGATAACGCTCCTTGTAAAACAAGTAGTTAACAAGATTAACCCTTAAGATAACATCTGCCGATAGACCACATACGGTGCGCTACCTCCTCCCTCTTTGCCAAGACAAAGTAGCCAGGGGGATCGAAGAGCTGACCACATCTCGCCTCCCCAATACTGCACCACATCCCTAACATCTGTAATGGATCGAGATGGGGGACGTAGCAGCCGGGCGGTACTCCAAAGCTCTTAGTGAGCTGAGCCAGGGAGTCACAAGTTTGTACTTAAAAAGCCTGTGATTTTCACAATGCATATAATAATTTTCTTACTAAACAGCATTTACTAAGCTAACCCACCCTAATCTAAAATAACCTAACCACCCTAAACTAATCTAACATTGTGTGTGAATACTCATTAGACACACATTTATTAAAGAAATGCATTACATCATATAAGCTCATTGCACCAGAATTTTTAATCTCACGTATATTCAAGATGTCCTTTGTCTGATCCCAATTGTACGATGATTGCGAGTATATTAGAAATCACAGCCGATTAACCACAGAATTTTCATTATTATAAGATGGCATGAATGTTTTATCTACTCCGCTTAACGGTCCAAGCACTTCAATTTAACATGTTCCTCAAAACCTTTATTATGTTCAGATGATACCATGCCAGTACTTCATTTGCTGAGACATTTAGTTTCTCTTTAATATTGAATAGTAATAATCATGGCTAACAGGGTTCATGGTGTTTTTTTCTTAATTACATTTATTATCAGACGATCTTGTCTCGCAAGTTGCATCAGGAAGGCAAATCACAGCACAAGTAAACATAAATGATCATAGTATCTAAAAAAAAAATGCTAATTTAACAAATAAATGTATCATATCCTAATCAAAACCTAATCTCAGTCATCAAGTTCAACATAACGCAATAAATAGCATTATACACTAAATGAAGAAAATGCATTATGAATACATTAATTATGACAGATTATAGGTAGATATAAGACTGGAAGAAAAATTTAAATGAGGTATACGCTTTCCTAAAATAAACGACGTACCTGTCACTCTCTGAATATCTTCTTTCTCAAAGAGTTTCGTATTTCTCGGAATACAGAAACTCAAATACAGATGTAGTACTAATAATAGTAGAAAGTTGTGAATGTGTTATACTTACAATATATCTCACTCTTAGACAGGGCAGTCATCGCTGCAGGGATTCCTGTAAGACATCTGATTACGGTAAACAGGGTATATGATTGTAATGCCATGCATTCGTCCATTGCACGATTCTTTGTGAAAGTAGGTATAATGATGCGAATCTTCAGCACTCTCTCCCCTGTAGTCATCCATATCATCAAAGGTTTTGACCTCTGTTTTCAAGAATGCTTTCACGGTGGTGATATCGAATTAAGTAGCTATATTGCAAACTTCCTGCTTATATAGCTGCTCATATAAAATATGTTTTTCAGTGTATAGTACAGGGAGGGGATGCATGTATATGAATGGTCTTTGCCTGGAGGATCCGAGTGAGGATGTTTTTCTAAAAGAAAGTTCTGAAGGGGAGAGGATAGGATGTTATGTTCAAAATATGTCGCCTGCATTCTTCATCGTCTGAAACTGATCGGGGCATGCTTCGCTGTTTCCCTGCTCATATATGTTAGCCAAGAGCAGCCGTGTGTGGTTTTTATTCATAACGATTGTGCCTACTAAATAGTTCCCCTTTTATGAAAATATTTATTTATGCACAATCGTGAAGTTATGTGATGAGTGCGTGGAGTTATAAATTATACTTCAGTGTTGACATTAGAGAATACTTCTGAATCAGCTGTAGGCTGTCCAAGTATTTCAAGCACTATTAACCAATGTTTTTGGAATGGTATTTCTTATTTGAAGATATTTATTTACACATAATTGCCAAGTTAAGTGATTAGTACTTCAAGTTATAGCTTATACTTCAGTGTTGAAATTACAGAATACTGAGTCAGTTGTAGGCTGTCTAAATGATTTCAAAGCATTGTTAACCGTCATCTTTAGTATGGGACCGACATTTGCGTAAATAAAATTGTTTTAAGTCTTGTGATACTTATACGAATAATGTTGGTATTCACTAGGGTGTATAATCCTAGTATGTAATTGACATGTAGATGTAATTTCGTGAAGAATTTGTATCACCCATTTCGCTATTGCGTTGAAAATGGAGTTGTTTTTTTAATTGAAGTAAAGAATGTAATTATAATTAAAATTTATTGAATTAATTAATCGCGAATCTAATCCTCGTACTGAATAGGGGATGGTAAAGGATTCAGAAAAGTCTTATTGGCGTTCTATTGTAACTTCAACTCTATAGGTGTTATTACCATTTTAATTGACGTAATTGTCATTAAATTTTCTTAAATTAGCCAATCGTGAATATTATACTTGTGCTGGATAGGGGACGATAAAAGAATAAGAAGTCTTCTAGCGTTTTATTGTAATATCAATTCTTTAAGCGTTATTGGCATTTTAATTAGCGTAATTGTAATTAAAATTTCTTGAATAAACCAATCGTGAATCTTATACCTGTGGTGGGTATGGGCTGATAAAGGAATAACTAAAATGTTACGGCGTTTTATTGTAACCTCAATTCTCTTACTGCTATTGTCATTTTAATTGACGTAATTGTAATTAAAACGTCTTGAATTCGCCAGTCGTGAATCTTATACTTGTGCTGGGTAGGGGACGATAAAGGAATAAGACAAGTGTTATGGCGTTTTATTGTAACCTCAATTCTCTAGACGTTATCAGCATTATAATTAGCGTGATTGTAATTAAAATGTATTGAATTAACCAATCGTGAATCTTATACTTGTGCTGGGTATGGGCTGATAAAGGAATAAGAAGAGTTATGGCGTTTTATTGTAACTTCTATTCTCTTGGTGGTATTGTCATTTTAATTAGCGTAATTGTAATTAAAGTTTCTTGGTTATTCGCGAAGTTAATTCTTGTACTGGATAGGGAAGTATAAAGGAATAAGAATGGATTTTATTTATAGCGAGTGTTATTATTGTGTTCTACATCCATTCCTTTTTGCAGTTGTTTAATTATACATAGCCGTAAAGTCACGTAATTGCAACATCACTGAAAGTTGATAGGCGGTCTCCATGTAAGAGCCGATATTAAGATTTATGAATGTTTGGAGTTGTAATGATCTTGGCGTTCTCACTGTTCGAGAAGTCTCAGATTCAATTCACTGTTGGGGCGCACTCCGCTCGTTTCATTATTAGTGAAATTTGTTTTAGTTTGTAGTGTTTAAGACATATAATTATGTGAAATAAGTTCCAAGTTCTTTTCCTTTCGTGCGCATGTATTCTATTTTAAGTCCTCTGCTCTGGATGTAGTGTTTGAAAATCCTACACTTGGAAACTCAAATCACTTCGTCACCTTATTGGTTTTGATATGATGAATTAGTAGTTTTTATAAAAGCAACTATCTCTAAACGATGTGTTCGTATGACATAATAAAGCTTTTAACATATTCAATCGTGTGAGTGTTATAATTTCTTGCGAAAATGTTACCGCAAACGCATATTCAAGCCATATCAAATAATGTATATCAAATAATTTATATCAAATAATTTATATCAAATATTGTATTCAGCAATTATATCGAGTTTTTTTTTATTTCACCATGATAGTTAAACTATGTATATTCAGATTCCTTGTGAAAAATCAGACCGATTTGTCATGAAAATGAGCCTTGTAGCTCTCGAATTGCCAGAGATAGAGAAATCTGCCAGATTTTTAATTTAAAGATGCCATTGAATTGAAATCATTTAGAATTTAGCATTTATGATTAGAGATACAGATTCCTCGTGAAAAACTAGATCGATTTGATATGCAGATGGGCTTGTAGCTCGAAAATTAGCAAGTCGCGCTCACAAGCATACTCCTGATGTCAATACATGGGAGGGAAGAGAGATGTGGAACATTCTTGGGCCGCTGATTGATTATACCATTATAACTTATTGTTTAAAAATAGTTAGATTAAATTTATATTACTGAAGAAACAGTTACAGTATTTTTCAAAACACGATGGTCCTGCTCAATTCTTCTTCCAAAGTCTTTAAAGTTTGTGGCTAGGGTGTGTGCGGTTGCAACCTGTTGCCAAGTCTTCCACTTACTGGTCCCTTAACTGAAGCGCGATTCTTAACTTACAAGCAGTGTCTCCAGGAAAAAAATTACTATGTTGCCTCTTGCGCCTAGTACAGAACCTTTTGTTTGCTAATGGTTATTGCTCAACTGTAAGGGGGAGCGGTCCCGTATGAGGGTCATTATTTTTGGAGAAAACTGCATATAAGTGCTATTCCTGTACCATTCGGAACAAAGTTGGTCTCGAGGCGAATGCTTTATCAGATGGTATTGCTGTATGTGCAGAGTCGCTTCTGATATTTAAGACACCTTACCAACATACCTCACGAGCCCTGAACACTTGCAGCAATTTAAATGCAGTCAGCCAATCATCGTCATACAGCAGTTTTGTCAATCTGTCGAAATCAAACATACGATGAAAATCTTGAGAAATGGTAAGAAGTAAATAAACAGGTATCGTTTCACGATACTTAAGAAGGAATTCATAAAGAGTAAAAATCTTATGAGTTCCATTTACATGACTTTCTCTACATCACAAATTATTGTTAAAAAGTTTATTCTTTTATCTACTTCATGCTAATCGAGATAAACATTAGCAGCAATGCTTTCTTATAAGTAGAAGGGAAATAATGGAATATCCTAGGCTAAAACGATAGTCAAATGTTTTAAAACCTCGTTGCCACTCGGATAAAATCAATTTCTTTGCTTTTTCAGGAGTTGAGAAGTTCCCGTATGTGAAAAGTTAAAAGTATTTTAAAACTGAAACCAATAACAAGGAATATCTCAAAAATCGCAACTCCACGAAAAAAATATCCAGCAAAATGCATCTAGAATAAAGAGGTGTTCAGAGGCTATCCCCCGAAAATTCAAGATATACATTTTATTTGTCGTGTAAATATCTTTAATATAAGGCATTTTAATCAAAATCGTTAGTCATTTTTGAGAAAATCAAAATTTTCGAACATTTTTCCATTTAAAGGGTAGTTTGGAGTCGGGGGATTTTCCTCAAAACCTTGTGTCGCATCCTTGGAAGATACTTATCATATATACTAAGTTTGGCATCTTAGAGACTTTTCCTTTTTGAATTATCGTGTTCACAGACACCCGGGCCTTTTTTTAAAAATATGATGTGTTACACTCACATGACTTTCTCTAGCTGCTCTGCAACTCTTACAAAAGATTATTCTTCTTTCTACACCATGCTAATCGAGATAAACATTAGCAGAAAGTTCTTATTACTTAGTTCCTTATACGCAGAAGGAAACTAAGGGAATGCACTAGGCCAGGCGTCCAAGAGACCGCAAACTCGGGCGGCAGTAAAAGCCCTCAAGCCCTGACCGTCCAGTTGCGGGCAAGAAATGGAAGTGCTGCAGTGGCGGAACTACGATTGTGTAAATTAACTTACATTTTCACTGTCAATTACACAATAATGATAGCAGTATTTTATACACTTTAATACTGATATGTAATATAATACAAAATAAAATTTAATTGGCAGGAAATTCAATTTACGAATACAAATACTCATATAAAACTAATAAACTAAATAAATAATGTAAAATGACATAGACCTTGTCATAATAGAAATAAACATAATATTCTTCAAATAAATGTCTATGAAAACTACTCTTTCTTAGCCACCCGACAATCGTCGCGATTTTTGCAGTTGTCTGTTTTCAACCAGCTGTTTAATACGTGGGACTATTGTTTGCGAGCTACCCAATCGCAAACATGCTTTCAAGTGTTCATAACTTAATTGGCTTCTGTGGCGTGACTTTGTACACTTCATTAAGGAAAACAGTGATTCACAAACATAGGTTGTCCCGAACATGCACAAAATTCTTCCAGCTTGATTGTGGTGTTTAGGAAATCTTTCGCGTCTTACAGAGGTGTAGAAATGGTTTATTCTTTTTCTATTTTAATGTTTATCTATTAGTTCAATATTGCTTCCAATTTCAGTTTAACAGGACTATCGAGGATATCCTGTTGCAAGTAACTTAAATTGTTTCTCAAGTGTTATAATGTCCTGGAATCTACGTTCGAATTCTTAGCGCAATTGTCGCAGTATGGTTATATGTTCATCAAAGTGAAATGTTTCTACACACTGAATCACTGAGGCTATGGTCGGAAAATGTACCGTCACCACGAGTAATATAGTTGTAAATTATATTTAGTCATTTTGTTTAGAAGTTTGTAACACACTAAACATTTTGCCGCGTCATTTGCTTCCATAAATAGAAAGTTTTCTTCCCATTCTGCTTGAAACATCAGAGGTGTGGACGACCGTCTTTCCAAAGCGGATGTACCAGCTATCGTAAGTAGGACACCACAGTACTAATATGTAGCGCTACACCACCACTGCACGGGTATATTGGACTGTGTAGTTGTGCGGCCCGCAGCGAGTGTAATGTTCAGCCCCGTGTGCCCTCAAGCGACCTTGACTCGACTTGGGGATGCCTACACTAGGCTAAAGCGATAGACAAATGATTTATTTGCGAGAGTCATAGCAAATCGCTTCTTTGCTTGGTCAGGAGCAGAAAAAAAAAAAAATAAAATAACCGGACACTTCCTGTCTGAGAAAAGTATAAGTACTTTATAATTGAAACGAATTACAAGGAGTATCTCGGAAACGGTTACCTCCACAACAAAAACATAAAGGACATAAATTGTGTGTTTTGACGAGATCTACATTTCTTGTAAGATGATGATAATGGTGTTTAAGGGCGCTCAACTGCCGAGGTCATAAGCGCCCTTACGATTAAAACTTGGCAATAGGCAGTAAGAAAAATACCAAAAAAAAAAAAGGAAAAAACACAAGTAAAAGAGCTAACACAGTTGAAACGGAAGTAACAGAAGAGCTGGATATAAAACACCATCTAAAATCAACACATTAAAATTAAAAGAGTTTAAAAAAAAAAAAACTGCTATCACACTAAAACGTCAAGGTAAAGGAAAGTTTTGCTAAAAATTTAAAAACCCTGTCCACTGCTCTTGGGTCATCTGCCAGGACCTCAGCAAGAGAGGCCGGCATGCCCATAGATGACCGAATTTGTGCCAGGTGACCACACTCCAGCAACACATGACGAACTGTCTGTGCCTCCCCACAGAGCGCACAGACAGGAGCAGGTTCACGTTTAAAAAGGTAACTGTGCGTAAAAATACAGTGGCCAATTCTTAGCCGAGCTAGTACTACCTCCTCCCGGCGGAATAAACGAGAGGAGGTTACCCAGTTGACAGGGAGGTCCTTCACCTCTCGCAGCTTATTACCACGGAGAGCCGACCACTCCGCATGCCAAGTCGAAAAAACGGCTCTCCGTACAGCCACTCTAAAATCTTCTGCTGTTGAATGGGTAATCGTAACACTGGGCGCTGTGACTGCCGATTTCGCTGCCAAATCCGCCGTGTCATTCCCTGGCAAGCCAACGTGTCCAGGAATCCATGCGCACTCCACATTAAAACCAGAAGCGTGCAAAATGTGGAGAACGTCCTGGATGCGCTGCACCAAAGCATGGTAATTGTACAGCTCACGAATGCTCTGAAGGGCACTAAGGGAATCACTAAGAATAAGGCAGTCACCTAATTTCCGACGTCGAATATACAGAAGGGCTTGATAAATAGCATATAGCTCGGCAGAATATATAGATGTGCAACTAGGCAAACCGTAAGTAGAAGTTGCGGTGCCAGTTACAAAGGCACATCCAACACCGTCGGGGCTCTTACTACCATCGGTGTAAATACAAATACGGCCACTGTATTTGGATAAAAATTCTAAAAAGCAACGAAGAATACTATCAAGAGGCGTAACAGATTTCCTGTAGAGCGTCATCCCGAGATCGACATGGGAGGTAGCGCGTAACCAAGGGGGGTGTATACTCTCTCCCTTGGATAACAGCCGAGGAATGTCAACATGGTGCTGGCGTAGAAGCTCACGGAAACGAAAACCTGCTGGCCTGGGGCTCAGAGAGCGGAGGCAGTATCGCTCGTGCAGCTCAGGGGAGAAAAACGCGTGATAAGTTGGATGCCCAGGCATACACTTCAGCCCACAGCCATAATTAGCAAGCAGGACATCACGCCGACAACGCAGAGGAGGTTCTCCCGATTCGGCGTAGAGGCTAACAACTGGGCTCGTTGGAAAAGCTCCAACGGCCACACGGATGCCCTGGTTATGGACTGTGTCTAACCTTCTGAGCACTGAAGGTCGAGCTGAAGAATACACAATGCTGCCATAGTCCAACTTCGAACGAATCACAGCACGATAAAGACGGAGCAATGCCGTCCGATCCGCACCCCAAGACTTGCCACTTAGTATCCGTAAAAGATTTAGAGAACGGTCACATCGTGCTCTAAGCTGTGCTATTTGTGGTGCCCAACAAAGTTTCCGATCGAAGATCAAACCAAGGAATCTCGCCTCGTCTGCGAAAGGAAGTAAATCTGGCCCGAGTCGAAGAGACGGCGACATTTGCCACTTACGACGCCAGAAGTTAACGCAGACTGTCTTCTCAGCGGAGAAACGAAAACCGTGTTTCGAGCTTCATGCATAGAGATTGTCCAAACACCGCTGGAGACGGCGTTCCAAAAACGGTGTACGCTGAGAAGTACAGAAGATGGCAAAGTCGTCCACGAATAAACAGGAAGAGACACCTTGAGGCACACATAGTGATATGGAATTTATCGCAATAGCAAATAGAGTCACGCTGAGTACCGAGCCCTGCGGCACTCCGTTCTCTTGAATAAAATGGTTAGAAAAAACCGAACCCACCCTCACTCGAAAAACGCGGTCCCGCATAAACTCCTGAATGACCAACGGTAGGCGTCCACGTATGTTCCAGTTGTGCAGAGAACGCAATATTCCCGCCCGCCAACACGTGTCGTAGGCCTTCTCGAGGTCAAAAAATATCCCAACTGTGGGGCTGTTCTTAAGAAACCCGTCCATAATCTGAGTTGACAGAGAGACAAGGTGGTCAGCAGTTGAACGTCGTCGTCGAAAGCCACACTAGATGTTCGTCAGAAGATTGTGGGATTCCAGCCACCACACCAACCGTCCATTGATCATGCGTTCCATCACCTTGCAAACGCAACTGGTGAGGGAAATAGGACGGTAACTGGAAGGAAGATGGCGGTCGTTTCCAGGTTTAAGAA
This sequence comes from Hymenopus coronatus, assembly GCA_030762935.1. NCBI lineage: Eukaryota > Metazoa > Arthropoda > Insecta > Mantodea > Hymenopodidae > Hymenopus > Hymenopus coronatus. The sequence goes on from CM060897.1 coordinate 145,627,396, forward strand.
TGGGTATGATGGTGGCCTCCCGCCACTTGTCTGGAAAAATGCCATCAACCCAGACACGATTATAGACCTCGAGTAGGAAATCTTTGCCATCAGGAGAGAGATGTTGCAACATTTGGACGTGGATACCATCTGGACCTGGTGCTGAGTGTCGTGAAGAGGAGAGTGCATTGTCTAGCTCTGCCAGGGTGAAAAGGCGATTATAATCCTCAAGGTTGCCAGAAAGAAACGAGAATTCTTGAGATTCCACCTGGTTCTTAACTGTAAGAAACTCAGGGGAATAGTTGCCTGAGCTAGACACCTGAGCGAAAGCACTGCCTAAAGTATTCGCCACGTCAAATGTATCAACAACAGCTCCGGTAGGTGTTTTGAGACCGGCGATGGGCATATGGTTCGGTTTCCCAGCCACACGTCTTAACTTATCCCATACGACAGAGGAAGGTGTATGTCGATTAAAGGAACCCACGAATTTATTCCATGACATCTTTTTGCTATCCTTAATAACCCGCCTAGAATGTGCACGCATCCGTTTATAGTGTAACAGGTTATCCAGTGTAGGAAAACGCTGGAAAACCCGTAGAGCTCGTCTGCGAGCGCGAATAGCATCCCGACAGTCAGCGGTCCACCAAGGTACCGGAAATCAACGGCTGTAGCCAGTCGAACGCGGAATGGATTGCTCAGCAGCAGAAAGAATGGTCCCTGTAAGATGTTCGACCAAGTGGTTCACAGAGTCGTGCTCTTCGTAGCTAAATTCAGCCAAGTGGGAGTACAGTTCCCAGCTGGCGTGGTCTAGGCGCCAACTAGGTAAACGGGTGGAACATACAACGGGTGTCAAGACACTAATACGACAAGGAAAGTGGTCACTAGAATGCAAATCCGAGATGATATTCCAGCATAAGGTGACTGCCAGCTGAGGGGAACAAATTGCAATGTCATTGTGTGAAAAACTATGAAATGCGTCAGATAGAAAGGTGGGCTCTCCGGTGTTCAAGAGAGCAAGATTCTGACTATCCAAGAAGTCTTTAAGTAGCGTACCTCTCGCACAAGCCCGAGGAGAGCCCCAAAGAGGGTGATGGGCATTCACGTCGCCTACCAATAAAAAGGGTGGTGGCAACTGCGAAATGAGGTGTTCTAAAAAAAGAGAGGTCCGCAGATGGAGGCAAATAGATACTGCAAATGGTGAACGAAGCGGAGGGTAGCTTAATGCTGACAGCAACGGACTGGATTGCAGATTGTATGGATACGGAGTTGGCAAAAATATCATCTCGAATAAGCATCATAGTGCCCCCATGTGCCGGGACACCGTCCTCCGGGGATAAATCACATCGTACGGAGGAGTACTGCCTGATGGTAACGGTGTCCTGTGGACGGAGCTTCGTCTCTTGTAAACATACAGCCAAGGGTTCATGCTGGCGCAGCAACAAGTCAAGCTCTGGTCGATGTGGTCGAATTCCGCGTATGTTCCAATGGAGGATAGCCATTGAGTATATTATGGGATAAGTTTCAAATCGAAAGACGCTTCTGCAGATTGGGATTAGCTGGTCGGTTCAATTTGTTCTTCTTAGGCGTTGGGCTAGTACTATTTTCAGGAGCACGATCCTGCCGTTTCCGCACTGTCCCTCTGGCAGTGGCGGCAGAATCCTCCTGGTCCATCTCCTCCACAAGGGAGGTCCCTTTTTTTTGAGCAGTTTTCGGTCCAAGTAGTTCGAACCGATTGGATGTGCTGATCGGCGAAGACGGCCGTCGCCGATTCACGCCCTCCTCCCCAGATGACCCTTCAGAGGAGGATACACGTGTGGAGTTGCGTGTACTTTTCTTACCTTTAGATGACTTGGTAATAGATTGCACATTCTCTTTCAAAAAGTCTTGTCGTACATACTTGGTCTTAAACTGTTTTTCTGGGGCAGAAGACGTCGTGAATTTAATAGCTTTAGTTCCGGAGGTCGAGGCTTTAGGTGACAAGTGTGCAGGACTATTCTGTAAGCTGGCGGATTTGGCAGATGTTGATACCAACTTGGGTGTAGGTGCCGAAGGCTTTGGCAGCGCTTGGGCTAAAATAACCTTTTCCGCAATTGTAGCCCCGTTCATATCGCCGGTCTGTGTTGCGATTTCCCGACGCGGTACCGGTTTAGCTGCAACTGAGCTATAGGTACCGGACCTCGGGGCAGAGGGTTGGCGGAGTCGCAGGAGCTTCCGGGCTTCCAAGAAGGACACCTTCTCTTTCACCCGTATCTCCTGGATCGCTCGTTCCTCTGCAAAACGGGGGCAGTCTCGGGAACTAGATGGGTGTTCCCCGTTGCAGTTCACACACGATGGAGCTGAAGCACAAGCCCCATCGTGGGAGGTGTCACCGCAGTGGACGCAGGTGGACTTGCCGGTACACAACTCACTAGTGTGATTAAAACGTTGGCATTTAAAGCACCTCAGGGGATTGGGTATATAAGGCCTAACTTCGATGGCTTCATACCCTGCTCTAATCTTTTGAGGCAGATCAACCCGATCAAAAGTAAGAAACAGGGTACGAGTAGGCAGGAATTCACCGTTGATCTTACGTTGTACCCGATAAACAGCTGAGACACCCTGAGTCGCAAGATTTTCTTGAATCTCCTCAATGGACAAACCGTCCAACGCGCGGGTTGTTACTACACCGCGGGAGGAGTTCAGCGACTTGTGCACCTCGACCTTCACTGGATAGCTGGCTAACGTGGTGGCTTTAAGTATCCTTGCAGCTTGCGAGGCGGAGTTGGCTTCGACAAGAAGTGTACCGTTGCGAGCTCGAACGCAAGATTTGACCGGACCAGCAATGGCATCGAGACCCTTTTGGATAGTAAAAGGGCTCACCGTAAGGAACTTCTTACCTTCCTCTGTCCTATGAATAACCAAGTAGCGAGGACCACATGACTCGACTACTTCCTTTCCAACGTTTGCATTTAAAATAAGGGGTTTTGGTTTTGGTGCCATAAAAAATGGTATAAATTCATCCCCCAGTGCTCCCCACCCACCACGGAGCCCAACGAGGGGTCACCCCACTGGGGTGACAGGGCTACACAGGGGATATAGCGGGCTCGCCGTCCCACTCACCCTGGAGTTCGGTGTAATACCTAGTCCTGGCCGATTGACTAGGGGTGGGTTAGTCCCTAGCCTCCCGTTTAGGCAAATCAGAAACCAAAGCGGTGTATTAGGCTGCGCACCCTCCCCAGTTACTGAAAGACAGAAGCCCAGGCTCAGGTACGCAACCCTCAACCAACCAGGATATTCCTTTTCACCGACACGGGTCTCCACGCACGGCCTACACGTGGGTGGGCATTTTGACCTACTGACTCCCTCACCACTCTGAGGTTGCCCACAGAGGGAGTCAAGGTGGCTCGGGACCCCGGGTGCGCCTAACCCGTACCTACCGTAGTAGGCCCCTGGGGGGGTCTACATTTCTTGTGTCGTACGTTTTTGACTATCTCTTACGGTTTAGCAGTTAAGAAAAATTCAGTAAAATTCATCTAGAATAAAGAAGTCTTCAGAGCTATTCCCAGAAAATTGAAGATACACATTTTATTTAGGATGCACATATCTTTAATACACTGCATTTTGAACAAATCACTACCGCCATTTTTTAGAAAATCAAAATGTTCGAAAATATTTTCATATAAGGGGTAGTTTGTGGTCGTGGGGGGGATTTTCATGAAAACCTTCGTGTTGCATCCTTGGAAGATAACAAACCTAAATACAAAGTTTGGTATTTAACGATCTTTTCGTTTATACAGACATTTTTCTAAAAATTCACTTTTTGGATTCAAAACCTGTATTTCCGATAAAATCTCGATATCGAATTTTGGGTGAAATACAATACCTTCTCTATACACTATGTACACAGTACGTGTAGAGAAAGTAAAAATTATGCTACTGCACTTTAATAATTATTCAATATTTAATCATGTATGTGCTGACTTTGGCGTCAAACACGTGGCGAGTTGAGTTCGTTCCTTCTTGTACGGGGACACATGAACGGGGACGTTGAACACATCGTCAAATCTATTACTACCCGTCCCAACTCATGCTACCGATGACGAACGCTCGCACAAACTGCTACATCATACACTAGACAGGAGGTGTAGAAAATCAGTATGCCCTAAATAAGTATTCGAAAACGGTGGTGGGTTAAACGAATACATTCACTCATCGTGTACGATGCCATATTACAATAGGTGAGTTATAATAAATAAGATACCTATTGTCTAGTGTTAATAACTACCCAGTGTTTATAGCATTACGTGATGGACTGTGCAATGCGATCGATGCGCGCCACTCCCCATAACCCCCTCAGTAGTCTACATTCCTTAGATAACAGCAACACCAACGACACCACCGTCAGCGGTAGGCTGAACTGGTATGGGCTATACTATTGTTATGATTTATTTAAACCTACATACTCAAAAAGATTTCTTTGAAACTGAAAAACATAATTTTTGGATCTTATCAATTTATGTCAAACCCAGCCGCTGCTTATTTTTCACGAATTCCTCAATGACGGCATCATAAAAAGCTTCTCATTCATTTAGCAGTTCTTTCTCAACTGAGAAGAAAGAAAAGTCCACCCAAACAGTTTTCACTCATCACACATTAAACAGATGTTTTAATATAATGCTGTAAAACACAATGATAACAGCATTAGATGCATGCACAATAACAATATCTAATGTGTTTATAGCCCATGTGCATACACTTTCAGTTGCAGCTTTTTTGCGGGTGCTGACATCCGGTTTTTACCTCCCGGCCCTCTTTCTCTTTGTAAAGTAACCAAGGGTTACTTTCCACCGTATCAAATGGCTTCATTCCACCATGGAAAGCCTGTGGGCTATTCAGAGAATAATATTGCCGGTGGCCGATCGCACCAGCTATTACGTCATACATTACCAGGCGCTGTGGAAAATGAGTGTGCATTACGCGAGTGTTCGAATACAGCCATGCGTTAAACGATCGTGTTCAATCATCGTGTACCCTTTATGGTGTTTAACTTATTTATTGTTTATTACAGTTAAGCTTATTGGCTCTATTTTGATAGAATGAAGAACAAATATCTTAACGATGGAAACCCCGTCTAAGAAGCCAACAAAAAAGTGCAAAAGGACAAAAAGACTAGGCATCAAGATTGAGGAAGAGTATTGGAGGCTTGGAATATTGGAGGAAATAGAACGACCAATAATTGTGGGTGTGGTCAGCATTGAGGATGAAGAAAAAAAGCAATAATACCGTCACCCTTTGCAATGAATGTGAAAACGGTAGTTCTACCGATACAGCAGGGGATAGTTCCACTGAGATGGCCAGTGTAACAGAAGAAGTGTAACTGAAGCAGTGCTGACATTACAGCAGGCGAGTTATAATAAATCCGATAAATACTGCCAATTGTTTAGTGTTAATCACATAAATTTTAACGCCAACTGTTTATAGCATTAAGTGACGGACTGTACCATGCACTCAACCTCCGCAACCGCTCAGTAATCTGCATCGTTAGGCTACAGCGACACCGCCATCCGCAGTAGCCTGAACTGGAACAGGCTTATATCTGGATGCTGTGTATACAGCATTGCAATATAACGTGTCCATAGTGTCGATACTTGGTTCCAATCTAAGCCAGAAAAATAAGACAGTTAATGCTGAGTACATTATGTGTACTATTAAATAAAAAGGGTCAATATAATTTAAAAGCAATTACACAGCAGATTGTTAGGGCATACTCTGAATATTAGGCACTGTGATTATCATTTTATATTAATCATAAGACACAGTTACTAAATATCCTATGAGTTATATAAATACTGAAATTGTTGCCTAATTAAAATACACTTTCTCCGTACGATTTACATGCTCTTATTTAACCATACATCAAACATGTTGACCAATATCATCCAATCTCCTTCGGATGGCTAGTTTGCAAAATTAAGAGCTAATATACTACACTGACTTTCAAAAGGGATGAGGTTTGTCCGTGAGCGCCACCAGGCCGGCAGCTAATCAGAATGCTGCTGTGTCGACATATTGCATTCCCGCTTAACTGGGGAGTAACGCACTAAGCGACTCCGTCTCTCATAAATACTAACTTGAGTTAAGACAAACTATACAAATTTTGCAAAAGATAAGGAAGATATGGAGTAATATTCGTAGCAGAACTGTAAAAAACACAGATTTTTAAGTTCAAATAGTTTTAATAATACACATGCATAAACATTATGTCATCAGGCAGATTTACATGTGTGCGAGTGAGCGTGTAATATGAAAATAGCGACCTGGCAACGCAGAGCACGATAACGCATCTCATTCACTGCATCGTAGAACTCTTCCCAATTGAAAAACGTTATAGTAAGACTATATTCCGTATTTCCCGGACAAATATTAAATCAGCACACATTGGTTAATAGAAATAATCTTTAAATAAATTTTACAGAACTGCATGCATAGGTACATGACACATCAAAATAGCATATGTAGCATTGTTGATATATTAACCTCCGAGTTGTTATTTTATACAATAGTACAACAGTTTCCTAGATACGCAAACATAAATATAGGCTATGATCCATTATTGAAATAGAATCGACATATTTAGTCTTGCTACCAAACGCCAACAATGGTGATAGTGCTCCAATTAAACAAAGAAAACGCACAATGTATATATCAGGAACTTTGAAGCTTATTCGAGAACAAAAAACAAAACACAACGGACAAGTGTATACCTGTAAACGCTGCTTCACTCATTTTGATGGCCGATATGGACGAAGTGGAGTGCAAAAATTGAGGGAACATGCTACTATCTGTACGAATCATGCTGTCGCTAGGATAGTTATGCCTATAAAAAGAGACCTCTGTCGTTCAGTTTAAAAATGTGGAAAGGATGCTAAAACTCCCGTATGTCATCTATGCGGATTTTGAGAGTATTCTTAGTCCGTATTACTCATGCGAGTCTAATCAGGAAGCTTCCTACACAACACCCTATCAGAAGCATTCTCCAATGAGTTTCGCTGTTTACGTCAAATCAGCGTCATATGTTGAGCTGCTATAGACTGATCTTCCTATTGTCCCTTATGTATACAGAGGATATGATGCTGCTGAGAAATTTATGGATTATCTAATATCTCTTGCAAATAAGATTAGCAGTATATACAAATCTGCTAAACCTCTTAAACTATCTGACCAACAACAGGAGGATTTCGAGTCTTCTACCGAATGCTACTGGTGTAATAAAAAATTCACTGAAGAAAACTAGAAAGTTAGGGATCATGACCATTTGACTGGGGAATATCGCGGAAGTCTTCATAATGAACGCAATCTATCCTGCAAAACACCGAAGTATGTTCCTGTCTTCATGCACAACTTAGGCGAATATGATTCTCATTTCATCGTTAAACAGTTAGGATGTACAAGCGAAAGAGTGGAGGTGATTCCGTGCTCAGAAGAAAAGTATATTTCATTCTCGAAGCATGTTGGAGATATTAAGCTTCGGTTTGTGGATACATACCGTTTCCTCAGGTCAAGTTTGGATAAACTAACAAAAACATCGTTTCCTGAGACATGCAAATACTTTGGAGAAGAGAAGATTGGTTTGGTGACTCGCAAAGGAGTATTTCCCTATGATTACATTACATCATGGCATGTTTTAAAAGAAGCATGCTTGCCTCCAAAGGAAGCGTTCTACAATAGACTAAATGAAGAGGAAATCAATTATCAAGACTACAAACATGCTAAAAATGTATGGGGTCAGTTTAATATCCGAAATTTGGGGGAATACAGTGATCTCTACTTAACCTCAGATGTTCTGCTACTCGCAGATGTTTTTGAAGCCTTCAGAGAGCAAACATTGAATACTCATAAAGTTGATCCTGCACATTACTTTACATCTCCAGGACTAACCTGGGACGCTATGCTTCTGTATACCGGAATTGAACTAGAATTATTAATGGACTATGAGCAGCTTCTCATGGTAGAATCAGGAATAAGAGGAGGATTATGTCAGGTGTCTCATCGGTATGCTCAGGCTAACAACACTTACATGGAGGAGTTTGATCCTAATAAACCAACACAATTTATTACATACGAAGACGCAAATAACCAATATGGATTAAAAGAAGATGATCCTCTTGGATATGTATTCGAAGTTGATGTGGATTATCCTACTGAGCTTCACGATCTACATAATGATTTGCCGTTCCTACCTGAGTGTCTGAAACCAAAGAATTCAAGTGTAAAGAAACTAATTGCTCACCTTGAAAGCAGGAAGAAGTATGTTGTCCTTTACATGACGTTAAAACAGGCACTCTCACATGGACTACGACTGGCAAAAATCCATCGAGTGCTACAATTTCAACAATCGTGCTGGTTAAAACCTTACATAGCGTTTAATAACAAGCTGAGGCAACAGGCTAGAAATGACTTTGAAAAGGATCTGTATAAACTCTTCAACAATGCTATGTTTGGAAAAAACCATGGAAAATATACGAAATCGCATGGACATACGTCTTGTGACAAACGTGAAAACATTGGAAAAGCTGATTGCTAAGCCTACATTCATCGACAGAAGTATATATGGACCTAACCTAGCAGCTGTTCATATGGCATCACGAGAGATTATATTCAACAAGCCAATATACATCGGAATGAGGTACTGGATATATCAAAAACCCTCATTTATTCATACCAATATGATGTGTTATTGCCGTATTATGGAACAGAAAACCTGAAGCTCATGTACATGGATACTGACTCCTTCATTCATCGAGTTACAACAACTGACATATACCACGACAAAATGCAATTTCTTGAACATTATGATACATTTGATTATCCTGGAAGTCACATGTGCTACTCCACACAGAACAAAAAAGTGTTGGGAAAGTTTAAAGATGAATCTAACGGGAAAATCATCCAACGTTTTGTGGGACTGAGACCTAAGATGTATGCTCTCCATATTGATGGAGGAATGATAAAAAGATTAAAGGTATAAAATGAAGCGCTATTAAGCAGTACATCACGTTCGACAGCTATGTAGATTGTCTTAAAAACAGTGAAATAATAAGAACTCCCATGAATTTTATGTCACAACAGCATAACGTTTCGTCTGTAAAAGTCAACAAGATCGCACTATCGCCTCATGATGATAAAAGAGTGATTGCTGATGGTGGAATATCAACCTATGCTTACGGTCATTACAAAGTTGTGAACGTATTATGAGAGAATACTACATGCATTGCTCATCATCGGTAACGTGGTAGGAAAATTGAAGCTTAGACTCCGAACACACCCCATGCATTTAGCAAGGGCATACGAAGAGAGAAGAATAAGAATGAGAGGTGGCGGGAACTCTGCCATTAGAATGCATTTCTAATGCTGGTCTCAAGTCCAGATAAAAGAGGAGAGACGCCTAAACTCTAATGCTAACTATCTTTATATAAAAACTAGAATCTAGAAACTACTAACAGTGAGTCAGAAGATATGCTTAACGCTTCAACAGTAACAACAAATGTCGATATCATTATTCTAGAGAAAAACCTCTTGAATAAAAGAAAATAGACTGTAAAAACAACAAGACGAATAAAACACGTGGAATCATAATGTTTACTAAACTGTTAACACTTCGACAACAAAGGCTTAGACCCTTCTTCTAGTAACAACCTAGGAAGAGAGACGTCATACAAAAGGACAAATAAAAAGACGGAGAAACGAATAGTTAGGTTATGTTAGATATACAATCTAGGAAAGACTGGAAACCATACAAACATATCCCCTCGCTTCACAAGTTATCATCTGATCATGCGAAAAGGATATATAATATGACTCTTAAAGGACCTCAAAGCACTTGAAACAGAACACAGAATTGATTCAAACTTTAGAAGAATATGACAAAAATGTAAAATACCGGATTGGCTATAACAGCGATCACAACCCCAAACATATGAAAATGCTATAAAACATAGCAAATAGTGTGAAAAACGTCAGAAACACTGAAACGATGGCATCAATTACTACAAAAATGCTTAAAATTGTTGCAGAAATGATACAAACTAGCACAAAAATTACCTTAAATACTAACAAACATAAGAAAACTGCATGAAAAGTACATTACCTCACATACACTTAAAGTGCTAAAAATGTCGTTAGTACACCTTCGTCCTTGTCATAGTTCTTTAAAAGCTTCCAAAAATACTTTCAAAGTGAGTTGAAATACCTATTGCTCTAATGTTATGCATACCTTAAAAAGTCGTAAATGATCTGTAAGGAGACATAAAGCATTACAAAACACAACTACATACAGCAAAATATGCTCAAATGTGCTAAAATGGCCATAAAAGTGTTAAAAACCAGTGGAAAATATTGAAAATACTCTAAAAATATTAGCAATATGCCTGAAAGTGGAAAATCGATTGTTTTAGAGTCGTACATACCAACAAAACGGTTCGAGATATATGGAAAAGAGCTAAAATGTCTCATCAATACCCTGTCCTACAGTCCTAAACACCCTCACAAAAATGGTATGGCATAACATTAAAACCACATTAAACAACAGTGGCAACGCTACAAATCACTATTGAAATCTTGAAAAATGTATGTGAAAGCACCAAAAGCACTAAAAAAAATACCTCAAAACGATCAAAAATGTCTGTAGAAGTGCTAAAAAGCATTAAATAATGCACTGCAAAATAATGTAAAATATGAGCAAAAACGTTTCAAAAGGGTTAAAATACTAACTCTAGAGCCCTACATACCCTCAAAATGACGTGAAAGCAGTTGAAAAGAGCTAAATTGTGAGATGAGAACCCTGAAACAGCTGACCTAAACACCCTCCCACTGGTATGAAATGATACTAAAAGCATTCGAAACAGCTATCTTAGCACTCGAAAAACCCTACAAAGAGCTTATAAATGTCCTGTGCACCCCCAAAAAGCACAGCAAAACGCTGAAAAATTATAAAACAAAGATCTTCAAACGGCACACCACAATACTAAAAATCGTTAAACACACCAAAATTCTGGGAAAAGGCCGTAAATATAAATATAAAACAAAGCAGTCAACCTTGAAAAGAACCGCAAAGGACTGAGGAATACATCTTATACTCTGAGCCTAGGTTAGAATCCCCTCCTCCTTGAACTCCCTATCTCTGCCATGCATGCGCATTAGCCCTAGCCCTGACCTCTCGCTAGAGACTCCCTCCTCCTTGAATTCCCTATCTTTCCCATGTATGCGCATTAGCCCCTGCGCCAGCTCTCTCCTTATTTAACTACTCAATTCCATATACGGAATTGTAATCAAAATCGTTAAGAGCCATTTTTAAGAAAATAAAAAATTTCGAAAAATGTTCCATGTAAAGTGTAGTTGGTGGGGAGATTTTCTTGAAAATCCTCGTGTCGCATTCTTGGAAGATGCAAACCTAAATGCCAAGTTTGGTATTTAACGGTTTTTTCGTGTTTGAGCTATGTTGTCCACAGACACACACAGACAGGCAGGCAGGCAAGGCAGACAGACAGACAGACAGACACGCAGACCTTTTTCCAAAAATGCCTGTTTTTGGTTTCAGGGGGTCCCAAAACATGTATTTCCATTGAAATCTCGGTATCATATTTTTGGGTGCAATACAATACCTTCTCTACACACTATGAACATAGTAGTAGGTGTAGAGAAAGTAAAAATTCTGTTACGTATTAAGAATATCCCTTTATTTATACTAATAAATCGTGTGTCAGTGCACACGCGCGCTTTATTTACACTTATTTCTTTCATCTACCATGTTCAATCAGTTATTTCAATTATTATTTATTTAGTGAAGGCTAGCTAATTATAATTAACAGGAAGTACCAACTGAGTATTGTTTTACCGATTCTTAAATTTATTTATTACTTTCTCTACACGTATGTACAATGTACATAGTAGGAAAGTAAAAAAGATATTTTATTCCACCCAATAGTTCGATACCGATATTTTACCTGACATTAAATTGCCTGAATTAAAAAAAGAACATTTTTAGAAAAATGTGTGTGGGGGGGGGACGCGCGCACATAACTCGAAAATGAAAAGTCTGTTAGTCACCAAACGTGGCATTTAAGTTACTATCTTCCAAGGATGCAACACGAAGATTTTCTGACAAATGCCCCCACACCATAGTACCGTTTACATGGAAGATTTTTCCATTATGCGCGCAGAAATGAATGTCGCGGGAAGCTAAATTAAAGATATCACTTACGTTAGAAGTGATCACTTCCATTAGGAATTTGAATTTATTTTAAGTGCCCTTCTGCTACGTCTTCATGGGATAAATTACTGGAGTATTATAAAAAAGACTTGAGCTTTCAAAGGCTAACGACCTCACCTCAGACTCATCAATGTGGATTCCCAGACAACTCAATTGCTATTTTCTTGTTCAATAATTAAATCATGTGCTATTTGAGATTTATTTTCTTGTTCTAAAAGCTGGAATAATGGTTAGTTTGGCTTGGCTTTCAAGTAGTTTGATAATGTTTGAATGGGATAATGAAGCGGTATTTACTTCGCAATGCAAGACTGCTGAAAGCTCATAATTTATAAACTTATTAATATACGAATATATGCAAAAATAAAAATTAAATGAATAATATAAATCCATATTATATATTTCTAAATGAAGTGGCACTGGCGTTAATTCCTCCTTGAAGGCACCTAACTGCATATTTAATATTTGCTTTGTAATTCGACGCAGTTGGTAGCTGATCATTTATTGACTTACTTAAACTTTACAGGACAACTTAATGCTATAGGTGTATACCCACATTATACACGTTATAACTAAATACCATTATATATACTTAACACAGGTTTACTTTGTAATTCAACGCTGCAGAAAGCTTGACAGCTTTAAACTTATTAATATGGGTACCTATACATAAAAATAGGAATTTAAAAATAATATAAATACATATTATATTTCTCTAAATGACAAATGTTGACGTGCAGTGCATTTTGGAATAAAAATTCACTTCGCGAACACATGGAAAATAATTAATGGTTGTTACGAGGCCTTCGGCGGTCAATAATAGTGGAATTCACGTTCCATTTCTCAGTTTTAGGCCTAGGTTAAAGGTAACTGCATAGCGTCTGCAATTCGATGCAATAGATGTATAGCTGATCATTGATGCACTGAGGTAAAATTAATAGGAGGACTTAATACTATGTATGTACACCCACATTATACATATTATATTTACGTTATAAGTACATTATTAGGTAAATTGAAAATATATGTACAACTTTCTTTCTAATTGTATATTTTAGGGTTCGTCAGTGATTATTATATATTGTATTAATGTATTAAATGTACATACTACCGCGTCTTCCTCCTATTTTCATTACGCGTCAGCTAGTGGACGTTGCAGTTGCCTCCTCCCATGGTTGCGATTCTGCATGACGTGAAATTCGCGCCCCGTCACAGAATAGAGTTTATAGAAAGGAAACTAGACTGTAATCCGTGCACCAAAATTCATTCAGTGCGCATGCGCGAATTCTGTCATATAGACTGAGTAAACAGATGTGTTTGGTAAGTTACACACTTCATAACATACATTTTGTTAATGTTATCAATTGTGTATTTTACTGCTGGGTTTATATTCTACTTAACAGTCGTATTATGCACTGTAGAAGCTAGAATATTTGTTGACTACTAAAGCTTTACTGCTCTTACAATCAGTAGTGTAAGAGAAACGGCGGCCAATGCTGCTCAAATATAAATAAGGTTTGCATCAAGCTCGGTTTTGTATTATTTATTTTTTTCGTGTAATGATAAGAATAATTATTAAAGAAAATATAACATATGGTATAGAAACATTTCCTTAAATTTAATATGATTTATCATATGCAAGCATAATGCTCAAGTTTTTAATTATTATGTATTTAGTATGACGAGACTGACTCGTTCTGTCTAATCATATTTACTGCCCATTCTGATTCTATGTATTAAGCTTTTTTATTCTTTTATTAAATAAAACTTGGCAGCCCATTGGTTATTTACTCCTACCCACATTTTTTCTTAATCTCATTGCATGTCGCTAGGGTTTGTTTTGTAGATATGAGTAGCAAACAAAACTGTCTCCAAATCTGATATGTTCCATTCACATGACTTTCTCTAGCTGTTACAAAAGATTATTCTTTTATCTGCATCATTATAATCAAGATAAACATTACTAGACTGGACTTATTGTTTGCTTCATTGTAAGTAGAAGCGAAATTAGAGAATGCACAGGCTAAAACACTAGTTCATTTTCGGTCCTCTTTGCTTGCTTTTCTCCCGTTTGAGAAAAGTGTAACTATCTATGTTAAACTGGAACCAAGAACTCGGAATATCTCTAAAACGGCCAACTCCACAAATAAAACTAATCAGAATAATAATAAAATTAATAATAATGTATGACATAAATTGTGTGTTTTAATGTGATTACATTTTTTGTAAACTAAATTTTTGTCTGTCTGTTACGGTTTACCAGTTATACAAACGTAATATAAGTCATCCAGAATGAGGAGGTCTTCAGAGACTATTCCCAGAAAATTCAAGATATACATTTAATTTGTCATAAGAATATATTAAATACAGGATATTTTAATCAAAATCGTTAGTCATTTTTGAGAAAATAAAAATGTTTGAAATACGTTCCATGTAAAGGGTAGTTTGGTATGTGGGGATTCCCTTGAAAATCGTGTCGTATTCTTGGAAGATACTGTACTTAAATACCAGGTGTGGTGTTTAACAGACTTTTCGTTTTTGAGCTATGCCGTTCACAGACACACCCGGACCTTTTTCTAAACTGCTTTTTACGAACTCAGAGGACCTCAAAATATAATTTCCGGTGAAATCTCGGTATCGAAAATTTGGGTGGAATAAAATACCTTCTCTATCCACCACGTACATTGTACATACGGGCTAGAGAAATTAAACATCCTCCAACGATTTTTATTAAAATGCCGTATGTTTAAAACGTTTGCCGAGAAATAAAATGCACATATATCCTGAATTTTCTGGCCATGTGCTTTTAAGTTATCTTCAGTCTGGGTGACTTTATTATAATTGGTAAACCGTAAGAGATAGATAAAATCTTACCACACAAAATATGTAGATCCTGTTAAGCCAAAAATATGTCATGCACATTTTTGTGGAGTTAACTATTTTCGAGCTGGTACTCCCTGTTATTGATAGCAATTTTCAAATGCATACACATTTTCTTTCGTGTAAATTATCATTCAGGCTTTCTCCTTTACTTTTTTCAAATTCAAGCAAATAGAATGGAATTTCAAAGCATCACACAGCGGCTGGCATCGAAAAGCTCTGATTATCATTTATACCTATAATGAATCCCGCTATTAAAATGTATCTGTATTAACAAGAAACAGAAGAATAAACAGCAGAATAGTTTGTAGGAGAGCAAGCAGAGAAAGTCATGTGTGTGTGTGTGTCACCCATATACAATTTTTACTACATATGTTCGTGCTTTATTATTTTAAAAGTTTTAATTTGCTTAAAATCGTATGTAATAAACAGCTTTCGCTTTGCGTTTACTAGGTCCCAATATGGCGTCTAGCTCAGGTCTTGGCTCCATACACATCAAAGGAGCCGACCTCAAGTTTCCTTTCTGTATACTCTATTCTGTGGCCCTGTTGCCAAGTAGTAGAATTATCTCTTGCTGGATCAACGCAAAATGGATACAAGTAGCTATTCCTGTGCCTCAGTGAGAGTGGTAAAAATTATAATATAAAATAAGAGAATTGTCCTTTTTCATGGATGGTTAAGTAAAAGTAAAGTAACAGAGTATCTACCCCCCCCCCCCGCAGTTGAGTTTGATATTCGGAAAAAATTCTTTGAAGAAACATCACAATGAAAAAATATGTGAAAATTTGCATGCTGTTGTGAACTTAATTTAGCTGAAATACCTTAAGTAAAAATAATAATAGCCAATAAAGTGAAACACGTCTCGCTAGTTTTGTTTGGAACACAATCTACCAATAAGATTAGTCAATCTAATAACTAATGTGTACAGATTCTGAAATTTCTAAGCATATCGTGTGGGAGAACAAAATTACCTGCCATTATAGACAATGTGACTGTAGTTACGAGCTTCTTAAGTCCTTGTAAAAAGATAAAAAAAAAAAAAGAAGAAAAAAAAAATACATATTTTGATAGATTTTTTTCCCCAACATTATCTCATTTTAGCTCGGTACACTTTTCCCGGCGTTTCTCCAACTGTTTTAAGCCTTCAAAAACGTAGGATTTTGGAAGGTCCTCAAAATAGACATCTATTTCGGAGATGGCCTTTTTATTTTTTTAGACCTGAATCACTTTCCGCCGAGCAACTTTTTCAAATTTGAAAATAAAAAGGTTCACTGGGGGCCAAATCAGATGTAGTAAATTCAAACCTTAACCATCCAATTTTCGCTATTGAAACTGCGCAGGTGTGCACCCTTGCATTGTCTTGATGGAAGAGAATATTTTTCTTTGCCAGACGAGGGCCTTTTTTTTTTTTCCTTTTCTTTTCTTTTTCCCCCCTCCTTGATTTCTCCGTTCAACTCGTGCAATAACGACGCATAATATTCTCCATTTATCGTTCTTCCTTTCTTCAAGTAATCAATAGAGGCGATTCCGCTTGTATCCCAAAAAGCCAAGGCCATCCATCACCTTGTCTGCAGGTTTCACCATCTTTGCCTTCTTCGGAACCGGTTCGCATTTAAAAACCCACTCTTTCGACTGTATTTTTGTCTCTAGAGTGAAGTATCGACGCAGAAACTCGTGAGGATTGCGACGGAAAAGTGTTAAAACAGCTTCCAAATCGATCACACGATTGTGTTTATTTTCCATTGAGAGCACCTATCTTGTGGAGACCTAATTTTTGGTGCAAAATTGAGAGCACTGTACCTTGTGATATGCCTGTGGTTTCTACTTATTTCGCAATCTTTGACTCGTCGATTACTCAAAACTATATCTGGATTTTGTCAACAATTTCTAAGGAAGTCACTTCTACTGACGTCCGGAACGACGTTCATCAGTTGCGGACGTACAGCCACGTTGAAGTTCATTTATCCATTAGCAAATTGTTGCAAACGCAGCACTCCACGGACAACCTATTGAGGGGCTCAGTGCCAGAGGGAGCTATCCTACACATTGTGAAAAAAAAAAAAAACTGACTTCTGCCATCTCCCATCTACTGTAGAAATTTTGGTAATATTAACTGTATCAGTGTGCCATCTACGTAACTTACAGAGACTGTGTCATTTTCCAAAGTGAGAAAGTTTGTGCCAGATGGGGATACCCCACTACAAAGTTGTCTGTTAGTTAAAGAACAATGTCACCAACCTTATAGAACTTTAACTATTGCAATAATATTGTTTAAACTATAGGTCAAGAAATAATGCTTTTGTAAGCTCTATTTTCAAATAACATTTTAGGCCTTAATACCTGAAACAGAATAATATTTAAGATTATTATTAAACATTAAGAATATTGTGTAAATAGTTGAAATTTTAGGCATTATATAATGCTATAGGCTATTCTGTTTCACAAGATGGAGGTAAATAGTATAGCTACTGAAGGAAATAAACAAATATACTAGCAAAACATATGGAAACAAGTTGTTGCTAAACGAAAAAGAAATAGTGGCGAGGAATATGAAAGCTATACAACGAAGAAACAAATTCCTGCTCGCAAACAAGCAGCTGGATGCGTGTGTAGCAGCCGTCCTACCAATTCTAACCTCAACTGGTCCAGTTACTCATCATTAGATCACGACACAAAAGAAGAAATTTGTAAGACTTTTTATAGTTTGGGTGATTATGATATTCAAAACGCATTTTTGGTTGGATTAATTCATCGAAGAGAGTGCACAGTGTTCATAAGAATGACCAGAGTGATGAAACGGTGTCCTGGCGTAAATATTCTATTGAGTATACTGTTAAAGGAATTAATGTTGAATCCAAGAGAGTGTGTGTAAAAAAAAAAAAGTGATACCAAGTTAAAAAAAAACAGAGAAGTGATGGTGAAGATGATCGTGAGACTAAAGCACATGTTATCTTGGGAACGCCTTGATCAGGGATCATATAAAGAAATTTCCAAAATATAAAGGTCACTATGCTTGCCGTGATAATGCAAATAAAGTGTATATAAGCAATGTCTATGCTGTAGCTGAGATGTATCGACTGTATGAAAAAGAATGTGCACAGAAAGAAGTAACTCCTGCTTCACAGTATATCTATTCTAAGGTGTTTAATACAGAGTTCAACATTGCATTTAAATTACCTCTTTCTGATACATGCAAAACATGTGATGAGTGGGTGTCTTCAGAAACTGAAAATGTTCCTCTGCAAGTCAGATTACAGCAATGTAAAACTGATTAAGCTTATTCATCACTTAAGAAGTTTAAAGCAGGTACACTGAATGAAGACTGTGACTACAGTTTGATAACACGATTTACAACTAGCACTACCCACACCAAAAATCCCAACAATTTTACCTTAGGCAGCTGTGCTTGTATAATCTTGGGGCACATGTATGCAACACTGACAATGCCTTTATGTGTATGTGGCCAGAAAATAGAGTTTCTAGAGGATCGTCTGAAGTGGTATCTTGCTTTTATACTGTATTGAAACATCCAGCTAACACGCTTCATAAAAGGAAGCTGATTTTTTTTCTCTGATTCATGCTCAGGCCAAAACAGGAATAACACCATTTTTAACTTTTATTACGCCCTTGTTTCCATGGGTATGTTTGATGAGATTCAACATTATTATCTGATACCAGGACACACCTTCCTATCCAGTGACAGGGACTTCGGGGTTGTGGAGTAGAAGATAAGACATACAAGCCACATTTATATACCAGGCCAGTGGTATGAGTTGGTCAGCAAGGCTCAGATTGCAAATCTATATGCAGTATTGAAATGTAGAAAGAAGATTTTAGAAACTACCAGTTCCTGAATAACATTACTAAAGATAAATAAAAAAATTATGATTTCATATTCGGAAAGTTTCTACTGTGAAAGTAACAAAAACATCTACTACAGCATTGTTCTTCAAAGATACTTTCTCAGAGTTGGAAGAACGGAAAAAGGTCCAGTTTTTCAAAAAGATGCTAGGGAGAAGACTAAAATTTAGTACTCAACTTGTAGCAGAATCATTCTTCGTGTCTAGAGTGATGGCGGAGCTACCATTACTGCATCCAGAGGGGAGGAACATTTCTGCGCTGAAACTACGGGATCTACAGTCCATCATCAGAAAATACATCCCAGCAGTGTTCCTATCTTTTTGTTATGACTTGAGATTAGACATTTAGAATCAACTGAACTGGTTGAAGAAATTGTGTAGGTAAGTTGTTTGTGTTTTATGAATAATATCATGTTCAGTTCTCTCTCTGCATAAGTAAGTTTTTAGTAAATAATACAGTTTGCAGTGCCAAATAAATAAAAACAATTGTTAAAGATAATTTTTTTTTTTTTTTTTTTGTATTTTCTAGGATATTTCAAAATGTGGACCAAGTACTGGATTTAAAAAAGTGGCACCTCAATATTACATTTTTTTCCAAATCAGTAACTCTAATAAAATTCATTTTTTCTCAAATTGAGCTATTTCTGGGATAGCTCCCTCTGGCGCTGAGCCCCCTCAATTATGGCAAAATGAATTGTGAGTTGTTTGTAATTAATTCTCCGACTGATGCTAGTAGCAATGTCCGTTACACTTTAAATGACAATGACAAACTAAATAAACACAGGTTTTGCTGCAGACATTGCAATTGTCATTATGGGAGGCTCACCAAGGGCGTTGCTGGTTTATACATTCTCCAGCAAATTCCCAATACCCAACTGTATTTTTAACTCTGTATTATAATTTTATTTCCTGATTATATGCAGCTGACAGTTTCGAGCGGCTGCAGGGGTTTCGGTTTGCAGGCCTGTTGCAATTCTCATTAAGGTGTGCGATAGGCATGTTGCTGGAAGGACAGGAAAGGGGATAAGAAGGCGTGGGAAACTCTCATTGCTATAATCTTGCCGCCGTTTGTCAAACTAACCATTGATATCAACGTAATACCGCAACTGTTAACTAATAGAATGCATCTATTTAAATCAGATATTTGTCCAAAGAAATAAAAATGGGGAGGGGATATGCATTTCGCGAGCTCTTTGTATAGCTATACAATGTTCAATGCTATTACTTTTTAATTCTTAAACTAACACTTAACAGCCACAATGGTGTGTAGTTCCGGCATTCATTAACGCATACTTTCGGCAGTCTCAATACCATTAGAAGGAATTACACAATTAAAGAAATACACTTTACATTTATGAAAACGTCTGAGTAGTTTTGCTCTATTTGGGCATCAAGCTAATTTTGTGTTGCAACTTCTGTGAGTAGGTATAATTATTATTAAATATTTAAGTAGAACCACGAGGAGCATACTTTCCAATTGGAATACCTAAATCCTAAAGAACATCTAATCTTATTTGCTCATTCAAAATTCTTATGAAGGTTACTTTTGATTAAAATTGTAATACTGGAATTCAATAAATTCTATTTTATTTTCTGTTCCGGTCCGAATGCACCATTGGCAAACAAAAAAGGAATGGAGTTGTATTTACGGACGCTTTTTAACGGCTATGATTCTCGGCGTCCCATTCTAAAGTGGGCGTGAAAGAATGCTTAATTTTATTCAGAGGCCTCTTTTATAAGGCTTGAGGTTCTTTTACGTGCCGTAAATCTACGACACGGGACCAACAGAAGAAAGCTAAGGATTTTTACACCTGATAAAGTCCATCATCCTCCTCCGGGTTTGAACCCGCGACCTTGGGTATGTGAAGTTAACATGGTAATCATTACACCACGGAGGGCAATATACCACAGGCAGAGGAAAATTTTAATTCATACAAAATTTAGAGGATACACACGTTTTGGGGCTCCTGGAATATACATGTTGTATTAAATTGTGGTGTATTATAACTGTTACGACCACAAACAAAATGTACATCTTAAGATTTCTGGGAATGTAAACATTTTTACTTGTAATGATTCTGCATAATATGGAAAGGTACACGATAGGGTAAATCCTACTGAAGGAAAAATGTAGGGCTCGGTAAAATACACAATTATGAATTTGTTTGGTTTTTTCGTATTCTTAACTATTTCTGAGATATTAACTTAGGCATGTATTTTAAAGTTTTTATCTACTTCGATAACAGAATACGATAGCGAAAATCGTATTTAAGAAAACGGCAGATCTCTTTAAACTTTGTAAAAAAAATGTATATCTATGCAATTTCGTAATATTAACTTTTACGCTATATTCAGTTTCATTTGTTTAAATGTTAGTTATGATTTGGATAACGGATATCCGAAGCATCCAGTATTTCTTAGGCTTCAAGTTTAGATTTACCTCGATAACTTATGTTAGAAGCAATGCTGTAACAATCCTGGATATTGAAAACAAGATTTTGATTAGTAGGTGATATACATAAACTTCATTCACTGGTTTAAAAGGTAACGAAATAGCAGAAGACGCTGCGAAAAGCAACTAAACATCCCCTCAGTGATGTTCATCCACACCAGTCGTCATCAACTTCATCAAACACATGTACATGGAAAAATGGAAATTGAAATGGTCATCAACCAACAGTAAACTCCAAGCAGCTCGCTCTGGCTGCACCAAACCTTTTCTACATTCCCGAAAACTCAAAAGAAGAGATCAAGTGATCATCACTCGGCTTAGAATTGGGCACTCTAAACTAACGCGTTTTCTTCTCACTAAGGACCAACCTCCAAACTGTACGAGCTGTGACAGTCCTCCAACCATTCAGCACATCCTTATAAGCTGCACCAGCACACAAAAGCCGGCATTTTCAGTCTTCCTAATGCGGTTAACACACACAACTTATTAAAGAAGACGCTGGTTTCTGATGGATACACAAAACTTTCTGATTTATTGTATATGTTACAATTGTGTAATTGTAACTTGATATGCAATGTATTTTAATGACTGGTTGTGGTAAGACCCTGTAGTCAAAACCATCTTAAATAAACTAAAAAAAAAAAAAAAAAAAAAAAAAGTCTTACAATTCCATGGATCGCCTGCAGTGCCAAAGTCGTAAATACGGGTGTAAAAAAAACTGCGTTTAACCTTAGATTTCCGGTACCTGTTCTGGCATTATCTACGGATATGAGAATTTTAAAACAGAAAATATGGACTTCTTTCCAATAGATTAGAACACCCAGATATGGGAAGGGCATGGAAACTTTATTGATATTTTCCTCTCCTTCACTTTCTGAATTATACTTCACTGTAGTTGACTGCTAAATATTCCACCAATCGGGTAAAATTCGGTAGATTAACTCGATAAACTGTTGCGTTACGTTAGCATTTAATGGGGAGGGAAAATATAGCAAAACTACGGCCATTTAGCAACAAATAACCGTGGTACCATTGCCATCTGACGACTATTACTGAAATGCGTTCCCCTGGCACTGTATGCTGATTCATATTATGAGAATGTAAACGCTCTCCCACACTATTTTTAAACATTTTCTTTTCCACACACCTTGTCGGACAATAACGGAAAAAAATTCAATTTAGTGCAGTCGTTCGGAAGTGATGCGCGCACATAAAAATGTTGGCAATATATGTATGTATGTATGTATGTATGTATGTATGTATGTATGTATGTATGTATGTATGTATGTATGTATGTATGTATGTATGTATGTATGTATGTATGTATGTATGTATGTATGTATGTATGTATGTATGTATGTATGTATGTATGTATGTATGTATGTATGTATGTATGTATGTATGTATGTATGTATGTATGTATGTATGTATGTATGTATGTATGTATGTATGTATGTATGTATGTATGTATGTATGTATGTATGTATGTATGTATGTATGTATGTATGTATGTATGTATGTATGTATGTATGTATGTATGTATGTATGTATGTATGTATGTATGTATGTATGTATGTATGTATGTATGTATGTATGTATGTATGTATGTATGTATGTATGTATGTATGTATGTATGTATGTATGTATGTATGTATGTATGTATGTATGTATGTATGTATGTATGTATGTATGTATGTATGTATGTATGTATGTATGTATGTATGTATGTATGTGTACACTAGACCCTAAACGTGTATTTCCAGTGAAACCCGGTATCCAATTTTGGGTGGAATGCACTACCTTCTCTACCTATGTACTATGTAGTTAAAAAAATTAAAAAGTGGCGTAAATTATTTAATAATCTTAATATGAGTTTAAAACAAATCATATATATTTCCCAATAGACACTGGTAGCCATAATTAAATATTAAGATTAAGTATCATTTCCGTGGTTGGCTTCACAGTAAATAATAAGCACTTTCTATAAATTATCCATGGAGAAAATATTATGGCGTTTGCCGCTTAGTAGTAACCTGTACGTCGGGATGTCACTAAAACGGCTATTGTAAATTTGTGGTCTTCAGATGTGTTTAAAGCTGCAGACTGTTAACAATCATAGAGTTTTACGATTAAATTATGATTCTATGGATCTCAGATATAGAGATAATAAGACAGGAAATTCCCTATCCTTATGCATTGTGGTTGCTGAAGCACGCTTTTGTCAAGCCGCCATTTTTTGATCTACACTTGAGATGAGTATGGCTTTTGTGAGTTAAATGTGCACCCAAAAATAAGGTTTTGTGGTGTTAAATGTCAATTAAGCAATTTGACTGTAGGTTGTAAGCCAGTATAATAGTGAATACGTGTGTGGTGTTTAGTTGTAGTTTCTCGAATAGCAGAAGCATAAGCAAGGAAAGGAAAATGTGTTTCAATACATAGGTAGTGTACTTATTTAAGTGATTTTTCGGTGGCATGTTTATTCAAATGTTTCCATACATACGTTAGTGTACTCATTCAAGCGATTTTTCGTTGTTATACTTTAATGTTTACACATTATCAACAGAACGATTCTGTATTGTTTGTTAGATTTTTGATGTCCAACTCGAAAAGACCGTTGAGAAGCAGCCAAAATTGGGAACTTACTCCGGTTTATAAGAAACTTCTGGCTAATTCACCCATTTAGCAGCTATCGCGAGAAATAATTACTAACAAATTGCGTGTGAGAATAGGCGGCGTGTTCCTCGAACTGGGAATGCAATGCATGCAGTACAGAGTGAAAGTCATTATAATCTTTGGGATAATCTCTGTTTTTTTTTTTTTTGTATTTTTTTTTTTTTTGCAGCTTAACGTCCTTTAACGTGGTTGGTCATATCGGACGATGAATGAAATTGGTCATTTTGGGCAATACCAAACAGACCCAAACATTACGGAAACGTGTAAATATAGAAGATGAGGCAAGTCGATATTAAGGAAAACAGGCATTTGCCTAAAATCCGCTATTTTATAAGATAAGCATCCGTGTCACATTGCGGACTTTCTCTGAAGGAGGTCGTTTGTTCGACTTCTGGAGCCTTAAGAAGCCCTAAAGGAGATTCACCAATGCCGTTTTGAATGAACCACTTTTTGCCAGTGAACTACATACATCGCATATATTCAACAATCCAACTATAAAACTTGTTTTCAATTTTCTGTTATCATACTACCCATATTCAATGATTTTAATTTGAAACTGCACACTGAATCACCACAAATTCGTGTTATTTTCCGTGATATAGCTAGTATACTGAGAATGATTTTAAACCGTTTCATAACAGATGAATATCTTGCTAAGACACTTGAAGAACAAGCACTTATAACAATATTTTAAAATATTTTCTTTGTTAACTTTGGAGCCAAACAGTGGGCAAAATGCTAAAACTTAATACCCCAGAAACTGAAATAATTTCAAGCTTCCACGCTTAGACTTCTGCATCGAAGGTGTTGAACAAATACACAAGATATTTCATTTTGATGAAAACCTGATGAAAGACTGAAGCTCTTGACTAAAAATGGAAAGAAAAAAAATGTGGTGCTACATTCACACGACTTTCTCTACATCTCTGTAAAAATATTGTTAATAAGTTGCTGCTTCTATCCACTTCATGCTAATCCAGATAAGCACTAGCAGAAAAGGTCTTATTACTTAGTTTCTTATAAGTAGAAGGGAAATAAATGAATACACTAGGCTAAACCGACAGTCACGAGTTACTAAGGGATTGAAATCCATTTCTCTGCGTTTCCATGAGTTAACAAGCTCCTATATGAGAAAACATTTTAAAACTGAAACGAGTAACAAGGAATATCTCGAATTGAGTATTTTAAGGAGTTCATTTATTGTGTGGTAAGTTTATGTTTATCTGCTACGGTTTATAAGTTTTTATACAAAATTAAAAAAAAAAAAAAAACAAAAAAAAAAACCATGCATTCAGAATAAAGAGGTCTTTAGAGGCTATTCCTAGAAAGTTCAAGACAAATTTTACTTGTCATATAAATATCTTAAATATAAGATATTTTAATCAAAATCGTTAGCCATTTTTGAGAAAACCGACATTATCAATTTTTTTCCTTGTAAAACGTAGTTGAGGGTAGGGGGATTTTCTTGAAAATCTTCGTGTCGCATCCTTGGCAGATACTGAACTTAAATATCAAGTTTGGTATTTAACGGATTTTTCGTTTTTGAGCTCTACACACACGAACCTTTTTCTAATTTTTTTTTGCTTTCTGTGCATGTACTATGTACATAGTGAGTATTGTAATGCAACCAAAAATTCGATACCGAGATTTCACCGGAAATACATACTTTAGGATCTCCTGAATACAAAAAACACATTTTTAGAAAAGTGTCTGTGTGTGTGTGTGTTCTCTATAACCTATGTGCACAGTACGTTTGGAAAAAGTAAATAAGAAATATTTCTTCAATGTTTGGACTAGCATCCCAGTTTCCGAATTGAATTGCTAATTGGATTCGACGAATTACAACCAATCATAGCATGGAAAATGCTGCAAAATACTCGTATTAAAATTGCCACAATTCCATCAGTGTTCCGGATCGCGGTTCATTCGGCCTGGGTAGCTCAGTTGGTTAAGCGCTTGCCTTCTGATTTCAAGGCCGCGCATTCAAACTTGGCCCAGACCGATAATTTTTATGGGCTGTATGCCAATAAATTTACAGGCATATAAAAGAACTGCTCCGGCAGAGAGGCGACGCTGATAATGTTCCTGGCAATTGTCAGCGCCGTTAGCAAAGATATATTTTTCAATAATTGCTGCTCAGATACAAGCAAACGGTTAACCAGTGCAACATTTCAGGGCTTCTGATTTCCAAGAGGTTGACAAAAACTGTGGTGTGTTAAGGTTGCACTGTAAGTACATAATTTATCAAACTAATGAACAGTGAAATGTCAAAAAATGTTCAAGAGGACGATGAATAAACTCAACAGTGTGCAACATATTAAAAAAAAAAACTCAAAGTGAGAAAAAATTATATTTTCAAAAGTGTTAATTATGACATTTGGAGAAAAAGGTTATGTATTACTATTCAATCTTAAACAATATAGTAATAAAATAATCTGCTGGCTTTATTTACTATTAATTTACGTTATAGCATTATTACTGCTGCTTTAAGCACAGTTACATCACAATTATAAAAAGGAAATTAAACAGTGGCATTCACATGGCTTTCTCTGCCTGTTCTACAACAAATATTCTTAAAAGTATTATTCTTCTATCTACAGCATACTAAATGAGAGAAACATTGGCATAATTTGTCTTAATACTTAGTTTCTTATAAGCAGAAGAGGACATAAGGAAATATATAAGGTTAAAGCGATAGTCAAATATTTTAAATGTCAATCGATATATGAATAATTGACGTTCGGTTTGTTTTGCATTTCCAGAAAAACAAAAGAAAGGAACGAAGGGCGACACAGTTTGAGAAGATACGCAGTTTATAACTGAACCCAAGAAAAAAGAATATCTAGGAAACGGTCAACTCTACAACATAAATTTATAAGACATTTATCTCCTACGGTATATCAGTTATGCAAAATTCATTCAGAATGAATAGGTCTTCAGAATCTATTTCTAAACAATTAAGATATACATTTTATTTGTGATGTAAATAGCTTTAATATACGGCATTTTAATCAAAATCGTTAACCATTTTTGGGAGAAAAAATTCAAACATTTTTTCAAATGAAGAGTAGTTTGGGGTGAGTGGATTTTCTTAAAAATCTTCGTGTCGCATCCTTGGAAGATACCAAACTTAAATACCAAGTTTGTTATTTAATGGTCTTTTTGTTTTCGAACTATGTTGTCCACAGACACACATAGTACCGTTTTCCAAAACTTTCCCCCCTCCCCCACAGGGGTCCATAAAGCGTATATTTCCGGTGAAATCTCGGTATCAAGTTTTTGGGTGGAATTCAATACTTCCTCTATACACAATACACCTAGTACGTGTAGAGAAAGTAATACGGAATTTCCCCGCAGTCTTCAGACTCCGATTTAATCTTTTTAGATCTGGCAACATTGGGTGATAAGTGGCAATTGTTATGCTTCTGCTTAGATGTCATTTGATCTTCTTTTCTTTCACTTCCCTTTCTTTTCGATATACACAGGTAAAAGGAAGTTTGCTCGAGCAGTTTACAATAGTAACAAAAATTAACTAGACATGCACAGTGATGGTGATAAA
Source organism: Hymenopus coronatus (assembly GCA_030762935.1). Taxonomy (NCBI): domain Eukaryota; kingdom Metazoa; phylum Arthropoda; class Insecta; order Mantodea; family Hymenopodidae; genus Hymenopus; species Hymenopus coronatus. The sequence continues at coordinate 145,655,043 of CM060897.1, forward strand.
TTCCGACGACAGCAAGGAAGAAAATTAAAATAGTGTGTGTGTGTGTGGCACTAACTGGGAGAGACAGTCTATTTGCGGATAGCACCACCGGTCGAGAGTCAAATGAAATTAGTGTTTTGAAAAAAAGAACTTAAAAACAAAAGAAATGTGTATTCGTTTAAGGTAACTAGGTTTGTGTGGCAGAATCAAATGCAGAACAAAAATATTTATATAAATGGATTGTATAGCTCATATTTTATAGCTGTATTTTTATAAATTAAAATTTAGGGTGACTGCATATTGAGTTATTCGTGTAAGACCTCTTTACTTTTGTAAAACAGATTACGTGATACAAAAATAGGCATTTCCTCTCGGTAAGTACAAACAGTGATGTACTGATGTTAAAGATGACAGAATATAATGTAATACATTTACAGTAATAAATCATTGTTCGGTAAAATAAATGCATTTTGACGAAATGCATTTGACACATAACGAATTTTCATTTCTGTAAGTTGGCAACCCTAACTGTAATGGTAGACGTGCAATAAGACAGAGCTCCATGCGCCCTCTTTCTCTCTCTGGATGCCCAGCCACATATATATGCCCGCGCGATTTCGTAACATAGTTTACAATAAGTACATATGCGTAGCTTTTTGTTAATTACTTCTCAGTTAACTTACCTTAAGAAAGTGGCTCCATCGGCAATCTGCAGCAATCTCATTCTGGGAGATACAAAGAAAAAGTTTCACCTCAGAACACACAACACAATAAAAATTGCACATCTATGTCTGGTACCAGTGGCCTAGTCAAGATCACTATTCCCTCACTCGGTAACGGTAGCTCAGCCGAGGTCTCACGAGTCACGACTGCAGTCGAACGGAGGACATTTCCCCCTTTCGCAGCACAGCCGAAAACAGCCGACTGCAGCCGAGGTATTCCCCTTTCCGTGGCCTCAAAAATGTCGGTCTCACTGGTGAACGCGGGTGGGGGAAAGCCATTAGTCAGGTTTGTTGGCGGGTAGGAGGAAGCCATTAAACAAGCTGAGCACCCGTGAAGGGGAAGGGAACCGCTGTGCAAGAGAAAGACGGATATAGCGCGCTGTCCCCTTCATTCCCGTTCGTTATGCGCTGGCAGGTCATGCGACCCAGTCTGTTAATGACTTGGAGGGGGGGAGCCGCTGCGCAAAAGACAAACATAGCACAGTTGCCTCCTTCATTCTCATTAGCTATAACTATTGTCAGTCATGTGACTTGGTTAAATGGTACTGCGCAACCTGCATTCCCCCGTCTTTGTGTGCTCCCGACTATAATTCATAGATCACTCATGGGGAGCTCGAAAGGTAGAATAGCACGCTTCAATCCTCTGCATTGCACTGCACATAGTAGCCGCCGAGTACTTAACGCGAATGTCAAGACAACTCTGCCTCTGCTATTACAAAAGACATACAATTATGCCTACTGACAAATTAAATAACATTGCACATTTTAGCACTGAAAATATTCTTTACACAAGTCATACATTAATGCCGGGAAAAGTAATAACGTACTATGAATATAAAATGCTACCCTTTGGTATTAAACCCCTTTAAAACGCTAAAATCCATAACTACTGGTGCTGACAACAGTCAAAAGCGTAGGCTACTTGTAATATGTCATTCACGCTTGTACTGAACACAATTAAAATACTTTAGAATGGCAACAAACGGTTAGGTACATAAAAAATTACCTACATATGTACACGCATATTATTTCCATCCACTCCATGTGCCGGCTAATCGGGTGACGAGAAATCTTTGTAAACATGCTGATGCATTGTGAAAACTTATGTTTCAGTATTACTATGTAGTGCTAATGTTACTAAGAACAAGTGCGTGTACTTCAGCAAACACAATCTATGATTCCTACACGACAAACTCTTGTATAGAAGTGAAATGACGATTTATACACCGATTTCCTGCTGTTCGCGCGCCTCACATAGAAAGGTCCATAATCTTGTGAATAGGCTTTGGGAAACGGATCTATTCTTAAAAAGAGATTATACTAAATCGCCGTATTCTTACACAATACATAAATAAAAAGTGATGAATCATCAGAAAAACGAGGTCCAAAGAAATCTCTTGAGAACGCTTGCACAGGAATTCACGAAGCCTCGCTTATAAAACACTATACCTTTAGAACTAAAGCTATTTAAGCTGATTGTAATTCACGAATTGCAATCATACAATAATGATGAGTGTTAATGCCCACTCTATTCAACCGTGTTTTTATTTGTTTAACGGACAAAGCATGATTTTATTTACATGATCCTGAAGAATTAATGAGTATTATTACAATACTTCTAAAAACAGTATAGGAGATATGTGGCGATATAGCAACATAATTTACAAATCTATGAAGAAGAAAGGTGTTTGGTTGTACGAAGGCCACTCAAAACGTTTTCAGAATGACTGTAATGACATTTTTAAAATTTGCATCTCATCTCATCGTTGCACCTTTTAGAAGTATTCTCCACTCCATTCTGCATTACATCTCATCTTGTCAAACCATTTTCGAATACCTAATATCATTATTCTTTGGTGTGTAAATGCATTCTTCGCAAAACGCTACTGCAGCTTCAGGTGCTTCAAATCGTTGACCTGGAAACGTTCTCTGGCCTTACAGGATAGAAAATAGCCGCATTACTTCAGATTTGGGAGGCTGAGACAAATATTTAACTCCTCACTGGAGTAGAAACTTGGTTGTTTCTAATGCAATTTGGGCAGAGGCGTTTTGTGGGGGCAACAAAATCCCAGGCAAACCATTCTAAGGACGCTTTGTTTCGTGTTCATTGAAAACCTGGGGAGCCATTTTGTGGAAAAATACGTGGTACTGAGAGTATTTTATCCCTCAAACGAAATTGTAGCCACTAGATAGGAAAAAATAAACGATGGGTCAATTAAGTTTCTGGATCAAACTGGGTCAGCCAGCTTTTGGCGCCTGTTACGATGTGATATATATTATTGGCGCTTTCCCATTAAATTTGTTTCCCATGCGAATAGGACAGCCGGGCTAAGACTTTGCACTACAAAAGGAAAGACTGGCCTCTTCGGAAACTTTGGAACCAGGAACAATGAACACAAAGCAGCAGGCATTGCTTGAATCTAGAAAATTTTTGCTCCCCCCGCTACACATCAAACTGGGACTAATTAAAAATTACGTAAAAGGATTGGATCGTGATGGACCAGGGTTCAGATATTTACATTCAAAATTTCCAAGGATAAGTACAGCTAAAATTAATGAAGGAATTTTCATAGGACCACAAGTAAGAGAACTCTTTTATGATCATTTCCATGGGCTTCTGACAAGAAAGGAACTTGCTGCCTGGGAATCTTTCAGAGGTCGCCTCAAATTTCCTAGTGAACCGTCGTGCATCAAACTATAGAAAAATAGTGGATAACTTGTTGCTGTCTTATCATCAAATGAGGTGCAGTATGTCGTTGAAAATACACTTTCTCCACTCTCATTTGGACTTTTCCCCTGAAAATTGTGGTGCAGTTTCTGATGAACATGGAGAGCGATTTCACCAGACAATTTCATCATTCGAAAGACGTTACCAGGGTAAATGGAGTACATCCATCTTAGCGGACTATTGCTGGACGGTGCTGAAGGATGCTCCCGAGGTCCAGTATAGCAGACAAGCTAAAAGGAGACTATTTAAATGAGGTAAGCCTAGACAAATGGTACCAGTTACGATATATGCATTTTTCTATTGCTTTCTTTTTCAGAGTATAATTCATGTAATTTCAAAAAAACTGGACCACATCTGACAATGTTATTGTCATATTAGTAGTCAGCATTGAATTCCAGTGTTTTCGTTTCCATAACACAAAAAAAGTAAAACTTTGTTGTCCAGTGTAATCAGAGTTTATTGAACCTGATATGTGCAACAATAATGTGCACCCTACTTTCCCATATTTTCATCCGTTGTTGTTGTAGCCGGACGTCATGTGCGGTCTTTTATCTTCGAGCGAATCCCTTCCTCTTCTAAACCCTGCTAATCGTCGCCCATGAAGGGCAAATATCCCCAAATGCGCGTTGTAGTCTTTCATTCAAGGCATCCTCTCTTCAAATACTATTATTGTTCTCGGCGTACCATTCTATATTGGACGAGAAAGAGAGCTTAATTTTTCTCAGATGCCTCTTTATCAGGCTCGAAATTCTTTTACATGCCTTAAATCTACACCGGATCAACGACTTTACTTCATTTCAAAGGAATCCATGCTAAGGATTTTTATGTCCCCCCCAAAAAAAAACATCGCCCCCACCCACCCACCGCGTTTGAACCCGCGACTTTGGGAACCAGATGCTAGCATGCTGTCCCAGACCACGAATTTCGAAATTTGAGAGGATAGGACATTGTATAGAATACAGTGGAGAATACTTTGAAAAGTTACAACGAATAGATACGTTTTTAAAATTGTATTGCGTTTATTCTCAAATATTTTATAATGACCCTGGTACATTTATGTGCTGAAGCTGCATATTGTTGGAGTGCACTCAGACCTGTACGTATTAATATCACTCTAAAGCTGGATCTGCTTTGGCGTACCGCACCACATTAAATCTCATTCTCAAAACTTTCAGAATAAGCCTCGTAGTACTTTTGATTTCCAGATGAAATCTATGTGCTTGAGTGTCAGTGAAAATAAACGAGCAGATTCACAATGTGCGTAGTGAAATAAAACATTGTGGCCAATAGAATAACCTGTCAGGGATATTAAAATGGTGTTGAAAATACTGATGCAACGTATTTCTAGAAAGTAATAAACCAAACCACCTTACTACAGCGTTCGTTCTCTTCTTTCAATGTGGTGATAAACTGCAAATATGCATGAAAAATCTTTACAGATCATGAAACCATAGAAGAAATAGAGCGTTGGTAACGTCTTTACTACAGATGCTACATGTGCGACAAGGCGATTGAGTGTTGGATTATATGTTTAAGATTTGAAGATTTTTAAGTGAATTATATGATGTAATATAAATATGGATGTGCTGGTAGTTCTGACCACAGATGACACATGCATGTTTTGCGGCTTGAACAGGAGTATGGCGATGAAACCATGTTTCAATATTTCCTCTACAGCTCCATTGTAGTGAAGAGAGGGAAAACATATCAAGAGTCCTAGTACCATCTGTAGTATACTGCTAATTAAGATCTTGTATCTACTCTTGACTACAGTTGATGGAAAACGCTATAATTTCTGATACAGATTGAGATCTCATTTGAGCAAATACAATATAAACAAGAACATGTTCTAAATTGTATATTTGATATAACAAAATAACAAATTAGATGCACTTCTCCACATAGTTTCCTACTTTGTAAACGCACTCAATCCAGGGTTTCACAGTCTTTTAATGTCCGGGGCCGTGTCAGCCAGTGAGGCACAAAGTCTTCCGTATTTGCGTCATCCTCATATCATTTGTCTTCTAGTGCCTCCTTGGTGGATGAAAATGGCAGGGCGAAAAGTCTGCACTGTAGAGAAAGCGATCCTGGGTCAACTTCACTTCTAATTACGGCCAATGAACTCTGCTGTGTGGAACCAAGCGTTGTCATAGAGAAGAATAACCTCTTATGGCATGTAAAAGAACTCCTGCAAAACGAAATTCTGACTCCGTCGGCGTCGATATGCTCCTGGTAATGCATAGCGTCGATAACAAACTAAGAAAATAAAAATTGCCGCTAGTTGACATTTTCACCCTTATGCCAAGGAAACACATACTCCCTTGAACGTGTCTGATCACCGAACAGTGCTGCCACTTGTGTAAAATTTCTGCCGGTGTCACGACCTAATAATTTGACAATGTTATGCAGTGCAATGAAATAGGTCTCTTGCTTGACATCTTGAGCAGAACTAGCAATGGGCCCTGCGGAGGCCATCAGTTACACATCTCCCCCAAATCATGCACTGTGTGGCCAAGATAGAAAGAAATCGGAGTCTCTGCTCACGTAGTCGATTTTTACTACGAAATGTTTGTATGCATGCGAGTCACCCATAATGCCACATCTAACTGCTGAGAGTTATTATGAAGCATTTTAGGTTCTCATTACTAGCACGCGAGCTATGTGTCGATGTCATGCACAACGGGGCAAGCGTGGAGCAATTTATCTCTAGGGAAGAAAATGCTTCCGCCATCTTGCTCTTGGCCGACCAACATCCTATTTACCTCGTGGTTTATAGACCTGTGCCAGAAAAGGTTTATGCAGCAAATTCCTCTTGATCGCCGTTCTCCTGGCCAAACAGTAAGGGTCGCAGCGCGCTCTGTTTAATATTAAGGGCACAGAACAAAAAGTATAGTTTATTCTTGATTCACCTATGTAAATGCTGTGAGCCTGGGGCTAAGACACTAGTAACTAAATATTCCGTTTTGAAGTGAGCGTCACTGCGGCAACGATCCTGAAATTATTCCGAAACTTACAGCAAACGGCGAGTATGTTTATCACTTGAATTCTGGAAGTTTGCCGCTCGTTTAGCCCATTTATGCATTTTAGCAATATACCGGTTATCATTTACTTAAAAACTGGGTGCTTTATGTGTATGGATACATATATGAAATGCTCTTTTAAAAAAGGCGTTGGACAAAATACGATTTAAAACTTTAATATATAGTGTTGCCATTTGGCAACAAACAAATTTGGTCAACATTTTAGAATATTTACTAGGCCTACCCTAGAAATCCAAAACATTAAGCTACATTACTTTAGTTTAGGCTGCGACTGGGGGAACGCTGTGATTCACGCTTAGCAGCGAAACAAAGAAGTCTAATCACCTAGTACAATAGGATCGAGAAGTCTACATGGAGAAAGTAATTACTATTTTAACAAAGATTATCAAAACTTACATTGTTTAAAAACTGGATTTCTGCCTTGAAGACTTCGGCAAGAGGAAACTGTTCCCTTGCAGAACTCAACTGCAACGTGTACTGGCGTTATTGGTAGGGGAAATGAAAAAGATGCGCACAGCATTGTGGTCGCAACTATTGCCGATTACGTCATTTTCCCTTCTCCCGGATGACCATGTGACGTCAGACACGCATGTACGTCGCGAGGTTTTTGTCAGTGGCGGGAGAGAGGGCATTGCAAGTGGTTCTAATTATAAAACTTACAGTGTACAGTTTGTTGCAAGAGAACTGAGAACTATTAATATAGTCTCTCTTTTGTTTCTACGATTGATGTATAGTGCCTTTAATGAGCTTTAAGCCAGTTTTTGTTTCATTAACCTTTTCGCGGATATGGGCGTCATATGACGTCAATTTTAAAATGCAGGAGAACCGATATGACGTCCTGTGCATGCATGCTTTTAATGCTTATTTAACCCTAATACTCTTAATTTTGATCTTTTACTAGCTGCCCGCACCGGCTTCGCACGGGTGGTGTACCTAACGAAAAAAATTCAGACAAAATCTTCCGTTTACAGTAAGACCATGCAATGAAATAAAAGTATAATTAAGTTGACAGCACTTTATTGTAATGCCTTGTAATGTACAATTTTCCTTCCGGAGAAAAATCAAATAGCGCCGATACTTTGCCGACTCTCGAGCACGCAACGTACAACATGCGAAAAACACAATTCAAGGTATATTACACACACTTGTAACGATTTATCTTGGGATTTATTGTCATTGCGAATGCAAGGCGCGCTTAAATCCAAAACAAAGTCGGTTGACATTAGTGGTGTTCTTGGAATAAGTACATCCTCGCCTTTAATTTTCCCATGTTATAGTAACTTAAATACAATTTTTCATAATTTTTTTAACAGTGAGTTTGTTCTGCTGTATATATCGGCTGATTGATATTGCGTCGTTTAATTATCACCGAGTCAACCTTAGGCTGTAAATTGTGTGGCGGGAATCCTGGCAAATCCCATAAGGTAGTGTGGAAAGGACAAGCCCCCACACCTGTGGCTGCGCAGAGAGCTATGCGTGTCGGAAATAGAATATTTTTTAGGAGTGCAGAAGGCGTACGAGGTCGCGCGCAATACATTGATTGCAATGGGGAAAGTGAAATTAAAAACAGCTGTAATTACGTCATGAAGATACCTGAGTTGGAAATAATTGCGACAACACGTTCTTTATGATCATCAGCATTTATGCATGGGGATTAGACCTTGAATGTCCGTTTGGGGATTGAATAAAATCACTTCATCGACTAGAGGGAATTTCACCCCACAACTTAACAAAACAAAAGTAAATCTTATAATTGAAGTTGAATATCGCATTCTTGCATATAAAGTGCTTTACAAAACGGGATGTAAGCATCACCAAAAGTATAATTCGACTATAATTCTGTTTTTCGCAATTTCTTCTAACTGATTCCATATATACTGTCTGCTGTTTTACTTTCTCTACACGTGATGTACCTACTTAGCGTATAGAGAAGGTATTGTACTCCACCCAAAAAAGATACCTAGATTTTACCAGAAGTATACGTTTTAGGGTCCCCTGTATAAAAAAAGGTCCGTGTTGGTGTTTGTATCCATGAACACGATAACTCAAAAACGAAAAGTCGGTAAAAACTCCTCAAACTATCCTTTACGTGGACAAATTTCGAAAATTTAGATTTTCTCAAAAATGGCTTAACGATTTTGATTAAAATAGTATATTAAAGATATTTACATGCCTAATAAAATGTATATGTTGAATTTTCTGGAAATAGCCTTTGAGACCTCTTTATTCTGGATGAATTTTGTATAACTAGTAAACCGTAAGATATATATATAAACAAAACAACAACTTGCTGCACAAAAAATGTAGATCTCGAGATAGAACCACAATTTACTTCATATACATTTTTTCGTGGAGTTGAGAAATCCCTTGTTATTGGTTTCTGTTTTAAAATATTTACTCTTACGGGAATCAACACCTAGCCCTGCAAAAAAACGCATTTCATACATATGAAACCAGTTTTAAAAGATATGACTATCGTTTACCTTTTTTTCCCTCCTACTTACAAGGAAGCAAGTAATAAGATCATGTCTGCTAATCGATTATTATGAAGTAGATAGAAGAATAAGCTTTTTAACAATAATTTGTCAAGATATGTAGAGAAATTTATATGAACGGAACACATCGGATTTTTACTTTAATACACAAAGTCGTCAACAAGAATTATAAACATGAGTTGTTAATAGTGTGTCTGTAGTAAAGCGGTCAAAATGATGAATTAAAAATGCAAAATATGCTGCGCTCGATTGTAAGCTGATGAAAGAATTGTTATTTAAATATTATTCCAAGAACCTATAAATATGAATGCGATAGTTGATGTGTGTTAAGTTAATCGAGAAGTACATTTTTAATGTATACTTCAACAATTTAAGCAGTTGTTATAGAAGGTCAAAGTGGTGATACGGCCATGTTACCTAAGGCGTATGTAAATAAAAACAAAGATAAATAAAGCGCGTTAGCATAAAAAAACACATGCGATAGTGGATTTACAGACAGTATATAATTAAAATAAATGGGAAATTAGGTACCTGTATTTCTCTTCAGTAAATTGTATTCAATACGTTAGTAAACATTTGTGGTATATTTGTGTTAGATGGATAATATATCTAAATATAAAATTAGAATTAATTACTACTTAATGTAGTAAATTTTATGTAAAAATAATTAAACTCTACTAATCTATTGATTCATAAACAAAATTGATTTAGAGAGATGCTGTCTGACTATTTTTTTGTGCAGCACACTGCTGTAAGATTTTGCTGCATGATGACACCTGAGTTTTAGATAAAAGTTTACCGCCAATTCTTAAAATGTGGTTTTCGAGGTACCGAAAGCGTTTTCAGTGTACTGAACATATAACAAAAAGCATGCTCTGCGCTCCAGTTGAGAATGCGCGAGAGGTTTCAATTTGTAACGGCGACACTAGCGCCGGCGGTGCGTCTGGGTAATTAATTCCAAGGTCTTTTGGAAAAGATGACATATGGATTTAACAGCGTTGGCAACCAAGATGTCGTTGGCATAATAACAGTAATGGCAGCGCATCCAAAATGTGGTGGGTATACGCTGGCATAGGTAATGAATTACAACAAGGAGAAAGTCACAAAGTAACATTCATGCTTCTTCCGAATCTCTTTCTTTCCTTTGCTGCTAATATTTTCCACCTCTTCTTTATTTTCTTCTATGTCAAAACAGCAATTTCTAAGGCTAACAATGACGTAACAAAAGAGCAAGTAGACCCAGTTAGTCCTTTTATTTCATGATAGCTTTGTGTATTAAATTTCTCCATTTAACCCAAAATATTACTTGATCAAATGTATTAAGAACACCGCACTTGTACTGTGATGGTGACGCAGGTATTTTCATGTTCTTTAGCTAGCTCATGTAAACGAGGTGACCAAGGGAACGATAGTTAATACATAAGAAATATATTTGATTTTCACAGCCTGCGTCATTGTCTCCATAACCAGGTGCATGCCCTTAGCATTGAAGAAGAAAAATAGGGCAGTAGGTACTACGGCCTTCTGGTGGCAAATAATAAGTACGTATTTCATTCAGGTGTTCGTCGCCAACAAAGCTCCTTTATTTTAAACGAGAGTAAGTAAAGGACGGTTAATATATAAAAATATATTTGAATTTCACTGCTGCATTGCGTCGATAAACTGGTGCGTTACCTTAGCATTGAATGGGAAGGGAAATATATAGCAGTACTACGACCATGTAGCAACAAATAACTTTTACCACTGCCATTAACGTTCACTTAGCACGGTTTTTATTCACATTATAAGATTTTAAATATTTTCTCGTACTATTTTTAAATATCTTCATCTCCACAAACCTTGTCGTGACAATAACGAACACAACAAAAAAAGAATTGTTCAATTTGATGCAGTCGTTGGGAAGTGATACGCGTACATACATTTCAGCGATTCATATATATAATAAATTTAAATAAATTCTAGATTAAATAACGTCTTACCTTTAAAGGTTCCTTTTTGAATGGTACATGTCAATACATGGATAGACACATAAGGGCACATCTCCACATTCACGGCATATCATGTTAGTCTCTTTACGAACTCGTTTTTTACGGCACACCATACACCTTCGAAATAGATGCGATTTTTTTGCTGTCAATGGTATCTTTTGAAGAAAGTGTTTTCCTTCAAGTCTGTGGGGTGCAGCAGTTGTAGATTTCTTACCCCCTGTATGAAGAGGCCTCTGAATGCTATAGTGCTCAATTAGGCTACGAGCTATTGGGTGGTATGAATAAAGATGAGACACGTCTCACTTTCGTATGAATAAAACTAAACGACTCAAGGTGGAGGTGACCCGACCAACGTCTCACGCGCTTACGTAATGAAACGCGTCTCAGGTTTTGGAATGAGTGAAAAGTAGCCGCGTCTCATGGTTTTTAAGTCACCTCCGTAGGTGTCTCAACACATTCTGTGCAGATTTGGTGTTTTTTGAGCGCATAAGGAAGCTTTATTAAATCAGGGGGGATTCTGAAGAACTAAATTATAACAAATTTCAAGATTAAAGCAAAGTATGCAGTGGCTTGTACAACATTTTCTTCCTGAAGCAACAGGTGATTTTTCGCTGAACTTTAGGGTTCTTAACGGCGTTTTTAGTTGTACACACATTATATTAAAAGCACACACACACACGCGCGCGCGCGCGCGCGTGCATACTTAGAGACTCTGTAGGTATAGAAGATGGTTGTAGTTAAAAAAGAATTCCCTGCCACAGCCGAAAATCGAATCCGGGACCTTTGGGTAAAAAACTAGAATGCTGACCATTCGACCGCAAATAGTAAACCCTGGAATTCAGTGCGACATCCAGAAAATAGAGGCCTCTCTGCATTCAGTATCCATAACTTTTGGAAAGTTTGCTGCAACTTCGTAAGGGTGCAATACATTCCATGATGCAATTATTGGAGCTTTAGACTACACCCTATCATAATAATAAAAAAACAGAAATTTCATGTAGACAAAATCATTACCAGAAAAGGCGTTGTTTACAAGTGGCATGGTTCCATTCAGGAGCAAAATTCAGATGTCTGCAGAAATATCCGTAATAATAATAATAACAATAATAATTATGGTTCTCCATAATAAACATTTGCAGGAACATGATAACGAGATTCTTGGTGCAAGACTGTGGAGAGGAGTAACAGTACGAAGATCAGCTTATAATATTGATCATGAGTATGAGGTTGATTACGGTGATGATGGAGACAAAACAGGTATATTAGGACCCAAATAACAAGAATAAAAAGTGATTACATGAGTAGGCTTTTATAACTAAAGCAATATTACAATAATATATTTAACAGGAACTACAGATATTTTAATAAGTACAAGTTTTTGAGTTATTTCAATTAAGTTATTACGAGGGTTACTAAATTATTGGTTTCATTGACACAGTTACAAATTAATACATATAAAAGTACTGCTCACGTCGTTCGTCATCTTTGACTTTTATGGCACATGAGATATTATACTTATGTTCTACAAAAATAGGTTTTTGTACTCCGTAACACAGTGGAGTTTTTACAGAAGCATGTCTATTACAGAGTAACTAAATAAATATTAAGATATGTAAAATAATACTCTTTTAATGTTTTATTCTTAACTTTCACTATTTTCAGAGGATTTGTTTCTCCTATCAAGTTCAAGAACCTTCTTTTCTCTTATTTCGTGTGTACAGGCTTCTTCTTTGTAAAGCATTTGCTCTATACTTTTGCTGGCATGTATGTACATATAAAGTACATAATAGGTGGAGAAGGTATTATATTCCATCCAAAAATTTGATGTCGAGATTCACCAGTAATATGTTTTGAGGTCCCCTGATTTAAAAAATAGAAATTTTTCTTTGTGAAGGGGGGGCCAGAAGAGCTCAAAGGAAATTTTTATACATTGGAATGAGCTTTTTCTTTATTAATTATTAAATTAAACAGATTAAAGTAAAAATTGCAAATACCAATTTCTGTTTTGCATCTTCCAATGGTGGGAAATGGAGTTTTCGAAGAAAATCCCGCCACCCCAAACTACGTTCACCTGGAAAAATGTGTGAAAATGTTGTTTTTCTCAAAAATAGCTCTAACAATTTTGATCAAAAATACTGTATATTAAAGGTATTTGCATCAGAAATAAAATATATATCTTGTATTTTCTGGGAACAGCCTCCAGAATTATTCTGGATGAAGTTTGCATAACTGATAGAGAGATAGACAAAAACTTACTACTACAAAAAAAAAAAAAAAAAAAAAAAAAAAAAAAAATATAGATCTCGTTAAAATACATAATTTATGTAATATACGTTTTTCTTTTAAAGCTGGCCGTTTTCCAGATATTCCTTGTTATTGGTTTCAATTTTGAAGTATGTTAACTGTTCTAAAACAGGAAGCCTACTTCGTTTCGTCTCTCTAGTTTTGTTGCTTGCAAAGCAAACCGAACTTGTTTTTCACATAATGATCAGTTTTTGAAGGTATTGATTATGCTTTAGCCTAGTATATTACCTTATTTCCCTTCTACTCACAAAAAGGTAAATAATAAGACTTCTGCTAATGTTTATATCAATTAGCATGATGTAGATAAAAGAATGGTTTGTGTGTGGAATAGCTAGAGCAAGCCACGTGAATGGAACATCATATTTTTGGTTTTATTCTGCTTTTCACATTATTTATTTTCCTAAATAAATTTCATTATAATCCCTGACAAGAATTTTTCCTATATCTGTTTATACCCGGTCACTGCAAAGTTCTAATTTTCTGACGATTGTGATTTTATTCCAGGAAACACGATTAAAATGTAATATTTCCTTCTCCATTTTGACAGTATAAATCGTAGAAATTCATGCATAAGTGCAGAAATAAACCCTTTTCATTCATGAAACAATACATTGTTGACCTGTTTACATACAGATAATAGCGGCATGTAAATGAGATGCAGGTAGCGCGTCTCACTTTGGAGGGGAAATTTTTATTCATACGAAATCAGCGAGAAGTGTCTCAAGACTAGTCGAGTCTCACGTTTTCTGCAAGCGGTGTCTCATAAGACGCGTCTCATTTTTATTCATACCACCCATTGATATGCGGAAGTCCAGGTAGGTCATTGTCTCGCGTGGATTAAGAATTCTCCAAATTACTAAACAATACACACCTGCATTTCTCCTCTCCTTAAAGTCTTTGTATTCACATTCTTCGGCAAGCCAATACAATTTGAACTTACTGTTCCAATTGCAATTTGTGTTCCTTTAGTATAAGGCCATGTATAATTTAGCGGAGCTGTACCAATTATCTAAATATACAGTCCTACCCTGGTCAAGTATAGCTTCCATCAAGAGCATTACTATGGAGCCAGATAACCCCAAATCTTTGTCTCCAATATTATCAGTTCCTTGACCAGTGTAAATGCCAGCTATTGTAAAGCTATCCTGTTTTACTTTCACAAAGATTAAAACTCTTTATGCCAAATCTGGCCTTCTTGGTTTTGATGTATTGCTTCCAGCCTAAGCAGCCCTTCCAAAGCATCAAGCTTTCATTTACAGTGACATTATCACCAAGCACATAATTCTCTTTGAATTTTGAAATAATATATTCCAAAACTGACCTAATTTTGTGTGTTTATCGTTTACATTTTCCGTGCCGGTGAAATGAAGGCACTGATAAATGGAAGTAAACCTGTTATTTGACATGCATTTCCCAAAAAATGGAGTAGCTAGCATGTCATCTGTAGACCAGTACATGTCTTCCTTCACCTTACTCGCATTTGCATTTGTTTCTAACAATGAGAGACACTAAGTCAGCAATAAAAAATTTTGTGAAAATGGCAATTGGTTGGCTGTCAGAAGTCAGCTGAGCTTGGGGTTGTACACCAGCAGCTGTGCTTGTGAAGATATGTCTTTTTGTTTTGGAGTCATTTTGACTACCCCACAATGTTGCTTCTTCACGAACACCTGAAGGAAGAGTGTCACTGTCTTCCTCACTGCTACTTATATCCTCGACGCCCCCCCCCCCCTCAAAAGCTGAAAACTTGCTGTCAATATCAAAGCCACTGTCATATAGCAAAAAGTCCTCCACATTATCTGAAGTCATTTCTGAAGCACGCACACTGCCTACACAAGCTAATTTGTTAGCTACATTGCTAGTCGAAGCCATGGTTAGAACTGAGATATAACATTTCCAAATGTGCTTTTCTGATAGTTAAAACAAAAAATTGTGAACCCTGTAGCTACATGGTTCTACCATAAATCCCCGCTGTGTATTTATTCTAAGGCGTAAATAGAAACGCTGACAGAGGTTTGATTTGTTTGCAGCTTGGGTGTTCCTCACAAACACACACGTAATTTTGTCATAGCAATAAATAAAACAATAAAACCTTGAAGCCGAGAACATTGTGCTTAGCTAGCTAGTATATGCATTTGTACACGCATAGCACAAGCCTGACTCACAAATTAGATGCGTTCGACGTACAGAATAAATTTTACTACACAGAAAGTGATATTTAAACTTTTCTTAATATAGTCTCTCTTTTGTTTCTATGATAGATGTATAGTGCCTTTAATGAGCTTTAAGCCAGTTTTTATTTCATTAAAATATCAAAATAAATACCAAGGATACGAATGTTTACATACAAAGCATATTTACCTACATTTAACAATTTAAATACCTTGAATTGTTTATTGGGTGTCCAATACCGGCTGTGCAGCATTTAAATGGCCATCGATCAAGCGCTTAACAGTAATGTCGGTATTTCAACACATATGTTCTCCTCTGTTAAGTTCTTAGAGAACAGGCTAGTGAGATTGTTTACAATGTTGCCACTTAATTGGGAAAACAAGTACTTATTCTGATCCTACATTTAGCCATGCACGCGCGTATTGTAAAAATGAAGCAATTATGACAAATTCTTTCTCCACCCCCACTTTTTCTACCATCGTCGAACTGTGGCTGGCCAAAGTGGAAAGAGGGGAAGCAGTTGAAGGTGTGGGCTGGGCGGACCCAAAAATGGTAATATTTTTATTACCTTGAAAAGCTTAACCAACAATCTCATTTCCCCACCTTCACCTTAATTCCTGTCTCAGCCAGTTCAAACAAGTAATTGCCCTCTTTAAAAGTCTTTGTTACAAAGAAAAGATGCAGCATATATTACTTCGAGAATGTTCTTTGGACTGACATAATCAGCATCACTCTAAAGTAAAGATGACAACAGTGTGACAGAGCGGCCACGAAGTAAGGCAACTGTCAGGGATTATGGATCTCTCTCCAACTTAAAATACAACTTCTGAGAATCTGTTGTAAAAGTGATTACCAGCCTTTAACTGCATCTGTAGTGGGAGAGGGGTAGAGTATAGTGTGTTAATAAACTATAGCAAAGCAATTTCAGAGTGTAGAAATGTCTTATACAGGCAATGTATGCTCCATGGTTACACATAACACGGTTGCATGGTATTATACAAGTTGGCATAGGACCTTGATAATTCAGCAATAAACCAAGTTAAGCCTAAAAATGCCTTTAAAATTGTGTTGTGAGTATAGAAATAGTTAACTTCAGCAGCCTACCAACCTTTTCAAAATTTAGTGTCACAATTTTTTTTTTCAAATCTTAAACTAATAATCTGATAGTGTGACAGTGAACATCAATTAACTACCTTCATGTTTAATAGCCTACTCTTGAGGTGCCTACCTGCTCTGCTAGACCATAATAGTGACAGAAAAAGATCACAACTGTGTAAACAATGGATAGGGAAGACCCAAGCCTAACCCACAAGGACATTGAGCTGGCATTAGCAATTAGTTTACAGATAATTCCGACCATCTTTCATGAACATCTTCATGTACAAAAATCTCTTCAAGATGAGTGCCCCATAATTAAATTGAAGCGTAGAAGTTCCACTGGGCGGAATGTAGTTTCTGCAAGAAACTGAGGAAATACTACTGACTTATCCACCCTAAAGTCCTGATCTGGCACCACACGATTTCTTCCTGTTCCTTATGTGAAGTACTGGCTTCGAGGATGCCAATTTTCTATCCCTGAAGAGCATGTTGCAGCAAAAAAAGTGGAGTTATCTGCAGTAACAGAAATTAAGTAGCACAGAAGCTTCCAGAAGTGGCTCCAGAGGATGGATTGCTGCATACAGTGCCAGAGGAAATACCTTAAAGAGATTGGAATAAACAAAATTTTTCTATGAGTATTCATTATTTCCTGTCTCATTGTTTATCTAGTGACCTTGTATAATTTTTAAAATAATATTATTACAACACTTCAAACCAATTTGTATCACAAATTCACTCGATGCACTGTGGAATTTGAGGTAAATGTTCTATAGCAAACTGCAAAAGAGCCACTAGCACCCTTGCTATTACACATAAATTTGAAATTGACAAATTTAGATGTGGCAAGCCAAACACAAATAACAAATCCATCCCTTTTCACCATCGAAAGAAGCAAGTGCTCAATCCAATACACTTTTGCACTTTAGTACAAATTTGTAAATGTGATTTGCTGCAGCAGGCAGAATTATTTTCACTGATGAGGCAGCATTCACTGTAGACAAGTTGTAATATAAAAAAAAGAGCCAAAATAAAGAACTGCTTATCAATGCACATGCTGTTGTGGAGAAGAGTCACCAACTGGATGATAACTGGCAGATAGATGAAATTGTGGAAAATTCCATCAATAGTGCTGTCATTTTGCTGGGAGCAAATAATGTTCCTGTTACTCCTCCAACAAAAACGAGTCTCTCAGCTGGTAGAGCTCCTGCCTGCTGTAGGAGGGGTCCTGGGTTCGATTTCCGGCTGGGGGTGGAAGTTTTTCTGTAGCCAAGAATATTCCCTATCCTACCAAGAGCCTGGAAGTATAAATGAGAGAATGAATGTGTGTGTGATATAATGAAGAAATTAAAGAGAAAGAAGAAACCCAATGACAACAGTAGTTCATCATTTACAACAGGCAGTAAGTTCTAAAGGCAACTGCTGCTGACATGATCATGCAGTTAAAGGTGGGGTACAAAGGGACCAAACAAAATAACTGAATAATTAAAACCTAGTTTTGAAGTTAGTTTAGAAATTAACTTAAATTTAGAAAGAATAGATCTCCACAGTTGACATTACTGTTGTATGCACAATAAAATATGGTGTGGTAGCTGTAAGTTCTTGCTTAATGGACAGATGGTAGGTGATCTAAGTCAGCAAGGGTTAACTATACACTCACAACCATGTGACTCCCTCACCTGCAAAGGAAGCTCCCCCAAACATGTCCAATCATGTTATAAAAACATCTTGCAGAGACATGTGATATTGCCCTAGTTGCAATATGTTTACAACATTCCTCCACTTGAGCTGAACTTCTGCTTGTAATGTACACCCCTTGCAACAGTATTGCTTTATAACTGAATTTATTGTGATTTGTAGACAAAATACATATAATAGCTTGTCTGGAGAGATTATATGAATTACTGTAAATAAGTTTACATGTTTTATTATACAGCAGTCAGATTTTAGTAGATGGGAGTGCAGCTGTTGAACATAAATGTAAATCGAAATGGAGTTCCATTTATGGATGCTCTTTAACTGCTGTGGTTCTCAGCGTCCCGTTCTATACTGGGTGTGAAAGGTCGCTTAATTTTGCTCAGAGGTCTCTCTATCAGGCTTGAGGTTCTTTTACGTGCTGTAAATCTATGACATGGGACCAACGGCTTTACTTCCTTTCCAAAGGAAGCCATGCCAAGGAAAATCCATTGTCCCCTGCCAGGCTATATGGCTGTTGAACATGGACAACAGTGGTACAATGTGGCAGCACTAACATCAGGTGCATAGTTAACTCACCCAGATTTAAAGTTTACTTGAACAGCAGGCTAAAAATCAACATTGTCTTGTTCCAGGTACATATTTTTGGGACACCTGAATAATTTAACAAAAAAAAAAAAAACTGATCTGTTCCATTCACATGACTTTCTCTATATCTCAGTAACAAATGATTGTTAACATGGCTTATTCTTCTATCCACTTCATGCTAATCGAGATAAACACTAGCAGAAATTGTCTTATTTACTTAGTTCCTTATAAGTAGAAGGGAAATAAGGGAATACACTAGGCTAAATCGACAGTTACATGTTTTAAAATGTGGTTGCTATGGGATTGACATCCATTTCTTTGCGTGGTCAGGAGTTGACTAGTTCCTATATGAGAAAAGTTTTAAGTATTTTAAAACTCGAAAATGGTCAACTCCAGCAAAAAAAAAAGAAAAAAAAAAGAAAAAAAAAAAAAATGTATGATATAAATTGTGTGTTTTAAGATGGTCTACATTTTTTGTGAAGTAAATTTTTGTCTATCTCTTACAGTTTACTAGTTATGGAAAAAAAAAAAGGAGGTCTTTATAGGCTATTCCCAGAAAATTCAAGATATATCTTTTATTTGGCATGTCTTAAATTAAGAGAATTTAATCGCAATCGTTAGAGCTACTTTTGGGAAAATCAAAATTTTCGAAATTTTTTTCCATGTGGGGCAGGGGGGGATTTTATCTTTGTGTTGCATCCTTGGGAGATACCAAACTTGAATACCATGTTTGGCATTTAATGGTATTTTCGTTTTTGAGCTATGCTGTCCACAGACACACACATGGACCTTTTTCTAAAAATGCATTTTGTTTTATATTCAGCGGGACCCAAAACATGTATTTCCGGTGAAATTTTGGTATCAAACCTTTTCTCTATACACTATGTACATAGTCCATGTAAAGAAAGCAAAAATTCATTTTTAGAAAAATGGTCCTTGTGTGTGTAGGTCTGTGAACAGCATAACTCAAAAATGAGTGTCTGTTATATACAAAACTTAGTATTTAAGTTTAACATCTTTCAAGGATGTGACTCAGTTTTCAAAAAATCCCTCAACCACAAACAACCCTTTACTTTGAACATTTTCCAAACATTTTATTTTCTCAAAAATGGCTCTAGCAATTTTGGTAAAATTCCATCTATTAAATATATTTACATGACAAATTATGTGTACAACTTGAATTTTCTGGAACTACAAGTAGCCTCTAAAACCCTCTTCATTCTGGAGAACTTTTGTATAGCTGGTAAACTGTAGAAATAGAAAAAGATCATACTACACTAATGTTGTAGATCTCATTAAAACATACAATTTATGCAACATAATTCATTTTATGCAGTTGATTATTTTTGAGATATTCCTTGTTATTGATTTTAATTTTAAAATATTCTCAATCAACAACTCATGATTCGTTTTACTCCGCTGTATACAAAGAGAACTGAATTCCATTTCATAAAGACAGCCTTTAAGAGATTTGACCATCACTTTAAGATGTTTATATGCCGAATAAAATGTATTATCTTGAACTTTCTAGGAATAGTCTCTGAAAACATCTTTACTCTGGATGAATTTTCTGGAATTTTACGTAACTGGTAAACCGTAAGAGATAGACAAAAACTTACTTAACAAAAACTGTAGAGCTCATTAAAACACAAAATTTATACTATAAATATTTTTTTCATGGAGTTGGCTGCTTTTGAGATATTCCTTGTTATTGATTTGTTTTAAAATACTTATACTTTTGTCATTAGGGAACTTGTCTATACCTGGCCATGCAAAGAGACGGATTTCAATCCCATAGCAATCACATTTTAAAACATTTGACTGTCGGTTTAGCCTAGTGTATTCCCTTATTTCCCTTCTACTTATAAAGGAACTAAGTAATAAGACCATTTCTGCTAATGTTTTAGCGTTAAATAGAGAAAAGAATAAGCTTATTAACAATAATTTATTACAGAGATGTAGAGAAAGTCATGTGAATAGACCACATCAGATTTTTTAAACAGGGGATCTTTGGTGAAATCCCTAAATTGAATTTTTGGTTGGAGTACAATATCCTACTATGCACACAGACTTGTGAGAAAGTAAACATTATGTCCAGGGAGGGGGAGGGAGAAGAGGGAAGCTGCCTGCATGTCTTCTACAGTGTTGTCAACCAAAGAAAGTTTATTCCTTTGAGACCTTCAGCCTTTATGGTGTATAGGTTATCTAACATGCTTAAATCTGGCTGAATTATTAAACAAAACCCAGCGCATATGCAAGTGCAACCCTGGAATCTACAGACAGAATGAAATCCCAGTAATGAAGCCACCAGATGTCAAGATGTAGTCGTGTTTCAATAGTGTCATTCTGCTCTGCTCTCTAAATTGGAGAGAAAGATACCAAACAAAGAATAAGGTGCATAGTATTAACAAACAAACAAAAAAAAAACAACTAATGTGTTACACTCACATGACTTTCTCTAGCTTTTCCACAAACTTCTTGCATAAGAATAGCCTTTTTCTATACCATGCTGATCAAGATAATCATTAGCAGAAGGAGGGAACTAAGGGAATATATTAGCCTAAACCAATAATAAAATGTTTTAAAAGCTGGCATTATGCGATTGTCATTGCAAATTGCTTCCTTGCTAGACCAGGAGTAGAACAACAGAAAAACTGACACTTCCTGTCTGAGAAAAATATATATACATTACAGTAGAAATCAATAATGAGGAATATCTCAGAAACAGTTACCTCCATAGCAAAATCACAAAGGACATAAATTGTGTGTTTTACGAGATCTATATTTTTGTGCAGTAAGTTTTTGTCTGTTACAGTTTAGCAGTTAAGCAAAATTCATCCAGAATTAAGATGTCTTCAGAGGCTATTCCCAGAGAATTCAAGATAAATATTTTATTTAGGATGTAAATATCTTCAACACACAGGATTTTAATCAAAATCGTTAGAGCCATTTTTGAGAAAATAAAAATTTTCAAAACTTTTACCATGCAACAGGTAGTTTGTGATGGGGGGGATTTTTGTTGAAAATCTTTTGTGTTGCATCCTTGGAAGATACCAACCTAAATACCAAATTTGATATATAACAGTCTTTTCATTTTTGATCTATGCTGCCCAAACACACACACACACACAGACATTTTTCTGACTAAGGGGAGCCCAAAACATATATTTCTGGTGAAAATCTATGCATCAATTTTTTGGGTGGAATACAATACTTTCTCTATCCACTATGTGCATTGTACATGTGGGCTAGAAAAAGTAATATATGTAGAAAGAAAGCTGGTTTTACTCCCTCTTTACTAAGGTGCCTCTTTTTGAATAAGTAGTACTAGTACTTTACCTATGCACTGCTTAATTCAAAAGTATTTTAGTATATTTTTCCTTATAGTTTCCCCCAAAACATGATGGTCTTCAAATGGGACCACTCCCTCTTACCACTGAGCATTAACCATTAGCAAACAAAAGACAAGTCTGTAACTAGGGGTGAAAAGTAACGTAGTAAAATCTTTTGTTTCCTGGAGTCTCGAAGGCTCTGTTTGCAAGTCAAGATTTGCACCTCAGTTAAGGGATCAGTAAAAGGAAGACTGGCAACTGCGAGGGTTGGTTTCCAACCACAAATCACCTAAACCCAAACTTAAAAGTCTGCTTTTGGCAGAGGGTTATCACATTCTAAAAATTACTGTACTTATTATATTTCAATAGACATTTGATGTTTAGATCTATACATTGGCTCCATCTTTACTCTGATGAGGGGCTTCCCATTTACTATACTTTTCTTCAAAATTACCCTCTTCATATGCTCTATTACATACAATTTCCTAAATTGTGTTGAGAATATTTTGTAATCTCTGATGGCCCAATCGTTTCCAAATGATCTTACTTTTACCGTAGACTTGTAAAATTCTCTGTATTCTGCAGGAGTGAGGATATCGGAGCATTTTCGGAGAGCCTTCTCTACAACCCTAAACAAGCGATGTGTAGGCAAATAGGAATGGTCCCTCTCACGGGAAAAATTATAATAATATTTCTGTGATGGGTTGGTGCTTTCTTCTGTTTGCATCCCATGCCACCTTCTGTCTCATTCCAGGTAAAGAAGGTTGCATCCTTATTGCTGTTGTCAGTTACACACAGCGAATAAAATGAAGTCTGCCGGGAATAGTAAGCTTCGCCAACTGATAATTTTGGAAGGTGCTGTGCCTGTTGCAAATCAAAGCAGAAACTTCTTGTTTTGGAAGGACGCTCTTTCATTAATTTGTGGAACATTTTGGATCAAAGTTTGTGTGCTACCTGATTAGCCAGTAAGCGATTCTTTCTTTGAATTTCTGCTTCGCGTTTAATTTGAAATATTACATGCATCAGTGGCAGGTAACCCAAAGCCAATGCTAAATTATGTGTGGAAAATATTCTGGAAAAAACACTTTTTGACCATAAATTGAGCAGAAACACTCGCATTGTACATCTTGAATAATCTGTTGTTGCTTAAGTCAGCTGATAAATAAAGTCTGTAATGTGATTCTGTTGCCCTTAGTTTTGAGATAAACTCACACACTTCTTTTCTTGGCAGTAAACAAAGCTTTCTCCTATCTCCTCCTCTCCTCTCTTTAACGCCCTGGCCTCCCTTGACAGCCTTGGCTACACTATTAATTCTGGTGTTGAAAAAAATTTGGGCACACTAATTGCGTTTGGTCGTTTGTTTTCACCCGAAAGGAGATAACCAATTTAATGTAACAATCACATGCTTTTAAGATATAATATAAAATAAAAAACATAGGATTGGTTGCACAATCATACATATTTTAAGCTAAACAATTCAAGGAGCATAGTGATTAAGCTGCATGTATATAAGTTATTTTAGGGCAGGGTGTACTCTGCACAAAGGTGTTGCATTGTTTATCGTTATAAGCATTTGAGGAAGTATCAACTTAACAGCTAGTACATGGGCATGAGATGTCAACATGCCTCCACATGGATCAATTTTTCGTATGAACTTATACTCAAGCCGCACAAAAACCATAGAAGCATTAATTCTAAAACTTTAATCGTAAATACAACAAGAACAATTCCAATTGCCTAGGAGATGTAATCTTTATACGTGGATTAATCGATGATCTTGATCCAGCTTATTAGATGTTGTGTATGCTAAATTCTTCACTTTCGCTAGAAAGTACACAGGAATGCTGCGACACCTAAATCTCCCTCCTTTGGTATTCATTGGTTGTTAAAAACTGTTACGGCATGCATCAGTTTATATCAAATTCCTTTAATATGCTTTATAGTATGTAATTTATTGGTAGCTATCTATAACAACATTTCTTATTAGTTTCAACTCAAAACGAGCATATTAAAATGTAATAGAAAAAGAATGCTATGGTATTGAATAAAAGTAATCAAATATAACAAATTAATTTCATGTAGCTAGACTCAATTTCACACTGGCGTTTTGTTTTTCTATTCTTAACTCTCCTCCTGCTTCCTGTTGATCATTCTCCGATACTCACTTCCCTCCATGATGATCGCAATGAACTGACATATAACTTCTAAGCTTATGGATGTGTGAGCTTAACAATTAGTGGGAATTATCAGTAAAAGTGTGCAGGTTAAATGCAAAGTGTAAAACTTAACGGAATAAAACTTGTACATAATATGTTTTGAACTGATCATTCATGTGCATATAATACGAAATGTTCCATTCTGAGTTGATAGGGTTAAAGAGCGAACATGAAATAGGGGGAAATAGTATAAAACTCTTTTTTGACCAAGGGTGCACTTAATACATTTTGAAATGATGCTCCTCAGTTCTCCTGCATTTTAAAATAGATGTCATATGACGTCCATATCCACGAAAAGGTTAATTGAAAACTCAAAGCCGCAGAATACTAAAACCAACACAGGGAGAGAGTGTGTGGAACTAGTTCAACACATTCTATAAGCAATCAGGCCATGATTTATGATATGGACATCAAGTTGCAGTTATTTTGGTGCAAATATATGTCAAGACAATTGGGATTTTAGGAATATTATTCATATCCATATAGGCCAATCATTGTAATTTTATTCATGAAATAGTCTTATTAAGTACAACTCAAGCTACAACTTTTCTCTAGATAAATTCACTCACAAATTTATCAATAAAAGTTGGAGCTTATGGTAAACACAAAATTGATGCTATTTTTGTCATATATTTATACCCTATTGCCATGACAACAAAACTGAACTTAAGGTTGCCAAAAAGACATGTTCTGAGGCAATGGCACAGCTAACCATACAGGAAGTTAGTGAGTAAGTCAGATTCCTACACAGCCTAACCCAGTGGTTTTTTGGCCTATTTTTTGTAGCAAGTCCTTCCTCAAGGATGTTTCTGGCATCACTATTAAGACTACAATTACATAATATTGTTTACATAAAGTGGATGTGTATTTGAATATTCTAGTTGCCTGTTGTGTTCTTTTATTTTACACAAGTTAGCTCCCATGCAACTATTTATTTCTTTCTACTGTTTTGTCGCCCTCCGTGGTGTAATGGTTACCATGCTAACTTCATACATCCAAGGTCGCGGGTTCAAACCCGGCGGAGGACGATGGATTTTTTCGGGCGTAAAAATCCTTAGCATGGCTTCCTTCGGAAGGGAAGTAAAGCCGTGGGTCCTGTGTCGTAGATTTACGGCATGTAAAAGAACCTCAAGCCTGAAAAGAGGGACCTCTGAGCAAAATTAAGCGATCTTTCATGCCCAATATAGAATGGGACGCTGAGAACCAAAGCAGTTAAAGAGCGTCCATAAATGACAGACCATTTCCATTTTTCTACTGTTTTGTTCTGTTAAAGTGAACGGAAATAAGAATCTGCAAAATGATATAGTGAATAATATATTACACACATGATATTTGCAGGGGACCAATTGTGATATAGGTATATCTACTAACGACAAACACTATTCTTAACTTGCTGGCACAAAAAGTGGATCAAAGTGGTGTGAAATGTTACAAAAAAAAAAACACTTTAAATGTCACGATACAGAGAATACAAGTGACAGTATATAGTTTCATTTCGTAATGGGCTTATCCTCTCCATAATTTTAGGACTGACACCCCCCTAGGACTTACAAGACAATACTTAGGAGTCAGAAGCTTGTCAGGAAGTCTATGGCATGAAACCACAATGGAGAACCATTATGAGGGGTTGGCCCGTAGCCAGGCATGAACATGAGGAAGAGCATGATATGAAATATAAGCGAAACTGGTGGAATGAGTGGTGGGGGAAACCAGAGGAAACCTGTCCAGATACTGCTTTGTCCATCATGAACCCCACATGTGGGTGCTTCGGATCGAACTGGGGCTGCCTAGATGGGATGCGAGCAGTCTAACCGCCCACCACAGTACATACTTATGAAATGGAAAAAACTTTTGTTTGCCTTGCAGACTTTTCAGGATGCCATAACTGAGAAAATACAACAGCAAGGGCAGAAGAGTTAAAATAAATAGGTATTTTTTGTGGTTAAGAGCTTCACCTACAGTTTCAGCCATGAGCCGCCAGTGTATAATGCAACTGGATTCAAAACTTTGCATGTATATGGTGAAAGTATTTAACTTAACACTTTGAATTCTGCATACAAAGTCGTAAAAAGGCCTTCTTTGCCTTTGATCAAGGGTAGATCTGGGAGGGGGAAGGGCACCTTCTCCTGTAACATAATAAGCAATCATTAAGTTTGAAAACCTGCACACATCATTTGCAAAATAAACCTGAAATGCATGTTTGCTGGCTTACTTGCATCCACTGCCAAGAGAAATGGCAGGGACTAGAGGAATGCAAAGTAGCAAGGGAAACAGCTTGGTGCGATTCTGATGGTTGTAATTTGTACTATTTCATGTTTAAGTGATGAGTACATTTGCCTTTATGAGTGATTTCACCTCACACAATCGAACCTTTAATAATTAAGAAGACATCACACAACAATTTTTACCCACAAACAGAACTAGCCAATAAAACATCTCTGACTTCAGTATAAGAGCCTACATAGTTGAAGTTATATTCTGCCAGTTATTTACCCTCTAAACAGACTTCATGAGGAAAAAACACAGAAAGACAGATTTCCTCATTTTAAGTAAAAATGTATGTGGATGCCCCTGGAGCACATGTTTCTCAAATTTCTTTGCTTATTATAGTAAGTCTATAGTAAAGTCTGATGTGTTACACTCACATGATTTTCTCTAATTGCTCTACAAACAAACTTCTTACAAGAGATTATTCTTCTTTTTACACTGTGCTAATCAAGATAAACGTTAGCAGAATGTTTTACTACTTAGTTCCTTATAAGTAGAAGGGAATTAAAGGAATGTCATGCTAAAGTGATATTCAAATGTTTTTAAAGCTGTTGTTATGCCATTGCCATTGCTTCTCTTCTTGGCCAAGAATAGAACAAAAGAAAAACGGACATTTCCTGTCTGAGAAAAAAAAAAGTACTTTACAATTGAAACTAATAACCAAGATTATCTCGGAAACAGTTACCTCCACAACAAAAACGTAAAGGATATAAATTGTGTGTTTTGACGACATCTACATTTTTTGTGCATTAATTTTTTTGTTTTCTCTTACGGTTTAGCAGTTTAGCAAAATTCATCCAGAATAAAGTGAATTTCAGAGGCTATTCCCAGAAAATTCATGACATACATTTTATTTGGGGTGTAAATAACTTTAATATATGGGATTTTAATCAAAATCGTTAAGAGCCATCCTTAAGAAAACAAAAGATTTCGAAAAATGTTCCATGTAAACATAATTTTCTATTTTCTTGAAAATATTAGTGTTGCATCCTTGCAAGTTACCAACCTATATACCAAGTTTGGTATTTAACGGCCTTTTCGTTTTTGAGCTATGCCCTCCACAGACAGACACATGGACCTTTTTCTAAAACTTTTTTTTTCGGACTCAGGGGACCCTAAAACATACATTTCCAGTGAAATCTTGAAATAAAATTTTTGGATGGAATGCAATACTTTCTCTATCCACTACATACATTTTACATGAAAGTAATAATTACATGGGTTGTCGCAACCTCACAAATAACAAGGTACTGGAGAGTTCACATTTGTTGATTACTCTGAAATTGATCTTGAAGCAAATAATACAGTCAAATAATTACAACAGATATTATGCAAAAGTGCTATAATTGTATGCTTGAAAAATTAATAAAATGTTGAACTCCATTTCATTGTGCAGTGATATAAAGTAACACAAATGGATTGAACAGGAGGCCGTGGATTTATAAACAGCACAGTAGTGCAAGCTTCTGTAAGACTTTGCAAGTTAGGTTTTTTTATAGTTTTTGTATGTTACACTTGACCAAACCTCTATTTGGGCTAGAAATTCAATTTTGTCCACATGTTTTGATAAAATCAAATTGACGCTAGTTAATGGCTGTGGTTCTCAACATCGTAATCTGTATTGGGCAAGAAAGATTGCTTAATTTTGCTGATTTGACTCTTTTTCAGGCTTGAATTTCTTCTATGTGCCGTAAATCTATAATATGGGGACCATCGCCTTTACTTTCTGTTCAAAGGAAGCCATGGTAAGAATTTTATGCCCAAAAAATAAGGTTTGAACCTGCAACTTTGGGTACCAGACATATTTTTAATGTTACCAATGATGAACACCAAACTTAACCCTACTACTTCACTATAAAAACATAAGCAACTAGATCTTTTACTGCTATCTACAGCTTTACATAGTTTTTCTCTTCAGGTAAATACCATAACTATGAGTACTATTAAAATGCCTAAAACTTTATACATGCAAATCTACAGCTAAAGTAAATACAATCAGCTCTTAATCACCAACCAATCATGCTCCACACAATTAAGAGGTAATAAAACAAATGCCTCTAAAGAACAAACAATAATTATAGACGCACATGATGGTGTACCAGTGAGAAATTATACTTTTGCAGTTGGTAAAATCATTGAACCTACAAACATCTGTAATATTTCATGAATTTCTAACAACAGAATATGCATACACAGTAGAACCTCATTAATCTGGTCTAATTGGGGCTCTAGTTTGTCCAAATTAAACAAAATAGCCTATGAAATGAGCCAAGGTACATATTTAAACTCTCTTTTCAGTAAAAACAACATGTATTTTAAATTTAAGAAATACAAAGGTTATTTAGTATACAAGATATTATTGTTTCGCAGAATGAATTAGAACATAGCAATCGAGGTACACTGTCATTGATCACACTTGACATGTTTAATGGTTTGAAGAAACATTGATCTTTTGTTGTCTTCTTTTGACATTAATTTCTTTAATGCTTAACTCATGCAGATGCCTCAAATGTTCATAGTATGCAGATCTTTTCATGTTTCCTTTAACCTTAGGAAGGTCAACAACCTGGCACTAACAGGTGACCAACCGACCAAGACTGATGGGAGGCAGTGCGAGTGAAGGTTGTCACAATTAAACGGCTGCCCGGATTAAGCAAAGCCCAGACTAATGGGGTCTGGATTAATTAGCAAAAGAAAACAGCTGACAAACTATGCAGCTACCATACCAACATGGAATATTACCTGCTACCCCTCCATCTACTTAGTACCAAGCAAAAACATTAACTATGCACCTAAATGGGATGTGTAATAATTTCATTTTTTTTTTTTTTTTTTTTTTTTGGTAGCTTAACGTCCTTTAACCTGGTTGGTCATATTGGACAATGAATGAAATTGGTGAAATGATCTCAGGGTCCATGGATCTTAAACTTACTAGACATTCGTCTTCTAAGGATAAAAAAAACTTTACACCCTAAGCGAGATTCGAACTCACAACCTGTTGAATAAGTGGCAGACACGTTACCACCACACTGCCCAGGCAGGCTAATTCTTCTTTAGATTATGTCCCACAATTTTTTTCTGTATAAAATCCAAGTCCAAAGGTGAGGACACGCACTGAGGACAGCAGCAGACAACTTTCATCGCTGCTAAGCATTGCTCCTGCCTTCTAAAAATGGCACATGTGGTGCACACCCGTAAAATGTCAAACACCTGCAAAACAGATGCTGGTGCAGAGGTTGGCAATACATGCATGCATAACTAACAATGTTATCAGCACTTCAATTAAACAGCAACTTCAGTAGCTTCCATCAGCCCCTATACATCACACACATCTCTCCCACGTTGGACTCTGAAAAAATTCTTGCAGGACATAATCTAAAGAATATCCATAATTTCTAAATGTGTGCACAGAATTGCAGTTATTAAACAAGTGCAACCTAAGGCTAAATGTTGTGAGCATAAACCATCTAACCACGAGCAAAGGAAATGGAGTTTTATTTATGGATGCTTTTAACTGTTGTTCTCAGCTTCCCATTCTATATGGGCATGAAAAACTTTGGCTCAGAGGCCTCTTTTATGTGCCCAACACAGGACCAAGGGCTTCACTTCCCTTCCGAAGGAAGCCATTCTAAGGATTTTTACGCCTGAAAACAAATCACTGTCCTCTGCCAGGTTTGAACCCACAACCTTGGATATATAAAGTTAGCATGGTATTCGTTACAACACGGAATGCGACTAACCATTGGCAAGGATAAGTATTTCAGTAAGTATATAAAATAGTACAAAATAAATTGTTTGCAAGGATCAAAGAAAAAATTAAGTGAAACTATGGTAAGAGAATGGTGCCAAAACACAAAACCCATGTTTTATGTACCTTTTCTTACAAAAGTTTGTTGCTTTCTATAGGGCATATGTAACAAAATGTACAAAGTAGCTAGAGAAGGTATTAAACTCACCAAAAAATTGGGTACCGAGATTTTACCATAAATACACGTTTTAGGGTATCCTGAATCAAAAAAAGCATTTTAGAAAAAGGGCTGCATAGGTGTATGCGTCTGCGCACAGCATAACTCCAAAAGGAAAATGTCAGTCAAACATCAAACTTAGTCTTTAAGATCAGTATCTTCCAGGGATGTGACACAAAGATTTTCCATATCATCCCCCCACCCCAAACTCCCTTTACATGGAATAGTTTTCGAAAATCTTGATTTTCTCAAAAATGGCACTAATGATTTTGATTAAAACACATGCTTAAGATATTTTCATGGCAAAACAAAATGTATGTATTGAATTTTCGGGAATAGCCTATGAAGATCTCTAAATTCTGGATGATTTTTAACTGGTAAACTATAAGAGATGGACAAAAAGTTACTAAACATAAATGTAGAACACACAATTTATGTCATACATATTTTCTATAGTGCTATCTGTTTATGACTTGTTATTTCTTATTTGTTTAATTTTAAACTACTTAATCTTTTCTTGTCTCCAGCAGGAAGACAACTTTCATTTAATCTCTTTTGTTTTATCGCGGGCATGCAAAACAGCATAAGCAAGGATGATATAATCAATTGTTTCATATGGCAATTTGCTTTTTACAAGATTTGACTGTTGCTTTAGCCTTGTGTATTCCCATATTTCTGTTCTACTTACAAAAAAGCAAGTAATAACACCAATTCTGCTAGTTTATCTCGAATAAACATAGATAAAAGAATAATCTGTTGGAAGGAAACTTTGTGAAACAACCAGGAAAAGTCATGCGCATGGAATATATCCAATTTTATTTTTCATGATTTCATTTTGAGATAAACTTAGTAGAAATAGCTGTATAACCCATTTTGTCA
The DNA here is from genome assembly GCA_030762935.1 of Hymenopus coronatus. Lineage (NCBI taxonomy): Eukaryota > Metazoa > Arthropoda > Insecta > Mantodea > Hymenopodidae > Hymenopus > Hymenopus coronatus. Next base: position 145,686,507 of record CM060897.1, read on the forward strand.
CAGATACAAAAGGATGTTTAAAACCTGGGCTGCATTCAACATTATTTACATGCAATCACAAAAAACATATGGATATAAATTACTTTAAAGTGACTAAGTATTAAATAAATTGAAACATTAATAACAAACATCTCGGAATTACTTATAATACAAAAGACTTATGTGAAGTAAACTTATGTTTTAAAGAGACCAACATTTTTGTATGATAATTTTCATCTAATTTACAAGTTATAAAAGATTATACAACATTTCTATGGAATGAAGAAAACATCAAAGGCTATTCCCATAGAATTCAAAATATGCATTTTATTTGCCTTGTAAACATCTGCAAGATATTGCATTTTAATAAAATTCATTAGCCATTTTTGAGAAATTTGATAATTTAAAAAATTGTCCATATAAAGGGTAGTTTGATGTGAGGATTTTCTTTAAAATCTTCATTGCCTCTTCAGAAGATACTGAACTTAAATACCACTGACATTTTGTTTTGAGGTATGCTGTTCACAAACACATGGAGCTTTTTCAAAAAATGCTTGTTTTTATTTAGGGAGCTGAAAACTTGTATTTGCAGTGAAATCTTGTATTGAATTTTTGGGTGAACTACACTTCTCTGTAGTACAGAAAATAACAAATAATCTTGATAAAGAATGTGTTAGTTATACTGCTTATCTCAAAATTGTATAACATGTTCAATGTGCCTGAGCATTGCTCACGGTAGGACCAAACTAACAAACTGTTATAATTTGAAAATATTCTGTTTGACTGAGTTTCAGGATAACAATATTGATGTAATTATTTTCTACAATATCTTATGTCTCATTTATTTGCTTGGCCCCACTTCAAGCAATACTCAGAGACATTTAATATTTCATACAAATTTAAGATAGGTATGTAGTATAGCTAATCACTTATCCAACCCCAGCTTTTCTTTTCTCTTTTTCCACCATGCAATATGTAACAGAAAATAAATATCTCTAAACTACCATAATTTCAAGATTGAACTCCCAAAAAATATTAATGCAAGTAAAACAATAATACAAGTGTAAATCATCAATATATGCAATCTGCTTCCTATATGTAATATTTACCTATTGCATGACTTATTAAAGAACTTCTCTACAGTGTATGGGGAGTGAAAATATTAGGAATTTTTAAAAATATTTCCTGAAAATTTTATGTTGACTAGGATTGCTTAATAGTTTTAGGTGTTGTGGAAGTTTATTATAAATTTTAATTGCAGCATAGTAACGTCCTTTTTGAAATTGCAAATCATCTGCATGCCTTGTATTGTGGTCATGCACATCATGGTTAGTCGTGAAGCTATTATAATTATGTGCAAGATAGCTCAATAGAGAATATATGTATTCAGCGGCAAGAGTATAAGATTTTTTAGGGTTTTAAATCAAGGTGTACATGAATGATGGGACCCAATGCCACTGATAATGCACATGACCTTTTTCTGTGGTATAAACAGTATATTAAAGTACCTTCGAATGAACATTATGGTTATGTTACCTCTGTCAATTCTGTAATTCTTTTCATAGATCATGCTTTTATTTTGTTACTCATTGTGAATGAGTTACCTGTACATAACCTTAAGGTTTTAAGCTCCTTAACAACATATTGCACATTTTGTATCCATCCAATGCCTAGCATTAAAAGCTGTGCTTGAGAATACTGAAACACATTAGAACCTGTTTATTCAAAATAAAATCAGAACTTTAGAATTATTGTACCCTGGCCTAGGCAGATTTTAAATGAAGATAATACGCCAATATCAGCAAATATAAAAACTGTACACCTGTGCAAGAAAATGTACGAGGAAAAATTGTGCTTCATGATCAGCAGACTCAGACACCAGCACAACAAAACCATTGACAGGTGAATTGATTAATGGACTCTCGCCTCGACACCAATAGTTGAGATAGGGCAAAAATATGACAGAAAACATTTTATTAAACAATACAGTTTCTCCTTAAGCTTTAATTATGCAAATCAGTAAAAACTACAAGTTTGTTTTGTTTATCTATTCCGAAGTCATCATAACCTTACTGATTTGTTTCGTTGGTCATAGGAGTTTTAGAATATGCATAAAATTAACTTCATTCCACCACGAAATATAACACTTATGATTCGATAAATGCTGATAAAAATATTCAATACAAATGCTTCTTAACACTGCATAAAATCTTGTACCTCAAAAAAACTTCTAGTTTTCTGTGTTTAAATTTTCACAATATTTGAACATTACTGAAAAGGTTCCAATCAGCATTATTTTTGTTGCGAAATCTCATTAACCGAAATGTCAGCTGCTGTATGTATTTAACCAACTAGGCTACTTTTATTTCATGCTGCACTTCTTCAAATTGGTCACCAGCGGAATTGATTGGAAATCCCATACAATGAGGTTATACTTATACACTGAAGGTTTCAATTTTACGCCTTTTGTTATGTTTATCACTTGCGAAAATGTAATTTTATGGGCACAAAGAGAAACCCGTTTCCCAATCGACACATGCGTAAACAGTATGGCAATTATTTTTTTTTTTTTTTTTTTTTTTTACCTGACATTCTGGAATCTCATTGAATATTAACTTCGTTGTGACAATTACACGAAGATGATGGCGCCAAAATAACTCCCTATTTGATACACGGTCAACGATTACAGCAAAACAACTCACAGAAAATTCAAACCGGATATAACTAACTTTCCTTTCTCCTGTAATGCCCCCCAACCGCGCAAGAGCGGAAAACTGAAGGGGAAGTCCTTGAAAATGAGTTACGATGGAAGGGGAGAATGTTAGAGGAGCCAATCAGAGGCCTGCTAGAGCATTTTCTCTTTAATGCGCATGACGTCAATATGTGGGAGAGGAAACCTTGGGGCTTGGGGCATGGTTGGGGCCAAGGTTTGCAGTCCCCATTACTTTCCTTACGTAATCCAAAGGGGACACGAAGCATAACGAAAATCAACGGCAGCCAACGAAAGTTTTCTGCCGGTCGCGATGTTGCCATGTTTCCAATAGATTAGAGTCAGATGAAATAAATATTAGTTGCGCGCTTCAATTGCCAGAATCATTTCCCCGCCAGTGTACCGGAGTTTCGTCCCCCGGGAGTTATTTTAAATCTTGGTATCAAAGGCAATTGAGACAGGACAGATGAGATGACAGATGTGAAAGATGTCTTTTAACTCGAAGCGTCTTAGCAATTATTCAGTTTGTATAATACGGAATCTCTTATAATAATAGATAATGTGGGTATACTTCTCGCCAAAGATAGACGACTGCTTCTGCCGTCGAGTGGTCAGCGTTCTGACTTCTCACTCAGAGGTGCCGGGTTCGATTCCCGATTAGCTGGGGTATTTCTCTTAACCTAGAACCATTCCCCATTTCCCACAAAGTATGGAACTGAACAAGTGAAACTGAATCTGCTTCTATTTAATAATATAGCACTGAAAACCCTAACGTAAACAAACTCGACAGTTCAGCTAGGAAGCATTAGCAGTTGTTTCCGAAAGCAAAAGCCCCTGATATGACCATCGAAGTTAACAAACCAGAAAAGAAAGAAAAAGAAGAAGAAGACGGCCCTAGCTCCAGTGGAAGGGGGTGTCCTTAAAGTTTTATATTAATATTGAAGTACGTGCAACAAAGACTCATACTGCTACATAACTTTTCGAGTCTTTCTTGTACGTATTTCAGCAATAAAATAAAAAAATTCGGCAAGATGTGATATCCCCCTCCACTGGAGCCGAGGCCTCTAATCTTGGTGAGAAGTATACAATTATTCTGCATTGACAAAGGGATACTTAGCCTTGTCGCACAAAACTATCTTTCTCAGGTATACAGAGTGATCCATAATTACATCCCTGTTTCTATTTATTATAATCTGTCATAATTTTTGTTACATAATAGTTTCACCTGTATAGTTTTCTCCAAAACAAGATGTCCTTCAAACGGGGCCGCTCCCCCCTGCCACTGGGCAATAACTTAGCAAACAAAAGATGATTGTGTACTAGGGGCTAGCGACAACGTAGTAAAGTATCTGTTTCCTGGAGACTCTGATTGTAATTCGAGATTCGCGCCTCAGCTAAAGGATCAGTTAATGGAAGACTTGGCAACAGCGAGGGTTAGTTTCCAGTCGTATACCTCCTAATCCCAAACTTTAAAGTCGCCTTTGGCAGAGGGTTATCATGCTCTGAAAAATACTGTATCATCTACTACGATCCTTGCCATTTCATGTTTCAACACAGGCACCAACATTAATAGTATACCGTTGCAGCCGGGCTGCAACCTCCTGACAGGCCATTACAACATATCGTTTGGTAGGTGCACGCACTGTGTTCTAAATAATACAGTTTTCTGACCTACACATTATCTTTCAGAAACTCCTAGATGGAGAAATATAAGGTGTGAAGTCTGGACTCCTCGGTGGCCACTCAATATTTCCGCTACGTCTAATAACACGGCCTGGAAAAAGACATTTTCAAGCAATTTTCGTGAAATCAGTGCAAAGAGGGAAGGTGCGTAATTTTGCATGAAGTGTACATTATCCACATCGTCCCAGTTTGCAACCTTGGGATGAACGAAATTCTGAAGACTGCATTTATTGGCTGATACAAATAATAGGAAGCACTACTTTATTCTCATCAATTCAAGCCACTACTCGGTTTCATATAAATAAGACCTTCTGCTCAACCGACTTGTGAGCTGAAGCTGGCTGAGCTTTAACTCGCGGAATGGTATAAATAAATAACAAGACGTACTCGCTGCTCTGAAGCTCTTGCTGGGTATTTCTTGAAGACCTGCGTAGCTACCTCAGCTTGCTCAACTGCAGTTTAGTACCATAGCGGAATATATAACGGTTCCTGAGCGGAAAATAAAAGCTTGTGCAAGGCGCAGGGACTCGGATGTGAACAGATACAAACAATTATACCGCTTTGAAAAAGAAAATGTAGACTGGCTTGCACAACATTTTCTTCCAGAGTCAAATGAAACACGAGGTGAAGTTCTTAACAATGCTGAAAAAATGCGGACTTTTTTAAAGTATGTAGGAGACGATCAATTTCAAGTTGGTACTGCGGAGGATCTGGGTGTTACCTTTTGGGAAGTTGTTAACGCAACCAACGATAGAGCAAAGAATTGGATTCAATTTCCTACAACTGCTGCTACTACCAAATACACTATAGCTTAATACTGGACACTTCTATTTTCCTCTGTGTTAAGCCGAGAGACAGGTAGACATTGGCGCTCCTAGTGGCCTGGCCTTAAGGAACAAGCGACTCATTTTGAATGTTAGGAAAAGAATAAACCCAATAATGATATTGTATTATGCATTGTTATTTTTTATTTATTCAAACAATATTTTGTCAATATAATACAAAACAATGCAGAGAAACAATATAAAGCTATTGACTATACAGGAACTGTTTTTAGATGCATGCCAATTTTTGTTTTAATGTTTCTACCTGTTTTTTTTTTTTTTTTTTTTTTTTCATTGTTCTTTTTTCCATTTTCATCATTCAAATAACATTTTATTAACACATTGATTGCTTTGTCAATAAACACATTTTTACAACTTTCACATATGCAAGTGAATAATGCATCATTTACACACATCTTTAACCTTAATTTAACATTCTACAGTCAGAAAGATAATGAAGAAAATTTTTATTAAATAGCGTATTGATGCTGTTATACATTGTCTAAGCAGATTCGTTGTGAAATATGAATCTAGCATTTTCATAACGCTTCGGAGTAATATGTACATTTTAAATTTACTACTTCTGCTCTCATCAAAGTCTACCAATTTGTTTATACATTCCTCATGAGGCAATATTGCACATATTCAGCTGCATGCATATGAATCTGCACGCTGATGAACGTTAACTGGAAAATCATCTCTTTGCTGTTCTGGTATAATTAGAGCAGGAGTCTGAATTATAAATTATTTACATTTTTCCTATAAATCAGACTTTAGAACTAAAAACTTGCTTATATCCATTGCACAATTTATGTCTTCAGACGATTGTAATAACAGAGTTGTAATTTCACGTCGAATTTTGAGGAATCTGGGGTTACATTGTTCCCACCCTTGCCCCTAACAACAGAAAACAAATTTTCCAGTCTTGTGTGAGTCGCCTTGTAAGTAAATACGAGAAACGATATTGACATTTTAGCTCCTGCCACAATAATTTTAGTGCCAATATGTGCATTAAAACAAGGAGGTTTCATACGCTGACTATTCATTACAATGATGTATTCTAAGAATTTTGATAATTCATTCAAATACAGTAAATGCTTACGTTCGTCATTTATTGCATAGCGCAACTCTTTAGCAAATGATTTTGAGACGAGTTGAAAATGTCAAATAGACAGTCCAGTTTTCCAATGAAATCAGCGGTAGCTAATGTTTCATCAGACATAGAATTAAACGCAACATGCGTTTTAATGCTACAACTGACAGAATGGCTTAAAACACGACGGCCAAACATACCCTCATTGGACTAAATGGCGGCAGTTCAATACATTGGCTGGTCAACCTTGGAGCTAACCGAGGTTTCATGGCTCTGTCTTTTTAATAACATTTTACAATATGGTTCCAAGAAACCTTTCCATCTTCACAGAATATATCATGCCTTTTCAAATTATTCCTCACTGGTTTCAACAGGTGTGGGGCATCATGGAAAACATACACTCTACTGTTATACATTTCAATAAATGGATTTTCCTCAGAGATGTTCAGCAATGATCTCATTTTCAGATTATTGCTTCCCTGCAGTGGTTATGTATATTAACGTTTCACAATAATATGATCTTCTTATATTGTTTTACCTCGTGGAAAGCGGAAAAAGGTCTTGGAACGTTTCAGAAGTTCAAAGTTATTGCAGCCAAACACAGCACAAACCTTACCAGACATGGTTCAATACTTCTGTCTGATAATCCTTATAATACTGTGTAGACCGATACACAGCTAAATTACATTTTAATTAATCATTATTGTTATTACATAGGCTATAGTGAAACTACAGTAACACCAGCTCATCGCCGCTCAAGGCCGACTCGCTAGAATGCGCTGGCGGTGCGTGTCGCGCGAAATATCACAGTGTCCTGTATTCAGCTTTAGTGTATTTGCTGCTACTCTTCAGTAAGCCAAGGCGGAGTGGTCAGAACGTTATAATTTCCCTGAGCAATTGGGACAGTGGATTGTACTCATATTATAATAAGTAGAACAAAATGTATACGACGACGAGGAACGAAGATCCTAGCATTCATGTGCAGGCTACGTGCAACACAAACAGAATGTGAGTGAGCTATATTGATAGGCTCTTACCATCGGAAGACATAATCCAGCAATGTATAAATGTAATACGCACGTAAAGCAGAATGTTCGTACAAATCTAACTCAGGTTATAACTAAAAAATTCCCACTGTAAACGATCCTAAATTTACTTTCGACGAAATGAAAAACACACTTTCTTCCAGCATAACATTAATACGCGATAACACATTATAAAATGTTGTAATTTCTATATAAGAAAAATTATTATCCGGGCTTGTAGGCTATGGTCTACTGGGCTCCTGCTTCTTCATCTTCCCAGACGTTTCGTCTGCGGCTGCGGCAGACATCTTCAGTGGCAGTAGACCATGGCCTACAAGCCCGGATAATAATTTTTCTTATACTGACACCGGCCGTGAAAGCCTACAAATCTTGTAATTTCAATTTTATGATTTTTACTTAGCTTTTAATTACCTAGTTGCTGATGATAAATAATGATGGAAAGAAAAATAAATATGAATAATATACTTCCAATTAATCATTTGTTAAGTGACAGGCTCCTAATACCTTCAAATTAAGCAAATCAATAATTTAATTGCGAAACGGCATTATCGTCATGGTTTGAAAGTTGGCGAATCTCAATTTCTATTTCATTTGCCAAATCTTTCATTATATATCTGTTATTTCAAATATGCTTCTATTGTGTGTATTACATTTGAGTAGGCATGTTTAACACGAATAAGTATATTGGGCATTTAAAAGGCAGCATACATTTAAATCCCTCACTGAGAGAAGAATTGGTGTGTTAGTTTACATACATATGTGAGGTGTCGTGGTGAAGGTCCTCTAGGTGAGAGCAGAAGCAAAGCGAAGAGGGGAAATCTTCATTTATACTAATCCACGAGCTGATGATTTTTCTCAAATTGGTTGCAAGCTTAAGCTCACAAGCTGCTGCAGGTTTTTATTTACACCACCCATTGTTTCACGAAGAAAATACCCACTAGTAAGAATATCAGCAGGAATACCACACGACACTGTCAATGGACGTAACGGCGCTATCTCAATTGCAGCTTCAGGATAATTTTTGGCAGGGCTCCAATAATGGCAGTTGTGGTAATTCATGAACCCAACCACATGGAACACAGTTTCAACTGCTACAAAATATTACTTAGGATATATGGTTCCTCTTCCATCCATTGTAATGAGGATTAAGCTAACTCCATCCTATTATCACAATCTACCAGTGACAATGCTGGGACAAAGTGAGGTTTACCTAACTTCCCGTCGATCTCGAACCCTCACGCAACAAATTAGCAAGCAGTCTCTTTATTGTTTTTACGTGACATGTCTCCCCTTCTCGCGTCTCAATCAACTCTGCATCGTTGTAGGTGATTGCTCTACTACAATTCTAGCTGCATGTCCCAATACAGCCAGAAGCGTAACAAACAACCGATTTATTATTATTATTATTATTATTATTAGTAGTAGTAGTAGTAGTAGTAGTAGTAGTAGTAGTAGTACTAGTAGTAGTAGTAGTAGTAGTAGTAGTAGTAGTAGTAGTAGTAGTAGTAGTAGTAGTAGTGGTAGTGGTAGTCGCTCTCCGTGGTCTTATGGTTACCGTGCTTACCCAAGGTCGCGGGTTCAAACCCGGCGGAGGACGACGGATTTTTTCGGGTGTAAAATCCTTGGTCCTGTGTCGTAGATTTAAGGCACATAAAAGAACCTCAAGCGGTCTTCCACGCCCAATTTAGAAAAGGACGCTGAGAACCACAGTGGTTAAAGAGTGTCCATAAATAACACGCCATTTACACCATTATTATAATTGTATTATTTCATTTCTGACCGAATAATAGTGAAACAAAAGTAGTGGCTAAGATTGGATTATGCCTGCACATCTTTTTTTTTTTTTTTTTTTTTTTTTTTGCTTAACGTCCTTTAACTTGGTTGGTCATGTCGGACGATGAATGAAATTGGTGGAATGGTGCTCAAATGATCTCGGGGTCCATGGAGCTTAAACTTACTCGACATTCGTCTTCTCAGGATAAGGGAAAAACCTTAGCCTAACTCATCCTAAGCGAGATTCGAACTCACGACCTTTTGAATGTGAGGCAGACACACTACCACCACATACTCAGGTGGGCCCTGCATTTCTTGTAAAATGGCAAAACAATGTGCGGAGGCAATGCTGTATACACTTTCCTTCCGTCCTCCCGCAACATTTTGTTTCTTTTCTATCTCTTGGGTAGATTATTTGCTTAAGCGTTCTCAAAGTGCTGCTGATAATAATTCCTTTAATTGCACGATTCATGTTCGGTGCCGATCTTTGGGCAGGAATGTTGATGATCAATATCTCGTGCAAAAATTGTGCGTAAACATGACCCACTGACAAAAATGTACTCCTCTTTTGTTGATCAATGATGTTTGTGGTGTATTTGTCAGCATATTTGCTCCTTTTAAGGCTGTATATTAATACAATCATATGCTATGTTTTAACCATATAAATGGAACTTTTGATTCTGTTCCTTTATATATATAAATCATGCATTATCAACATCATTCTCGGAGGGGGAAATCTAAAATAACACAACTCGTCTTATGTTCCTCTCAGAAAGATTAGAAAGCGGTAAAGTGTCAAAACAGCTTTTGTCTAAATGTTTTGAAGATAATAATTAACTCTTTATACGTTAGCGGCATGTTCGTTAACATACATTGTGGTAATCTTCAGTACAATGAACGAAATCATGTTAAAATCCGCCTGATTCGTCTGTGGTGTAAACTACAGCATTAAATTATCTGTTAATGTGTGAGCAATCCGTATAATTCTTAATACCGGTATTCATAAAGTTTAACTTTACTGAAATTATAACTCGTAAGAATTTAATAGTTTTTAGAAGCTGCCCTCACCTCGGTTTTCTGCTTGTTTCTAATATGTGGCGAAAACGTTCCACATTGTTGAAGGGCCTCTGTAGATGTATAAGAGAGTTGTAATTTGTAGCTGTATTAAACTGTATAATTAACACGTGTGCTCTCTTTGTTTATACAGTTTAGTACGAATGTTTGCATATGGAACCTTAATAAATCACAAACTATAAGGAGTGTCATAATATTCAACAAATAAAGACGTCTTTTGCACCGCTCTGAAACGACATCGGTATTCTGAAGAAACAAGAATCCAGAGGGGTTCTTTAGGGTGGCTTATCGTGAAAGCAATAAGATGTAAACTAATGAATCCTACCCGGGACAAAAAAAAAAAAAAAAAAAAAAAAAAATACACACACACATACACACACATTTTTGTATGTTTGGAGATTTGTTGTAGGCTATAACCTCTGCAAGGTCGCGGATTTGTCGGTGAAGTTGGCGCGTCTTACATAATATAATGTAAGTGTAACCACCTCTGCTTGCATTTCGATGCTAAGAGGGTCGTTTCCTTGCGAATTTGCTAAGGAAACAGCCCAGCAACATTTTGTAAATTGCGTTTCAGAATGCCTAGATGCCAACAAGCAGTACTAGATGTTCAGTAAAATTTAGTGAATTCCTCAGCAGCAAATATTACATAATCATTTCAGTTCCCCTATCGAATAAATGAAATGGCGTGTTATTTATGGACGCTCTTTAACTACTCTGGTTCTCAGCGTCCCATTCTAAATTGGTCGTGAAAGACCGCTTAATTTTGCTCAGAGGCCTCTCTATCAGGCTTGAGGTTCTTTTACGTGCCGCAAATCTACAAAACAGGACCAACGGCTTTACTTCCTTTCCGAAGAAAGCCATGCTAAGGATTTTTACACCCGAAAAAATCCATCGGCCTCCGCCAGGTTTGAACCCGCGACCTTAGATATATGAAGTTAGCATGGTAACCATTACACCACGGAAGGCGACCCCCTATAGTAATATATATATATATATATATATATATATATATATATATATATATATAAACTCTTGTTTAATATCACTGCAGAACTTTTAATATTGTACAGAAGGCTATCAATAGGTGTTTGCAAATATGCGCGCTGTGACTAATAGCGATTAGTTTTTATTGACCATAGCTTGAAGTCTTACGACATTATCTGCGAAGTACATGGGTTGGAACTATAATAGTGGCAATATTTCTGTGGAAGCAAACCGAGAAGGAAGTAATTATTCTTATGGTTACCTTGTGTTTGCCTATAGCTTACACACCTCCCAATAAATGACTCTCGCTTCCACCTTTAAAATCGTTTGAGTGGAAAATTAGACCACTGTGAGAAGACTGTTGTTGGTTGTGTTTCCGTCATGTTCACAAAACGATATTAGTTGAAGATTGAAGTGCTCATAGTCATACCACAATACAATCATACAGGTCTTGTTTGAGGCATATGTGGTACATGCTTTGCCGTATAAAATAGTGGCACGGTGGGGTACAGTTTTCAGGAAGGTCGTGAAAGCAATAACAGACATGGTTCGACTGGGTCACCCAACTATCAGTGAAATGCCAAAAGGGTAATACAGACTGTTAAGATGCCGATCGAAGTCACATCATAGAATTATCACATACAACTGTTTTGCATATTCCAAAGGACCGCCTGCGAAGGAGGAAATTTGCATCATGTATGAGGCAGCGCAGGATACGATACGTCCTACAAACTCATTTGGGCAAGCTGGAGATGCTTTCTAACTGCTCTTGATAATATATAGGTCAGAACGTACGAAAGTAAAAACTTGAGTGCCAATCCAACAAGTGATTTCATATGAATTACCGAGCCAAAAAAAAAAAGGTCAAATGTGAAAATGATGGTGCTTGGTTGTGTTGTGTACGGTTATGATGGCATCATCCTAACACCGCAAGGACAGCATTTTAATCCACAGTATTTCTGTTATGTGTCGACGGTTCATCTCATACCAGCGTTTTGAAGAAAGCAGCAACACTTTTTGCATAACTCTCCCATCATTTTGTAGGAAAATACTCGGGCGTATGTGTCACAATCTATAACTGATCTGTACGGTCGAAGGAGTTGGGAGCTGCTTTTCCGTCCATTGTGAAATGAAATGGAGTTTTATTTTTGGACGCTCTTTAACTGCTGTGGTTCTCAACGTCCCATTATATACTGGGCGTGACTCAAAATGTTTCCAAAATTCTTCAGTCACTGGATTGCTTCATCAGGACCAAAGAACAGGCGCAGCAGTATGAATCCTACAACTTTCACATCGCTGGCAACGGTTTATTAGCAATGCTGTTGATTACATTGAAGGACTGTAGAAAATTTGAACATATATTATTCTTTTAATAATGACAAACATTTGTCACTATTAAAGTTCCATATATGTATATGTTTCGGTTATCTTCTGAAATGAAATTGCGTTTTATTTATTTTATTTATATATTTACACTATTATACAATTGAAATTGTTTTTACGTAACCAGTTGTAAGTAATTCGCATTATATGTACATTTTCGCAAGGTCCCGGCAAATGTAATTTAGAAACCTGTTGACAGAACCTTATTTTTACGTAATGCATTTATACGCAATTCGCTGTTATACGTATTAAATTTCAGTGAAATACAACTGAGTTTTACGTAATTATAATGAGCATACGGCACACATTATCTTAAAAGAAACTCGAGGGCATTTTCCTTGTCTTTTATTGGCAAAGACGCAAACTGAGCGGGCGGCTTTCGGCCTCGGAAACAAAGACGTTTGCTGGTAAAGCGCGATAATGCAGCAACAAACGAGAAGTAAACATAAAAATATTCGGTGTCTGGTCTTTATTGTTAAACAGTGGTTTGTCTTTCAGTTCTGAGTTGCTTTTAATCAGCCATGGAGGATAGAAAAAGAAAATGTTATACGCTAGATCAGAAACTTAAATTCATACGAGAGGTGGAGCTTAATCTACAGAAAACCAAAACCGAAATTGCTTCAGACTTAGAAATTGCTTATTCCAAGCTATGGACAGTCACCAGTTCAGTAACAAAAACGTTATCTTGGTTGAGATTTTAAAATTGGGTGGCAAATCAAGAAAACGCAGCCGTCAGCAGGAAGGGAAATATGCTGGTATGGAAATGGCACTTTAACATGGTTCCAGCAGAAACGGGCTGCAGCTCTATCAGGATGGTTGCAAGGATTTAAAAATCGTCATGTAATCACCGGGAAAACAATTTGCAGCGAATCGAATGCTGTGGATGACATACGGTTCAGCTCTGGAAGAAAGAGGTTCTACCAGAAATCATAAGGGATTATCGGCCCCAAAACATCTGCAACTGCGATGAGACTGGTCTATTCTACAATTTCCTTCCCAGCAAGACATTAGCTGAAAAGGGTGACTCAAGCCATGGAGGGAAGAAAAGTAAAATTCGCGTAACAGTTCTTCTTGCCACCAATGCAGACGGACCAGACAAACTTCCACCACGTTGTGATAGGAAAATCCAAGAATCCAAGCTATTAAAAGGAAGTGAAAACAAAACCTACGCAATTTGAATATAATAGGAAGTCTTCGATGACTATGGTTTTAATGGAACAGTGGTTAAAGAAACTGGACTTTAAAATGAAAAAGAAACAGAAGAAGATCCTTCTTTTTATGGATCGATGTACAGCACATCCATCTCAAATAATTTTGGAAAAATTTCGAGTGGAATTGTTCCCTCCTAACTGCACCAGTCGTCTACAGCTACTTGATTTGGGCATCATTACAAATTTCAAAGTTCATTATAGAAACATGCTGGTTCACATTTAATAACACTGAGTGATGCAGGAAATGAAAATCTCACCATTAACTTACTACAAGCCATGGAATTTATTTCGGCTGCCAGGAAGTAGATGCCATCCTCCAAAATCGTACACTGCTTCATTAATTCTGGTGTCTTACAGGAAGAGGCTGTCTCTGATGATGGTGATGATATTGGTAGTGATGAGCCTATAAATGACCTAGGTCTACCGGAAGGTGCAAATTTCGTTACTTTTGTGCATTTTGATGACAATCCAGCTATGTTTGGGGAACTACAGGATGAGGAGATTATTGCTGATATGTGCCAAAAGAAGGTGGCGACCAAGAAAGTGGACCAGCTTCAAGCGACACTGACAGTAATGTGGATGACGACTCAAATCTTGAAATACCTAAGGTGAGTGAAGTGTTAAGTGCAATAAATGTGTGTAGACGTTATATCAGTGCTAAAACAGGTAGTGAAAAAGCTCTAAATTAATTCATAAGTATGCAAAATAAACTTTATGCACGTAGTGCAAGAAAAGTGAAACAAGCTAAATTAACTGATTTCTTTAAAGCAGACCAAGTTCAAAATGTTTTCTTCGTACGTATCTTTGGTGTTTGTAAAATTTTGCATATGAAGACCCACTGTATTGTCGTGTTTCTTAATATGTTTGATGCATTATACAGATCTCAGTTTAAGTAATTCTGAGTTACAAGTAATCTTCCCTCGTTCCCTTGATATACGCATAAATCAGGTTCAACAGCAGTTCATATGTCCCATTCTATAGTGGGTGTAAAAGACAGGAAATTTTGTTGAGAGGTTTCAAGGTTATTTTAAAAATCTAGGAAACAGACCACAACTCTATTAACCAGAGCACCAGATTTATTTCCCTTCCTAAGGGAATTAGGATTATTATGTCCAAAAAAATCCATCAACCACCGGATTTAAAATCGCGACCTCGGGAACTAAAGGGTAGCATGATATCCCTAGACCACAACTACCTTTAATAATGATGAATATGTGAACTTAGAAGTTTCGCCCGGTATTAAAGCTAATTTAATTATTCTAGTATTTTGCTACTGCTCTCGGGTTGAAAGAAAAAGTCTCTAACAGAGAGAAAAACTTTTGAGATTTTATACGGATAGCGTCAATAGTCAAAATACCAACATTGGAGGAATATTTTATCATTTCTAAAATATTTCAGAAACAATGACACTAGCACGTTACTGATTTTCGCTTTGGTCTTAGCACGCGCCACAGAACAAATCGACTAACGTTTTCTTTAGTTGGATGTACAGTATGTAAGCTGTATCCATGGTACATGGTATGAGATCTAGTCCTCAACTACATACAGCAACGAAACAATTTGATAACTGTTTAAGATTTATTAAATTTGTTTGCGAATATTTTTGGGAGCAGTATGTTGATGACAAATAATCTCGGATTATTTCTCGATGGCCACGAAAAGCTAATTCTTATTTTTAAAGAAACACAGTTGCTTGAATAAGGCGAGCCAACATCTCTTGTTGTAAGCAACTGGTTCATTGCGTTTTATTGCTGTCAGGCGAATGAGTGGCTTCAGAAAGGGCGTGCTGCATGCTTGATTCGGAAAATTTAAATGTAAATGGTATGCTAATTATGGACTGCTGGGGTTCTCAGGGTCCCATTCTAAATTGGGCGTGAAAGACCGCTTAAGTTTGCTCAGAGGCCTTTCTATCAGGCTTGAGGTTCTTTTACGTGCCGTAAATCTACGACACGGGACCAACGGCTTTACTTCCCTTCCGAAGGAAGCCATGCTAAGGATTTTTACACCAAAAAAATCCATCGTCCTCCGCCGGGTTTGAACCCGCAACCTTGGGCATATGAAGTTAGCATGGTAACCATTACACCACCTGCTCTATTCGGATTTTGCCCAGTGACTGAAAGGAGTCTTTGTCCTTCGGTGACGTTTTGATATTTGATGGTATTGTGCTTTCCTGTCAAAGTTCTATATTGTACAAACGCCAGCATTGCACAATTCCTTTTCACCATCCAATAGACGGCATATATAACAATATAACCTGTAATTAATAATATTCCCAGTCAACCCAGCATACTTCTCATAACAGGCAGTCTAAAAATCCGTTTTTGTTTGGTTTCATTTTACATCACACTGAGTTTGGTCCTTAAAGTTACTTTTATTCTTCGCAAAAAGCTTTTAAGTAACGCCTCTACAAGGTTCCAGTTGTTGGCTCACTCAAGATGGCGACACAACACATGCTCTAAATTCACACAATTAAAGAACTGCAATAAACACAAACAGCACAACTTTTTACTCACATATAAAAACCAGCAAAGAAGCGTAACGGCTGCCCTCGGCTCGCCAACTGCTCTAGCCGTCGTCATCGTAAGACTAGTCTCGATATCTATATTGCAGTTGCAGCGGAAGCGCATCCGCATTAAGCAAGAGGGGCGAGAGGGAAGCAAAGAATACTATTAGTGCACACTAGTGGTGGGAAAAGTTGTTCCTTTTGCGAAACAGTTTAATCTGTTTCTGTTGCAACCACGAAACAGTTTCGAAATAACAGTCTCGTGCAACAGAAATTCCCCAAACTGTTGCACGAGACTGTGTACCACTAAATACTAAAAAGATAAATACAGTTCATCGATAAAATCACAATGCTCCAAATGCAACCACTCGCTTGGTGCACTGAAGAGGAAATTATCAAACAACGGAAGCATATTTTGTTGCACGTTAACGAGAGCGAATGAGTTTGATTAGTACATTCGAATTTCGCAGATTACACTGTACAGCATGAAAAATGTCCTTTAGATGAAAATATGTGTTTCTTGTACAAGTATGGCTGAAAATAACGTATCTGTAAGTAGTTTTTGTCTACCACATACAATTTCCCCAAAAATGTAATGTATTTTCTCGATACATTTGCGTCTTTGTTCATTTAAATCAATTTTTGAATAACCTGCTTATTCTGTTCAACATTTACACTGCAGGTATATATGTACACATATTAAACAATGGATATATATATATCAAACATGCACTGCTAGCTTGATCTTTCGGCTATGTCAGCATTTTATCTGTAAACTTTTGTTTATTTTCAGATACTTCCTCTCTGAAGTGTTGCTGGCAGGAATATTTTAGTGACGATCAGTTTTAAGTGTTTTAAGGACACAATTATATACATTCAGTGCATCATAATGTCTCGTCACTGTAAAAATAAGCCAGACGTAATTTTTTATGTGTATGGTGAATTTACATTGAAGACACAGCAATGCTACTTGTCGTCATTGGTAAAAAAGGCTTATGAACTGTACCTTGGATGTAGAGTTGGGGACCAGGATAAGTACTGGGCTCCACATATCTGCTGCAATTCATGTTCCAGGAATCTGAAAAACTGGTTACAAGGAAAACGTAATTCAATGAAATTAGGAGTACCTATAGTTTGAAGCGAGCCAGGAGATCACGTAACGGATTGTTACTTTTGTTTGACAGATATCAAGGGATTCTCTTCAAAGTCTAAACGGTAAAGCTATGCGAGAGTACCATCATATAAATATATCCCTAAGAATTAAAACTAACCTTATAATCCACTTCAGAGCACCAAGGAGCTAATATGTTTTCATTTAGAATTGGAATATCCCACCGCTCCTACCCTGAAAATACTCTTTCTTAAATAGCAAAATTCACGAAAATTATCATGGTGGGGGAAGATTTAACAGCTGTTGCTAGGCGGGAAGTAAGTATTTATGTTCTAGAAACAATGAAATGTGTATGTTACCAACGTAGATAAAGTCACCAAACAAGAAAGAAAAAAAAAAGTGAAGTTCAAAACACATTAACAATGGAGTGCTAAGGCTCAGTTGGTGAAACCGGTGGAAATTATTAAAACCAAAGTACAGGAAAGTCAGTTTATTGATATACGCTAATCTAAACCTAACACACCTAATGCTTCCTTCGCTGACATGCTTTGGTTGTAACAATCGAAATTATTAAAACCAAAGTAGACGAAAACTAAATAGTTTATTTAATACACTGACCTAAACCTAAGACAGCGCATGCTCGCTCCGCCAGCATGCTTTGGTGACACCAGTGACAATTATTAAAACCAAAGTATATGAATATCAGTATATTCACACACACACACACACACACACTAACCTAATCCTAACGCAGCGCACGCTCGCTTTGCTCTCAGGCTTTCGTGAAACCAGTAAAAATTGTTGAAATCAAAGTACAGGAAAATCAGTTTCTTTACTAACTAAACCTTACACTTACACTAACCTAAACCTATTACAGCGCATGCTCGCTTCGTTCGTATGCTTTGGTGATACCACTGAAAACTACTAAAAACAAATTACACGAAAATCACGTATTTACACAACAATAATGGATTCAGAACTCTAAAAAGAAAGAATCACTTTTAGAATCGGCAGGATGGCATGTCGTGGTATTTTTTGTAAAAATATTGCAAATCATCGCATGATGTAAAAAAAAAAAAAAAAAAAAAGAAAAAGACAGCTCATGCCTTAAAAACAATTATAAAGTGACTCTAGTGTTCTAATAACAAACCACCAATGATGGTTCCGCAACCTTTTAATGGCTAGTGATAAGCATTTTTTAAATATAGGTAGTTCTGAATTTTGCAACATGAACGATTTAGACACCACCTACCTGGTAGCTGGTGAAACAATAGAAATTGTTGTAAAAAAGTTAAGCAAACGAATACTTTTGATATATTTTAATGGGAATCGCGTACTTTGTTGAAATTTAAAGTCTAAAAGTAAGCATTATATGTTTTTAGAAGTTAGTAATACAGTGTTATGATGAGTAAAGGTGAAAAAACTAATACCTAAATAGCATCAGTGGTAGTTTAAGGGGTAGAACCAAGATATAGTAATAATGTCTAAACATTGTATTCAGTATCCAAACTTACCCTCTGCTATTCGACCAGTTCCTCATTCTGACATTCTTCCTATACCTACAGCTCCAGGTTCATATACCGTTGATTCAGAGGAAGACATCACAGACCACACAAACCATCCAGATCCTGACTTTCAACCATTTGCATCTATGACTTGTGCACATCATGAAATCACACAGAAAGAGATTAACGACCTTGTACGGGACTTGAAACTCTCTCAAACAGACTCAGAACTACTGGGTTCCAGGCTTCAAGGTTGGAATCTATTAGATAAGGATGTGAAAATAAGTTCATTTAGAAGACAACAAAGCCATTTTGCAGACTATTTTGCAGAGAAAGAAGACATTGTGTATTGCTGTGATATGAATGACCTATTTCAGGCATTAGGGCATAAACATAATCAAGCAGACTGGGGCTTGTTTATTGGCTCATCAAAACGTGGTCTTAAAGCAGTGCTCCTCCATATAGGCAATGTTTGTCCGTCTGTTTCTGTAGCATATTCTACAAATACAAAGGAGACATGAGGTTATGCGTACTATACTGAATTTAATTGAATAGACTACATACAAATGACACATTTGTGGCGATTTGAAAGTCATTGGGATACTAACAGGCATGCAACAAGGATACACTAAATTCTGCTGCTTCCTATGCGAATGGATAGCCGTGACCAAAAAATCACTACACCCGTAAACAGTGGACTCCAAGATAAAGCTTAATTCCTGGCACCAAACATATAGCACATGAACCATTTGTGAATCCACAATGTGATTTTCTTCCACCACTGCACATTAAACTCGGTTTAATGGCAATTTTTGTGGAAGCTCTGGACAGAGAAGGAGTGGCTTTCTTGCATCTCAGGAACAAATTCAACAAATTAAGTGAGGCCAACGTAAAATAAGGGGTTTTCATTGGTCCCCAAATTAAAGCAGTCATTCATGATGAAGAGTTTGTAAATAAACTGTCAGAGGGAGGAAAAGCAGCCTGGTTGGCATTTAAATCAGTGTGCTCACGTGCAAATTAGAAAGCTGAAAACTATGAGGATCTTGTCAGTGACATGGTAGAATACTTTCATGCTAAAGGTTGCAATATGTCATTAAAACTACACTTTTTGGACTCACATCTGGACTTCTTTCCTCAAAACCTTGGCGCAATAAGCGACGAGCATGGGGAAAGGTTCCACCAGGACATTTCTATGTTTGAAAAACGTTTCAGTGGACGATGGAATGGAAGTATGCTAGCTGAGTATTGTTGGTCTAATGGCAGGGACACACCAACAGATGCCTACAAGAGGAATCGGTAAAAAAAAACTTATTTTAGTGTATGTGTTTTCTGTACTCAAGCCTCGTGTTCCATTTCTCTGTAATCAATTTGTATAAATATCAAACAAAAGTGGGTCTCCTACAAAAATGGTACGTGATGGACCATTTTGGTTTTCAGATATGAGCCAAGCACCTTTTGTTTATACAGAATCACATAGTTTCAACTAAAGGACAGAAAGAAAGTTCAAATTTGTTGTGCGGTGTTATAATACCAGGCCGCGCGCTACAAGGTACAAAGGCGCACCTTGCGGTAAGCAATGACAAAATATTTATGCTAGTGGAACACAACAACCGCACATAGTAACTGTTGCAATAAGTGAAACAACTACTTAGGCGTTGCTGTTACTGTTGCATGGGTCTGTTGCGGAGAAGCGATACATGAAAGAATAACACAGTTTCCAGAAGTGTTTTACGAAACAGTTTCAAATAGTTGTTGTGTTAGCGAAACTGTTTCAAAATAACTGTTGTGTTATTTTTGTCCCCCGCAGCTGAATCTTTGCACTTGACAGTTAGGAGTTAAGTTGGTAATTCCAAAGAAAAATGAAAAGCTTTACCCGTTGACTTTCTGAACTAATCACAAATAAGCATTCCGGTCGGTCGGTCAGACAACAGAAACGCATCTAGATGCCACACCGTTGCAATATATATATTTCCAACTACGTGCTCAGTTTGTGAACTCCTAACACGTGCGTTGAACTGTTCTGTATAATATACGTATTATTCATTGTTATTTATATTTGTTGATAGTGTTTTGTTGCTTGTTTATACGTGAGGGAACATAACAAGACTTTCACAATTATAGAGGTGGATAAACTTTTGCAGGAAGGTGTGGCGAGGTTAAACGCGGCTACATGGAAGAAGAAAGTGAATCATGAGCGTTAAATAATACGAAAAGCACAGGAATTAGACGGAATTATCAGTGAATGTGAATCACTAACGAAATGTCTTGGTGACGACGACGTGTTGATGATAACAATGACGATGATCCTTTCCAGGAATGATGACGACGGAGACTGGTGGAATTGAGCCATTAAAATTCTAAACGGGTGAAAATCATTTTGTTATACCTTTCTCGCATTGTAACGAGTTATTTTGCATTAATCTGTTGTACATTGTCGTAAGGCATGCTACATGCGTTACAGTATCACTGTTATTTTCAGTTAACATCGATAAAACGAATTAGTTTCATTAATCATCGGCATTCATTTACTATGTGCACTGTTTATATTCGTCTTTACACACGATCGAGACATTTGTAACCAGCTGTTGTTGTTTACTAATTACTCTGGCAACATCGCAAAGGCATCGAACTGTCAAGTTCAAGGATTCAGCGGCGGGGTGTAGTGCACACTGCCTGCTGAGGTTGGGGAGGCATAGACGGGTGAGTATCAAGCAGATAAATAATACCAAATCACAGGGTGCGCGCGAGCTACAACTGTTGTGTATTTTTGCAAATTTAGAGCTTATAATTAGAATGTTTTATACTGCCGTTATGTATTAATACTGCGTCTTTTTAAGCGTGAACACGGAGAAACTAAGTCTCAAATTCTCCCCTCATGCTACACCACTGCTAAAGACACAACTTGTATGTTATATATTTTTAGTTTGTTCCGGCTTTTAACACCGACGGGATGACCCGACACACTGAAAAACGGGACTCCCGGTCAATACGGAGCGAATGGAGAACCATTCTTCTTGTGTTGGCCAATAAATAAAAGTAAATACATACTTTGTTACGATTGGGGGGGGGGGGCAGAAACATAAGAATGCGCGGACGGAGTAACGTTTGAGACTGCAGGTAAGGAGCATTACGAGGATTGATGATGTCAGAGACAGGGGACATGGTCTGTAACTCATTGTCCATTCGGAGAGATGATGCTACTGCTCCCGTCAGCCTGAGTTTGGCTTTCTCTGTTCAAAAACCGGTTTTGAGAGCACGTGCTGCTTGCGTCTACAGGTTAATGTACAATAAAGCAGTCTTAACGTACTCCAAATGCGCTCCTTAATTATCAACTATGGCATTACCAACATGTTTTGTTAACTCGAAAACTATTTCAGGTTAAAAGGGTTAAACTGATTTTATGAGTTTGTTTTGGTAGTGACTTACGCCCGCTTTTACAACTTGTCGCCCATAGCTGCCATACCAACTTCATATACGCAAGGTTGCGGGTTCAAACCCGCCGGAGGACGGTGATTTTTTCGGGCGTAAAGCCCTTGTTCCCGTGTCGTAGATTTACGGCACGTAAAAGAACCTCAAGCCTGATAGAGAAGCATTTGAGCAAAATTATGGGATCTTTCACGCCCAGTATAGGACGGGACGTTGAGAACTACAGCAGTTAAAGAGCCACCATAATTAAAACGCCATTTCTTTTTTTACAACTTGTGGCACCGCTGACGATTTGATTATTGAATAATAATAATAGTAATAATAATAATAATAATAATAATAATAATAATAAATAATTCTTTGTGAAATGAACAACAAAGCATTCAACTTCGTATGAAGTAATCAACAATTTAACCGAATTCATGCGGAGATTACCGAAGCTAACAGCTAGGAAGCTAAATTCCACTTGACAAAATTTGTAATATGGCATACATTGGATAACAGTTAATTACGATAAGTAGAAAATGTTGGGACATTTTATGCGTTTTCACCATGTTTAATAAGCTGGGTCTCTAAATAGCAGTACTGCATTAAGAGAGTTTGTGTTCCTTCAGTTACAGTTCAAGATGGCGGCTGATAGCGATGAACCTATTTCTGATCAAGAGAAAGTGAGAATTGTGACTAATTTCATCCTTCATTCACCACCTGGCGAGTTCAACGAAGTTTTCAACGATGTTCGTGTGCTCTTGAACAACGATAGCTTACTGAAAGAAGGCGCTTCATCGGCATTCAGTCAATACAACAAAGATCAACTCACTCCTGTAAAGATAGATGGTTCGGAACACAAAGCCTTGATTACTGAGCACAATGACCTTGGTGGTGGACGATTTTTCGATGATCGGTCGAAGCAGAGTTTCAAATATGACCACTTAAAAAAGGAAGCTTCCGATTATCAGGTAAGTGTTAGTGAAACATGTGTTTCCACCATGTGTATTTTTACCATCTCAGGGCGTTGTCTACCTCTTCACGTCTTGTCAAAAACAAGTATAACAGAGGGTAAAATGAGCCATAACCTCTTCACGTCTTTGAAAAACAAGTATAACAGAGGGTAAAATGAATCATTTGGAGCTTAATGTGCTTCGGAAGCCCGTATATAGTTTCCGATTTATGTGCAATCACTTACTAGTCATTTTGTTTTTGCATGCTGAGTCGCCGGTATGAAACATCTGTAAACGATAATCATATGCATGTGCATGACGCATAATTGCGCAAAGTTCTGTCTGTTTGATATTTATGTGCCAGCGTATATAATGAGAAGGCTTGAAGCCCAGAATGAAACAAACTTAAAATTTCATGGTAAATATGCTAATCAAGAACTAGCTTTTCATTGCTAACACATTACAACGACTTTTAAGAAGATTTTTTTTTCTTTGTATCTCATAAAGGCGATCCTAAGCGATACTGAAGGTAAAAACTGAAAATAACCTCCTTTGTACCCACTTGGTAATCAGACTAAAAAAAGATATTCACTCCTACAACACAAGATAGGCAATCACATATCCATAGAATCAGTTTATTCCATATATGGAATAAAAAGTATATTGTACAGTGCCACCAAAACATAACAACAGTCTCCCATTTAACATCAAAGAATTCCGTAACATCCCAACTTAAAAGCAAACTCCTCAAATACCTGCTTGAACAATACTGTAATTCCTAACAATTTTACAACAGAAAATCCATTATTAGTATATGATGGTTCCACCACTTGACCTTACTTCTATACTTGGGTACTTTTCTTATTTCGTCATTAGAGCCGCTTTGTAGTTACTGATCTGTATAAACATTTAGGGCCCTAAACTGCAAAGCGTAGCCCAACATGGAGGGCCCTAATCAGCAAAGCGTAGCCTAGGGATATTTTTTGTAAGTAGAGGAGTGCAGCATTTGCGGCTGAAGGCTGGTATTGCAGAACGACGACAGGGCGTAGCCGTGGGATCTGTGAAGCTAAAACCCCAATGATCCCAAGAAGTCAAAACTTCGGCAATCTGGCAACTTTCACGTCTGAACAACTTAATGTTTTCAACACTTTTAAATATGGATCACCAGTAAGTCACTTAAACTACTTCTTAAAACTTTGTGTGTGCGTGCGCATGGGTGTCTATGTGTGCTACAACCATCGTATAGCTTTACCATATATATATTTATAATTTATACATATGTGCTTTTTATGTGTGTTTATTTTATTCTTTATATTTTGTTTACTGCCTCACTAAAAGGCAGTCTCTACCTAGAGCAAGATGCTCATTGGGACATTCTATATAAATAAATAAAAAACGTAATATTCTTCTGTTTATATTACAACTGGGCAAATATACAGTAATGAGCAACGTGCCAGCAATTGCCCAAACAACTACAGTTCTACATGTTATTTATGTATTACTCCTCTATATTCCATGAAACTATTGGTCAAGTAATAGAAGCACACTTTTTTTAAAAAATAAAAACTAATTTCCCAGACATGCCAAGTGAACTTATAAACAGGCATTATAGTTATATAAACAATTATTCCAGTGCTAATGTATGGTAAATGTTCACTGTAGCGAGTGAGTTAGAAACTCACAATTTTATCACTTCTTGAAAATTACTTATCAAACAGAACAGTAAAAGCTATACTGGAGTACCATCATATAAATATATCTTTAAGAATTGAAACTAACCTATCAGAGCATCAAGGAGCTAATGTTTTCATCTAGAATTGGAATATACTACCGCTCCCACCCTGTAAATATACTTTCTTAAATAGCAAAATTCACGAAAATTTTCATGGTGGGGGAAGATTTAACAGCTGTTGCTAGGCGGTAATTAAGCATTTATGGTCTAGAAACAATGAAATGTGTATGCTACCAATGTACATAAAGTCACCAAACAAGAAAGAAAAAAAAAAGTGATGCTCAAAAGTCACCTACACTCACACATTAACAATGTAGTGCTAACCGGTGGAAATTATTAAAACCAAAGTACAGGAAAGTCAGTTTATTGATACACACCAACCTAAACCTAACACACCTAATGCTTGCTTCGCTTGTATGCTTTGATTGGAGCAATCAAAATTATTAAAACCAAAGTAGATGAAAACTAAGTAGTTTATTTAATACACTGACCTAAATCTTAGACAGCACATGCTCACTCCGCTCGCATGCTTTGGTAACACCAGTTACAATTATTAAAACCAAAGTACATGAAAATCAATATATTTACACACACACTAACTTAAACCTAATACAGCGCACGCTCGCTTCGCTCTCATGCTTTGGTGAAACCAGTGGAAATTATTGAAACCAAAGTACAGAAAAATCAGTTTCTTTACACACTAACCTAAACCTATTACAGTGCATGCTCGCTTCGCTTGTATGCTCTGCTGAAACCACTGGAAACTACTAAAAACAAACTACACGAAAATCATGTATTTACACAACAATAATGGATTCAGAACTTTAAAAACACAGAATCTGATTTAGAATCAGCTGGATAGCATGTCGCGGTATTTTTTTTGTAAAAATGTTGCAAATCATCGCCATGATGTAAAAAAAAAGACAACTCATGCCTTAAAAGCAATTATAAAGTGACTCTAGTGATCTAATAACAAACCACCAATGATGGTTCCACAATCTTTTAATGGCTAGTGATAAGCAGTTTTCAAATATTGGTAGTCCTGAATTTTGCAACATGAACGTCAACTATGAACGATTTAGACGCCACCTGTCTGATAGCTAGTGAAACAATAGAAATCGTTGTAAAAAACTTAAGCAAACGAATACTTTGGTATATTTTAATGTAAATCGCATACTTTGTTGAAACTTAAAGTCCAAAAATAAACAAGATATGTTTTTAAAAGTTAGTAGTACAATATTACGGTGAGTAAAAGTGAAAAAACTAATACCTAAATAGCTTTAGTGGTAGTTTAAGTGGTGGAACCAAGATATACTAATAATAAAAATAAAAGTAAAAATGAAATCTTGTACAAGAGTCACAAACATAGTAGACTACATTAATATTAAAATGAAAGAAAATTTGTATATATGGCAATCTCGAACACTTACAATTTATTAGGATAAAGCTTCTACTATTGAAAAAGTCTGTCACTTCCATACGTGTTCAGAATTTGGTACTTTGTTATTCTGCCATTAGCACAGCTTTATAGTTAGTTGCTGGTCTTTTTTAAACTTTTAGGGCTCTAAGCCGCAAAGCATAGTCCAAGGTAGAGTATCCTAAGCTGCAAAGCATAGCAAGTGGAGAAGTAAAGCATTTGTGGCCAAAGGCTGTAGTGAGGGATGTTTTAAGCCAAAACTCCAATGATCTTAGGAGGAAGTCAAATTTTTGGCATTTAGTAGGTTTCAAATCTGAACAGGTTAATCTTTTAAACCCTTTCAAATTCAGATTGCATGCAGGGGTTTTACCTAAGCCGCGAAGTGTTTCAGAGTTATGTTTTTTAGAAGGAGTGGAGTGGAGGACAACCACATGGTATAACTGAGGAATCTGTTCCACTAAAACCTCGCTCATCCAGGGTTAAGGAGTGATGAGTATGGAAGAAACTCCAAAGCCTTAGTTTGTACTCGCTGACCTGGGCTGTAAAACACTTCATTTCAATTCATAAATTGGTAAAATAATACAATGCTTATTAATGATTGGTTGCAGAAAAGCAAAGCTTGATTGGTAATTAAGGGAGCTTTGATTGCCGATCAATAAAATTTTGCTTGTAGAAAGGCCAATCAGTATTTTACTGGAGGTTATTCTCCTGTCAGATTTGAGTAGATTTTTTTGCTGGTTAGTGGCTTGGTGTCCAATCAAGAGAGTGCTCAGGGATTGAAATGCCCAAAACTAACCTATAGTTGCATTAACTTTCGCTAATGCATGTCATATGAACTTATTTTTAAAGAAAGAAATTTTAATGCATTAATAGAATTAAAATTTAGTTAATATTATCAAAATTGCATCTTGTGTATTAGAGTGTGTCCCCTTTGTGGTGTAATTGTTACCATGCTGGCCT
The DNA here is from genome assembly GCA_030762935.1 of Hymenopus coronatus. Taxonomy (NCBI): domain Eukaryota; kingdom Metazoa; phylum Arthropoda; class Insecta; order Mantodea; family Hymenopodidae; genus Hymenopus; species Hymenopus coronatus. The sequence goes on from CM060897.1 coordinate 145,713,859, forward strand.
TTATAATACCCAAGGTTGTAGGTCAAAGCTGGCAGAGGGTGATGAGAGTTTTCAGACATAAAAACATGGCTTCCTATGAAAGGGAAGTAAAGCTGTTTGTTGCTTGTAATGTTTATTTGTACATGTGAAAGAACCCATATCTTGAAAGAAAAGGTCCCTGTGCTACATTCTGTCAGTTTCATGTCAGCAAATCATGATTTCGTCCCTTGGTGATGAATTAGTCTCTTGTCATTGTGTGTGCCTAATGGTAAACTTGCAACTAGAAATTCCATTGACCAAGAAACCATAACAGGAGTCAAGGCTTGAAATTGGGCTGTTGTGCTATAGTATAGATGTTAAGAGTAATCAAAATTACACATTTTTTTAGTAATATAATACTGTCAGATTCTTATCGTACTACATGCTTGCAAGTATTCATTGTAATTGCATTATATACATTTTTGCATGTAAAAATATACAAAAGGATCTGTTTTTGTTATAGGTAATTTTAAATCCTTTCCCAAGTACCTTATATTGTTTTAAAAACAGAAAATACATTGCATAAACTAATCTAAAATTAAGAATGAATGAGCCACTTGTGTCTTCTATTAAATATTTTTATTAGGAGAGGTTTAATTTAACAGCATAATAATAGAATGATAATAGCCTGCCTCGGTAATGTGGGAATAGCGTGTCTATCTCACATTTAAAAGGTCGCAAGTTCAAATTTCACTTAAGTTGAGTTACCCAGATATGTTTTGGGGGGGGGGGGTTCCCTTATCCTCAATAAGATAAATGCCAAGTAACTTTAAGCTCCATGGACCCCGAGATCATTTGAGCATCATTTCATTCATCATCCGATGTGACCAAACAGGTTAAAGGTGGTTAAGATTTAAAAAAGAAAGTTATTGAATGATAAACTTGAATTTTTTATTTTTTTTTTATTATTCTGTTAGTGTCTAAACCCAAATAAAGGATTCTTGGATTCTTTTGATGAAATCTTTGAATAGCCGGAAAATCTGATATTTAAGGAGGACTCCAGAGGGAGATAAACATTGTTCTTCTTATAGATAAGGGATTTGAAGAAAGATTTAGACAAAGTAAGAGCTATATTTTTACTCTCAAGTATCAAAGAAAATATGGCTAGACAGACTAATCAGAACTTCCCAGTTCCTTTAATGAATACAACTGTGAATCACAGTCGATTTTACATTGTTGGGGATTTTCATTTATGTTGGATGATCATATTTGGTTCCACAAATCAAGTTCATTATGTGCTTAGAAGTTTAACCCATGAATCAGACTGCTGGGACCTTATAAAGCGATTCATTTCTAGCTATAAACTTGTAATCAACCAGCATTGTTGCTGGCTGTTATACTAAATCTCATTTTGGTAATCAGTAAAATATAATATTCACTAATAGGTGATTAGTAGGGATAGCATCTTGGGGACCATAGTGGGACACTTGCGGATACCAGTGACAAACCTACGGAGTAGAGATCGACCTGCATTAGCGACTCAGGTAAACAATCTGTAGTAACGCGTTGGGTAACGTGACTCAACACGCGCGCACACACACCTACCTACCTACCTACCTTTGCTGAGAAACAGATCTTAAATTAAGTCGCGATTTGTTCCTCAATATAGCTCAAAACTAAAACAGATGCTCAGTATTGCACTGGCTTTCTAATGATATGTTTATATTGTTGTTCCAAAAATTGTGGATTTATATTAATTAGATGTTGGTTTTCACTAATTATTGCCAAATTATTATTAGTGGAGAGTGTAGTACTCTCACATCTGGCCAGTCGCCATCCCACTCCACCATTCTTGTACAAGGCTTCCTAATGCTACCCTTGAGTCAATAGGAAAATAATCTTTAAATTTTAACAAAAATAATTTGCCAATCCTCGCCAAACATCAGTGTTTCTAACTGGCAAAATCAGTGTGGGTTGCAGTTAATATAAATAGAATTTCTTGACGAAGTCCAGAGGTAGTTCATCACAATGCGTGCATACTCCACGCTGCTCCTAGTCATCTTTGCACTGCCAAGAATCTAAGTTACTCTATTATAGTAAAATCAAGTGTAATTCCAAATAGGTCAGAAACCAAGAAATTGTAAAATTTGTGAAGAAACTAAAGACAAAGGAGAAGAGATATTAAATTAACCAGTGCTTTGAAACAGTAAATTTTTGTGTTAATTAAATTTTTTCCCTGCCAACATCCATAAATTCCCATTTATAGCTAGCTGGAGGACAAGACATCAACGAAGAGATTTGACCCTGAGGTCACCTAAATTCTAAATGCTGAATCTCCGATGAACTTCAACTCGACAAAGTGCCTAGATACAAAGGAAGTGTTCACCATTGACCTGATTGAAAGAACTCCTCATACATGTCGCCTCAGACTCCATAGAAAATTCATGTAAAATAATACAAATGCTGCAGAGATATAATTCTAAGCACTGTATAGGTGTTATAATTTAATAACTGAGAAGACATTAAGACACAGCTAAACAAAAGAGAATCGACTGTGCTTATGCAATATCAGCCTTATGCTGTATCAGATTCGTTAGCAATTGTATAAAGAAATAAAATTATGGCGAGCTAATATTAGAAATCAATCAACTGATAATTATTTTCTCTATGTATACTATATACATAAGCATTTAGAGAAGGTATTTTATTGCACCCAAAAATTTTATATTGAAAGTTCCCCGGAAATATATGTTTTGAGACACTCTGAAACCAAAAAAAAGCATTTTTAGAAAAATGTCTGTGAGTAGCATAGCTCAAAAACGAAAAGACTGTTAAATTAAAAATTTGGTATTTAAGTTTGATATCTACCAAGGGTGCAACACAAAGATTTTCAAGAAAATTCTCCCACCTCCAACTACCCTTTACATGGAACATTTTTCGAAAATTTTGATTTTTTCCAAAACGGCTATTAACAATTTTGATTAAAATACTGTATGTTGAAGATATTTTTATGACAGACAAAATGTATATCTTGGATTTTCTGGAAATATCCTCTGAAGACCTCTTCATTCTGGATGACTTTTGTATAACTGGCAAACCGTAAGAGATATACAAAAAACTTACTACACAAAAAAATGTAGAACTCATTAAAACACACAATTTGCGTTCTTCTTTCTTCTTTTTTTTTTTTTTTTTTGAGGAACCATTTTCAGGATATTCCGGATTATTAGTTTCTAGTTTAGCCACTTAAACTCTTCTCAAGAAGACATCTTTCTTCTCGTTTCTCGTTTATTTACTCCAGCAAAACAAAGGTATTAGAATTTCAATTGTTGCACATAGCAATTGGCTTTTAAAAAAATGGACGGTCGCTTTAGCCTGTGCATTCTCTTATTTCCCTTCTACTTACAAGGAGCAGTAATAAGACTAATTCTACTTATTTTTATCTTGATTAGCATGATGTAGATAACAGATTAATCTTTTGAATAACAGGATTGTTTTCTGAATAGCTAGAGGCTGTCATGTGAATGGAACACATTAGATTTTTTCCCCTTTTATTTACAAGTGACCAAGTAATAAGAGTGATATCTGCTAATGTTTATCTCGATTTGCATGATGTAGATACAAGAATAAGATTTTTAACATTAATTTTTTACAGAGATGTAGAAAAATCATGTGAATGGGACACATCAGATGTTTTTACTTTCTCTACACATACTATGTACATAGTATTTAGAGAAATTATTGTATTCCATCCAAAAATTCGATACTGAGATTTCACCGGAAATGTTTTGCGTCCCCCTGAATAAAAAAAAAAGTACTTTTGGAAAAAGGTGTGTGTCTGTGTGTGTGGGTGGGAGTGTGTGTCAAAAACGAAAGGACCGTTAAATACCAAACTTTGTATTTAAGTTTGGTATCTTCCAAGGATGCGACACAAAGATTTTCAAGAAAATCCCTTCACCCCAAACTACATGGAAAAAAATTCAAAAATTTTGATTCTTCTCAAACATGGCGGCTAATGATTTTGATTAAAATCTCTTACATTTAAGATGTTTGCATGCCAAATAAAATATATAGCTTGAATTTTCTGGGAATAGCCTTTAAAGACCTCTTTATTCTGGATGATTTTTATTGAATTTTGCATAATTGGTAAACTTTAAGAGATAGCTAAAAATTAATACACAAAACATGTAGATCACGATAAAACGTACACTTTATCATTTACACTTTTTTCATGGAGTTGATCGTTTTTGAGATATCCCTTGTTATTGGTTTCTGCTTTAAAAAAAATAATTTTCTCATATGGGAATTTGTCAACTCATGTCCATACAAATAAAGGAACTTTAGTCACAGAGCAACCAGCTTTTGGCTGTCACTTTAACCTATGGTACTTTCATACTTCCCTTCTACTGACGGAAGGAAGTAATGAGATTCATTTCTGCTAATGTTTGTCTTGATTAGCATGATGTGTGTAGAATAATGTAATGAAAGATGTCTCCCCATTTGAGAAAAGTTTACGTAGTTTAAAATTGAAACCAATAAAAAGGAATATCTTGGAAATGATTAACTCTACAAAAAATCTTGCATATGTAAATTGTGTGTTTTAAAGAGGTACATATTTTCACTTTCTCTACATGTACTATGTACATAGTGTATAGAGAAAATAATAGTAGTGCATCCAAAAATTTGATACCGAGAAAAAAAAAGCATTTCTGGAAAAAGGTCCAGTGTGCGTGTGTGTGTCTGGATTACATAGCTCAAAAAGAAAAGACTGTTAATTGGTATCTTCCAAAGATGCGATATGCAAATTTTCAAGAAAATCCTCACACCCCCTACACCCTTTACGTGGAAAAATGTTCGAAAATTTTGATTTTCTCAAAAATTTTGATTAAAATCTGTTATAGTTAAGATATTTACATGCTAAATAAAATGTATATCTTGAATTTTCTGGGAATAACCTCTAAAGATTTCTTTATTCTGGATGCCCTTTATTGAATTTTGCATAATGGGTAAATCATAAGAGATAGACTAAAACTTACTACACAAAAAATGTAGATCACAATATAGCTTACAATTTATGTCATAAACATTTTTTTGTGGAGTTGATCGTTTTTAAGATATTACTTGTTTTTGGTTTCAGCCTTAAGAAATCTACTTTTCTCATACAGGAATTTGTCAACTTTTGTCCATACAAACAAAGGAACTTCAGTCACATAGCAACCAGCTTTTGTCTTATCACTTTAACCTATGGTACTCCGTTATTTCGCTTCTACTTGCAAGGAAGCAAGTAATAAGACTAATTCTGCTAATTTTTTCTCGATTAGCATGAAATAAATAGAAGCATAAGCTTTTTAACAATAATTTGTTACAGGGATGTAGAGAAAGTCATGTGAATGGAAACATCAGGTTTTTGTGTAGTAATTGTTTGTCTATCTCTTGTAGCATTGTTGTGTGCAAACTTTATTATCAACTACTAGCATAAAATCAGACAGCTGATCACTGAGTTGAAGACAGGTCTAAAATCATCTCTTACTGTGTAAAAATTAAAAAAAAAATCCAACTAATGGAGAGAAAGCTGAGACATAGATGCCTTTAATACTTTCTCTAGCCCTTTATGTACAATGTACATAGTGGATAGAGAAGGTGTTGTATTCCACCCAAAAATTTGATACCGAGATTTCACCGAAAATACATGTTTTAGGACCCCCTGAATCCAAAAAAAGCATTTTCAGAAAAAAGGTCTGTCTGTCTGTCTGTGGACAGCATAGCTCAAAAACAAAAAGAAGGTTGAATACCAAATTTGGTATTTAAGTTTAGTATCTTCCAAGGATGCGACACAAAATCTCCCCACCCCAAACTACCCTTTAGATGGGAAAATTTTCAAAAATGTTGTTTTTCATAAAAATGCCTCTAACAATTTTGATTAAAATACTACATCTAAAAGGTATTTCAATTGCAAATTAAATGTATATCTTGAATTTTCTGGGAATAGCTTCTGAAGACCTGTTTATACGGGATGAATTTTGCATAACTAGTAAATCATAAGAGATAATAGACAAAAACTTACTACACAAAAAATGTAGATCTTGTTAAAATACAGAATTTATGTCATACAATTTATTTGTGAAGTTTACTATTTTCGAGATATTCCTTGTTACTAGTTTCAATTGCAAAGTACTTATACTTTTCTCAGACAGGAAGTGTCTGTTTTTCTTTTGTTCTACTCCTGGTCAAGCAAAGAAGCGATTTGCAAAGACAGTCACAAAACGACAGCTTTTAAAGCATTTGACTGTCACTTTGACATAGCACATTCCTTTAGTTGCCATCTACTTATAAGGAACTAAGTAATAAGAACATTTTGATAATGTTTATCTTGATTGGCATTGTGTAGAAAGAAGAATATTCTTTTGTAAGAAGTTTGTAGAGCAGTTAGAGAAAGTTATGTTCGTGTAACATATTATAGTTTTTTTTTTAATTTATTTTTCTTATAAAATTTTTCTATGTGCTAGGACATTATGCTTTCTATGCCACTGGTTAAAAATAAAATACTAAAAATTCCCCAAATCTTTCTTTTGCTTTTTCTGGGAGCAACTATGAAACCTTCAATGCTAATGTAAGCAAAATACTTCGTAAATGATAAAATAGTTTAATTAGAAGATTTCAAGATGTTACTTTAAAAATCTTCAAAATGTGGTATTGCTATATTCCCTTTTGGGCAGGTGGTGCTTTAAATACTGCAAGACAATAATAAAAATAACTTAGAACTAAGAGTTCTAAGTTATCTTCTCTTCATGTAGTAGGGGAGTGTCCTATTCCATCCTCAAATTTCCACCTTGCTCTTGATTGACTGACATTTCTTCTCCCGTGTGGCTTATAATCCAATACCTGATTTGGTAGCATTCCTTGGTCATTCTTCTTAGATGGTTCAACTAACAAGTCAAGCTATCCAACTATTGTGGTTATCAAGTTAACCAAGTTACCTACCAGTATTCTCTTTGCTGAATGAACTGCATTTTACTTTTTGCACCACATACTAGTAAGAGAAGGTATTGCATGCCATGCAAAACTTTGATATCAAGATTTCGCTGAGACTACACATTTTGAGGAGTCCTAAATAAAAAAAAATCTGATATAAGTTCACATAATCGTCTACCTGTTCAACAAGATATTCTTACCATAGCGTCTACTTTTTTCTTCATGTGAATTGAGATAAACATTCGTAGAAATTGTTTTATTACACATTTTCTTGTGGGTACAATAGATATATGGGAATACTCTAGCCGTAAGTGATAGTCAAATCCTCTTAAGAGCAGATCACTATGTGATGGCTGTGAGAACTGTTTTCTTTGCATGGCCAAGAGAAAAAAAATAAATAACAATTTCCTTTTTGAGAAAAGTATAAGTACATATTTGAAAATTTAAACCAGTAACAATATCTTGGAACTGATTAATGACACAAAAATTGTTGACAGATTGTGTGCTTTAACAAGATCACATTTTGTATTTAGTAAGATTTTTCATAACTTGCTGTTTACTAGTTCTGCAAAAGCCATTCAGATTGAAAAGGACTTCAGAGGCTCAGAAGATTATCAAAATACACATTTCATTTATAATTAAAATATCAAACATATTATAGTTTAAACTAAATTGTCAGTCACTTTTAAGAAAATAAAAATCTTCAACAAAGTTTCCTCATAAAAGATAGTCTGGATCTGGAGAAATGCAAATCTTTATGTTCAGCATTTGAAAAATGCTGAGCTTAAATAAATTTGGTGTGTAACCAACTTTCCATTTTTCAGTTATGTTGTTCACATTAGTCGCCCTCTGTGGTGTAATGGTTACCATGCTAACTTCATACACCCAAGGTTGCAGGTTCAAACCTGGCGGAGGACGATGGATTTTTTCAGGTGTAAAAATCCTTAGCATTGCTTCCTTCGGAAGGGAAGTAAAGCCGTTGGTCCCTTGTCATAGATTTACGGCACATAAAAGAACCTCAAGCCTTATAGAGAGGCCTCTGAGCAAAATTAAGCTGTCTTTCACGCCCAAGTTAAAGGGCGACCATAAATAACACCATTTACATTTTTTTTACATATATGCACACTTTTTTCTAAAGATGTTCTTTTTAGATTTAGGAGCCCCAAAACATATATTTTCCTGAAATCTCTGTATTGGAATTTTTATGCAGAATGCAATACTAATTCTTACTGTAAGTACATTGTAGAGATACTGAAAAGCATTTTTAGGAAAAAAGGTGGTTGTGTCTGTGAACAGTGACTCAAAAATCAAAAGGTTGGTTCAATGCCATATTTACTGGTAGATAAATATCCTCAAAGGATGCATCACAATTTTGCAATCGGCTCTTTATTTGGAAACATTTTCGTTCTATGTATTTTCTAAAAAAATAGTTCTTAATGTCTTTGGTTAAAATACCATGGACTGCTTGAAAAATGATGCACTGCTTAAGGATTTAAACACTTCGTTTAAATATGGTCTAGACATCTAATTTTGCATTGCTAAATCTACGTTAGGACTGTTCAGCTAAGCAGTGTTTAAAGTACCATCTGCACCAAAAGAGAACGTGGCAATACTACATTTAGTAGGTTTTGTAGTTGGTTCTGGAAGTAGTGAAAGAAAGATTTGGCGAATTTTTACAGCTTTTTGGTTTCCAAACAAACAGTGGTGCGGAAAGCAAAATGTCCAGGCAAATAGAACATTTCAATACTAATGCAAGCTAAATGCTTCTGTAAATGCTAAACTAGTTTGAAATAGAGGACTATAAATACATTGCTCTGGTTGGATTAATGTAGAACCAGACTGTATTGTTGTATTTGGACATGTCATTTCACTCTAATTACTTATTCTTGGTAGCTTACCTGCCAAGAGAATATAAAGTAAAGTTAACCTTACTTTAAATGTCCATCTTCTGCCCCCACTTGGTCTCTCTTAAAATCATCAGTCGCCCTCCATAGTGTAATGGTTACCATGCTAACTTCATATACCCAAGGTCGCGGGTTCAAACCCTGCGGAGGACGATGGATTTTTTCGGGCGTAAAAATCCTTAGCATGGCTTCCTTCGGAAGGGAAGTAAAGCTGTGGGTCCCATGTCGTAGATTTACGGCATGTAAAAGAACCTCAAGCCTGATAGGCCTCTGAGCAAAATTAAGCGGTCTTTCACGCCCAGTATGGAATGGGACGCTGAGAACCATAGCAGTTAAAGAGCGTCCATAAATAACACGCCATTTCCATTCTTTTTTTCTTTTACAATCACGATTAAACCTCCGGGTTGAAGTGTATTTAATCTACTGCCTTTCTATTTGATAACTAGACTAACTAGTTAACTACAGTGATTGTACAGAAAAAGAAGTAAAAAAAAATTAATTCAATGTTTAATTACCATCACGTTGCTTTTTAAATACTTATTATGTCAGTAAAAAAGATGCTATTTGAAAACAACCTTAATGTTACACTAAAAGTGTAACTTGCTGTTTTTAAGCATATTTGGAAGCCATTCATTTTGACCATTAATGGACCCATGCTCCTCAGATTGACAAATTACTAGTTTTGTCATCAAGATATATTCTCTTTTTATAAAACTTGTACACCCCCTTTGTTTCTTCTTCAAAACTTAACACTTCCGATCTTTTTATTAGTAATAACATCATAATGAAAATGTAAAACCAATTCATAATTGATTATGTATCTGCATACCCAGTGGCGGCTCGTGGATTAAAAATTCAGGTGTTCACAAAATCAGCAATTTACCACTGCTGCTACTGCTACCGCCGTCGCTGCAACATCAAATCTAGTAGTATTAGAAACAATGATAGTGCCTAATAACAAGAATTATAAATTTGTTACACAAATCATCACCCACCCAGTATTGTAAAGATGTTGAATTTCTTAGTCTCTGAGAGTTAACAGCAATATGAGGCGAAGGGGTGAAGTCATGTGAAGAATGGTATTTACAGTGAATAATATTTACGTTGTTTGAATTACGCAATTAACACCAAATTTATTTGTACAGAAATTCCACGCGCCGGTTTTTCAAATGTGCAAACTTTTCTATCACTCGGTAATTAAAGTCTTTTATGCTGTTGACCAGTTTCTTCTCAATAGCAAGCATTGCCAGTGCTGAAAGTCGGTCTTCACCCATCGTACTCCTAGTAAAGGTTTTAATCCTTTTTATTGTGGAAAAGCATATTTCTGGTTCTGTTGTCATGATCGTAGTGATAACAATCTTCGGAAAAGTTCCTTCGTTGAGGTTGTTTTCTGTTATGAACTGCTTAACTCTTGCATAAAATGCAAATTACTAAGAAAAATAGCGTGTCTCACAAAGACTGCAGTTGCACTTCCGGATAGTTTCAACTAAATCTCAAAGATAGCAGCACCTCCTGCCGATAAACAGAACCCTGGATGTGTTAATGAGCACGGTCGCACTGTGCTCATTTCTGGCTGTAAAATTCCAAGATGGTTTGTTGCGCGCACAAGCGCAGAGCTGCTAAACGTTAGTAATACGCTAGCACACGAGTCCTGTGCTACAAGCGTTGTTGCCACATACTCAGGTTCTCGGCTGTGTTCAATCTGAAGAGCAGAACGCGGTATATTCAAACAAGTGACACCGGATAGCACATTTTATTAAATGTTTCCTGAAAGAGAAAAGGGAGATCCACTAAGAAATATTGGAGGTTCACGTGCTCTTGTGCTCCTACACAGCAGCCTCCGCTGTGCATACCCAAAACTGAACACATAAAGGACCATGCTTTAATTAAAAAAATTAAGTTCTCTGTTTTTATAAGTACTAATTTTTGCACTATGTGGAAATGTTAAACTTTTGAAAGTAAAGAGTTGTTTGTGGTGACTGAACTTTTGATCCCAAGGTTGCAGGTTCAAAATTGGCCCACACCAAAGGTTTTTAAGTGTTCTTAGGTGTGACAGCCCCATATTAATAGATTTGCTGATATGTAAAAGAACTCCATCATTAACAAACAAAATTCAATTTTTCTTACAGTCGTTTGCAATTTACTCTTCATTTTTTAAAACCAGCTTTTGGTGTTTCAGCTTTAAGGTACGTTGGGACTGAATTTTCTAATTCTCTAATTTTAAAGCATATGGCATAAAATATTTACTTGAAAAGTGGCACTTAGTATGAGTAAATAAAGAAATGACCGCAAATGCCATAGCTCAAATAATTTCTCAGGAAATACAATTACCTAATTTTAATTTGTGAAAAAACACAAATTTTCTTAAGCTGCCTTGTGCCATCTCATTTGTCAGAAGTATAATAGTGACATTTTCAAATACTTCATTACAGTGAAAATAAATGTAAGGATTTTCTAATTCTCTAATTTTAAAGCATATGGCATAAAATATTTACTTGAAAAGTGGCACTTAATACGAGTAATTAAAGAAATGACTGCAAACGCCATAGCTCAAATAATTTCTCAGGAAATACAATTACATATTTTTAATTTGTGAAAAAACACAAATTTTCTTAAACTGCCTTATGCTATCTCATTTGTCAGAAGTATAATAGTGATATTTTCAAATACTTCATTACAGTGAAAATAAATGTAAGGATTTTCTGTAAGTTGATAAGGGGTGGTTTCCCACTAAAAGCTCGGAAGACTTTGGATTATCCTCCCACTCCTGTCATTGGTCAAAATGCTAATGTTTATTGTGACATCAGCTCACTGCGTGTACATGCAGTCCTTTGGCTCAGTCTGAGGCAAGGCTTATTCCATAATGGCTTAAAAATTGCTGATATTTAGCAGGGGTGCATTGTTGGGTTTTCTGATGCTGGTTGCAGCCTTTCGTTGTTAGGGAAAGGTGCAAACAAAAGAGTTGGTCTTACCATAAATAAGTCATGTGTGGGCAGTGTTAGCACAATTACAAAAAAAACTAACAAAAAACATCTGATGTGTTCCATTCACATGATTTTCTCTACATCTCGGTAACTCATTAATGTTAAAAAGCTTATTCTCCTGTTTACTTCTTGCTAATCGAGATAAACAATAGCAGAAATGGTGTTATTAGTTGTTTTCTTGTAAGTAGAGGGGAAATAATGGAATACACTTGGCTAAAGCGGGTCAAAATCTTTTAAAAAGCTTGTGCCGTATGGATGAAATCCATTTCTTTGCATTGCCAGGAGTTGACAAATTCCCGTATGTGAAAAGTATTTTAAAACTGAAGCAATAACAAGAAATTTCTCAAAAATAGTCAACTCCACAAAAAAATATATATGACACAAATTGTGTGCTTTAACAAGATGTACATTTTTTTGTGTAGTAACTTAACAGTTTACCAGTTATGCAAAATTCACCCAGAATAAAATGTCTTCAGAGGCTATTCCCAGAAAATTCAACATATACATTTTATTTGTGATATTAATATCTTTAATATACAGTATTTTGATAATCATTAGAGCCATTTTTTAGAAAATAAATATTTTCGAAAATTTTTCCACGTAAGGGGTAGTTTGGGGTGGGGGTATTTTTCTCAAAATCTTTGTGCCGTATCCTTTGAAGATACTTAATTCAAATACCAAGTTTAGTATTTTACTAAGTTTCTTGTTTTTAAGATATCTGTTCACAGACTCGCGGACACACACACTCACACACATGTATCTTTGTCTGAAAGCGCTTTTTTTGTGTGTGTGTGTGTGTGTGTGTGTGTGTGTGTTTAGCTTAACGTCCTTCAGTGACTCAAGAAAACCCACCACATCACAAAGAAGCATTGCCAGCCACATTGGAATGTCTAAAGGGACAGTTTATCAATGTGGGTCCAGAGCAGCTCCACAAAGCACATGGGCATGCCTTGAAAGAGAATGCTTTACTAACACAAGAAAATGCTATGAATACCATGTGGTGGGTGAAAAGTGGCAATGGTTAGTTTCTTTAGATGAAGCATGGGTTTATATAAATTATACAAGGAAAACTTTTCCAGCGATTCATGGTGATTAGAGGGGAAACTTGGCATTCACAGAGTTGCCAACAATGTAAAACTTGCTGCAGCCCACTACCAAAGGAATGTCATGAGCCCAATTTTATGAAGAGATTTTCCGGTTATTTGGTGAGGATGCCCCAAATATTTGATTCCACAGGGATAAAGCAACCAGTCACACTTCTTGATTTCACTGGAAAGCTGTGGAAACAGGTAACATGATACCATTTAAAAGGATCCCGTGAAGACACCCGATGCCTCACAAATGGTTTTTTTTTTTCCCTGCAGATTTGGTTTATTGAAACAGCACCTTGCTTCTCAGCGTCACCCCAATTGAAGGACTTTGGAAAGTCTGCCAGAACATCCCCCTTCCAGTTTTTAAATTCAGTCAATGAAATTGTGTTACATAGCCATTATTAAAGCCTGTGGACATTACTTTCAATACAATAAATGTGGCAAAAGGATATCTCCCTGAAATGAAAATGAAATGGCATTTTATATATGGATGCTCTTTAACTGCTGTGGTTCTCAGCATCCCATTCTATACTGGACGTGAAAAACCGCTTAATTTTGCTCAGAGGCCTCTCTGTCATACTTGAGGTTCTTTTATGTGCTGTAAATCTACTATACGGGACCCACAACTTTACTTCCCTTATGAAGGAAGCCATGCTGAGGATTTTTATGCCCGAAAAAATCCATCATCCCCTGCCGGATTTGAACCCGCAACCTTGTATCTCCCAAAAAATCTCTGTGAAAAAGCATAGGTAAAAATGTCCAAGCTTAAGTGGGACAACCCTCTGTAGTTGTAGAGAAATACATTTTTGTTTGTATGAAGCTATTGGCCATTAATACATGCAACCACCAGACATTTACTTACAACTGCTACCATGCCACATGCTCCCAAGTGTTGGTCATGGCATTGAAGCTGACTTGATGCAATGTTAAATACATATTAAAGCATGCTCAAAGTAGATAGAGAAGGTAATTGTATTCTCATACAACTGTTGTGAAACACAAGAAAAATGAAAGTGAAACAGCATATGAGAGGCCTAAGCATTTGATTCGAAATAAACAGTACTAGCTGTAGGACCATTTTGTCAATGAAATGTGGATCTGAATACATTATCTAATCTTGATTTGGAAGCCCTTTCTGAGGATTAGAATGGTCTGAGAACAATTTTCGTATCACCCTCTTTTCTATTTTGGGCATAAAATTCCTTCATATGCAACGATATCAATGTTGTTTCTCTGATGTTCTGCTCATGTAAAATAATGTTGGTTAAATAGTGTGTAAAATGGACATTAATTAGATGCTCTTTAGAACTAAATACATTTTTGCAATGAGCTAAACATCATCTAAACATTTTTGTGCAAGCAGCTTCATATGCTTAAGGTAGATGTGTCTGAATTTTCTGGGAATAGCCTGTAGGTCCTTCATAGTTATGTTAACTCTTAAAAAATACTACACATGTGTAAAGATGTTGAAAAAACAGAATTTGTTTCAAATAACTTTATTTAGGTTGTGCTGTCATCTTTTCCTATTTGTTTTCAATAACTGCTTATTGTTTCATTTCTTTAAAGTGATGCTGTTATTTAGATATTTTTCATAATTTCATGGAAAAGGTACAATATTTCAAGACAAGCTAAATGTTATAAACATCTGACTTGATTTGGTTTCCTCTATTGCCATTTTACCTATGAAAAAATGTGAAATGAAACTTTTTCGGTAGAAGTGTATCTCCATTAAAGTGAAGCAGATAGCAAATTTAGATTTCATAATAGTTTAGAACCTGTATTAAAATAGGTGGTAGTGGGTAGAGAAGTCAAGTGAATGTAAAAACCTAATTTTTATTGTCTATACCAGATACAATTTACAGTGTAAATAGAGAGGGTACTCCACTGAACCCAAAAATTCTTTATAGATATTACAATGAAACTTCATGTTTTGAGAATCATTGAATCCCAAAAAAAAGCATTTTTAGAAAAAAGGTTTGTGTGTCTGCGAACAATATCACTCAAAAACATAAAGTGTGTTAAATACCAAACTAGATATTTAATCCAAGAATGTAACTCAAAGATCCCCCCCCCCCCACACACACACACACACAAAACTACCTTTTATATGGAAGATTTTTCCAATTTTCTCAAAAATAACAGTTAATTAAAATGCCATATATTAAAGTTATTTACATCACAATATTTTCTGGAATTAGTCCCTTAAACCATCTTTATTCTCAATGACTTTTGCCTATCTGGTAAACCTTAAGAGATAGATAAAATCTATTGCACAAAAATGTAGAACTCCTTAAACTTTTTTTTTTTTTCTGGTTCTTTGTAGTTAACTATTTCCGAGTTATTCCTTGTTTCTGGCTTAAATTTTGTATTACTTTCTTTTTTCAAGCGAAGGAGATCATTTTCTTTTCTTTCTTTATACTACTGGCCATGTAAAGAGAATAAAATTTAAAGACATCTCATTGCGATCAACTCTGAAAAGATTTTACTATCACTTCGCCTAATGTATGAGTTATTTCACTTGTACCGTCAAGGAAATAAATAATAAGACCGTTTCTGCTAATACTTATTGTGATTAGCAGGAAGTAGATTGATTTTTATTTTAGCTTAACATCACGTAACCTGTTATTGAATGACTTTGGTGAAATGATCTCTGGGTCTATGAACTTAGTTACTCGACATTCATCTTCTCAGGATAAGGGAAGACCCTGGGAAAAAAAACTTATCCAGAGAAAACTTGCCCTAAGAGAGATTTGAACTTGTGACCTGTTGAATGTGAGGCAGACATGCTACCACCACACTACCCAGGCAGGCAAATAAGCTTTTGTAAGAATAATTTGTTGCAAAATAAGTAAAGAAAGTCAGGTGAATGGAACTCCTGAGATTCTTTTAGTGAACATGAATGTCAGCTTTAAGGGTGCAGACCTTTTCTTGGGTGCTTGGCTCCATGGTCTTTATTTAGTAGGTTTTGCACAATTTTGGAAGCAAAGCATAGGGACAACATTGAGACACAAAGTGTATTATACACCAATATGTAATGACTTCAGAGTAAGGTTTAATTCTTTCTTAGATCCCAGAGTTCACAAAAATGCATATGTTTTGTATAATAATTCAGTTAGTTCACAATAAATTAGGTAGCTTATTCACCATAATGGTTGAGGGCCTTGTGTTTGGTTGATAACACTACAGGATAGGCAGGTGGGCTCTCTTCTTCCCCATGAAACTAGCATCCAAGAAAAGCATAGCACTTACATACAAAAGCAATTTCAATATTTTTATGCATACCATACTTGTGTGCTATCTCTGATCCTTTTACACCCTCACTGAAAACACTTGAATGGCTCCAGCTTAGGGATAGAAGAAAATTGCATTCTTTATAATTTCTCTATCAACTCCTTCATTTTTGCATTCCAAACTATCTAAATGTTCGCTTCAAGTTCGTTTCTGTCATAATCGAGAAACTCGCTCATGACACTCTTTCCTTCTTGCTATACCTACTCATCATACATCTTCTATTCATCATTTACAATAGGTTAGGTTTGTCTTTGGAATTCCCTACTTGAAGATGTAAGGTACTGTGAACATAATGATGTTGAAGAAGAAAATTTAGGCATACATTTATAATAAACTTAATGTAAAATAGGATAAATGCAGCACTACTTTATTTATTGTTACAAGTATTTTACGTGCTGACAATTAATATGCATTTCAATTGTAAATAAGACTAATGTGCATTTTGACGTACATGAATATTCCATTTAAAGTAATTTTGTTTACAGTTTTTTATTTCCTTTTCATTTCAGTATACTTGTTGCACCTTTTTACTTTCTCTACACATACTATACACATAGTGTATAGACAAGGTATTGCAATCAAAACTTCGATACCAAGATTTCACTGGAAATACAAGTTTCAGTTTTAAAATGTTGGAACTTGTCAATGCTTGGCCATGCAAAGAAACAAATTTCAATTCCATAGCAACCACATTTTAAAGCATTTGGTTGTCAGTTTATTTTAATGTATTAGCTTATTTCTCTTCTACTTATAAGGAACTAAATAATAAAACCGTTTCTACTAATATTTTAGTATGAAATAGAAGAATAAGCTTATTAACAATAATTTGTTGCAGAGATGTAGAGAAAGTCATGTGAATGTAGCATGTCAGATTTTTATATTTGTTTTTATTAAGTTGTATAGAATTGTATTTTTTTTGTTCTTTATTCATTGTATCACTGTTGTACTGCATTTAATGTATTGCCTGGTAGAGTGGAAGAGAAGGCCCTATGGCCTTAACTCCAACCAGGATAAATAAATAAATAAATAAATACTTGTCTTAACAACACTTCCTATTCCAAAATTGCAGCCATGGACATCAGACACTGGAGCAGAACCTTGGAGAGTGGCATTAGAATCGGAGCTGACAACATACACATTAAGCCATTACAAGAATGGGGTATGTGCTGTGTTTGGGCGGTCACAGCAAGGGGGGAGCCCTGTAGTACTAACAGCATGCATTGAAGATCATCAGTTCCAACCCAACAATTACTGGAATGGGCGCTGGCGCTCACAATGGATTCTCGCCTTACCTTCTCCTCATGCACCAGTCTCTGCAGATTTTCGAGGAATTCTGAAGGTGCAGGTAAGATAATGCACTCTGTTGCAGAGATGTATCTTGTTTGTAGCATTGAATTATACAGGGTGATTCAAAAATACTTTTACAATGTTTGGAAATGGATTCCTGATATCTAAACAAGAAAATATGACCACATAAGCATGTGCTTTAGAACGCTTTGTTTTCGTCTTATCAACCTTCAACACTTACCGGGTCCAACCTAATAACTTTATTTATTTACATACTTATTCTTAGAAGGCTTTGACCAATTTTTACTTTGCAGAGCTGGCCTTGTGTTGCCGTGACTGCTTATTAACATTTGCCATTTATCAGATGTGTAATAAATTCCCCCAACATGCCTTACAAGTACTGTCTACAGGGACTTCATTCAGAACATCCTCCCAGACTTGCTAGAAAATGTGCCTCTGCAAATAAGAAGAAACATGTGATTTATGCATGCTGATGCTCTAGCACATTTTAGTGTCATTGTTCGGGATGCACTGACTGGTATCTAGCATGACAAATGGATAGGAAGAGGGGGACCAGTTTCATGGCCTGCACATCTCCCCTGACCTCAATCCTTAGGATTTTTATCTTTTGGGGGTACCTTAAACCATTGGTTTATGCAGCAAACATCCTAGATGAAGAAACTTTAATCAACGTGTCATGGAAGCCTGCAAAATCATACTACACTGACAGAGTATTTGACATTCCATACCTCGATGAGTATGTATGTGTCTAGATGCAAGAGCAGGACATTTGGATCATTTGCTATAAGTGGTGTTTGTGTGGGACACCTTCTAACAAGCTGTTAACATCAAAAAAGGAAACTGTCACTTCAAAATGTTTTGATTAATGGCATTTTGAACCACAATAAATCAAGACTGAAGGTTTTTGGGACATGTGTTTGTATGAACATATTTTCTTGTTCAAATCTGTCCCCAAACTTTGTAAAAGTATTTTTGAATCATCCTGTATACTGTTCATATAAACAATATCTGCCTGAAAAGTATCGTACCTGACCTCTTTGCTATTCAGTTCTTAATGTTCATTGGCTTAATTGTATTAAATGCTTTAACAGTGGTAAACTGTTGTTCCCTTGTGATTTATAAAGGAAAGAGGAAATAGGTGATAGTTAACTGTGAGAACATGGGATAGTCACTTATTTCATGTGATATTTTAATTATTTCATACAAATCTATGACACTATTGAAAGTGAGAATTAAATACTAAGAATATCTTCCAGGCTGAGAATCAGCTGGTGTTATCTCACCCAATTATGGATGAAACACTCCTAATTAAAATTATTTATATTGGTATTAGCCTTTAGGAGAAATTATTTTTCAATTAATTCAATTAAAAATAAGAAGATAATATGCCAAGTAACCTATACATTTGCCATTTAATCACCATAAAAATATGTAATTAGTCAAGTTTAAGCTTTTATAGAAAAAAAACAGCTTTTTAATTATTATTTAAAATTAGCTGCCTGCAACGGCTTTCAAGGTGGTGTACTAATGAAAAAAAAACTCAGACAAAATCTTCCAATTATAGTACGGCCATACAATGAAATAATTTGATAATACTTTATTGTAATGCCTTGTAATGTACAATTTTCGTTCTGGAGAGAAAATAATTAGCGCTGATGGTTTGCTGACTCTCGAGCACACAAGGTACAACTGCCCATGCGAAAAACACAACAATTCAAGGTATATTCCGCACACTTCTAACAATTGACCTTGGGATTTATTGTCATTGTGAATGCAAAGCACATCGGAAACTGAACACGCTTAAATTCATAAGGATAGTCTGTTGACATTAGTGGTATTCTTTGAATAAGTATATCCTCACTTTTGAACTTTCCTATGTTATAGTAGCTTAAATCAAATTTTTCATAATTTCTTTAACAGCGAGTTTTGTTCTGCTGCATAATTTTGGCTGATTGAGATTGCATAGCATAATTATCACTGAATCAACCTTGAGCTGTAAATTGTGTGGCGGTAATCCTGGCAAATCCAATGAATTTAGGAATTCAGTTAGATAATTGACAACTTCATTTGGATTGGTAATGGAATCGATAAACTTAATGCATTTGTCCATCAATTTTATGCCAAATTTTTATATTCAAATCATATACATTCTTATTAGTTGCTACTAAAATGGCTCGTTAGCTCACCAAGCATAGTTTTTGTAATTTGCACCAATATTTGGGAACACTTTCAATATTATTTTTTCCTTTGACATTGTGAAGTGACAGAAATTTGATGGAAACAAAGTGAGGCTACTAGAAGTATTAACAGGAATTTTCCCATTGCCAATATCTAATAATGCCTTTGCATCTGAAATGATCTGCGCAATGTAGCAAATATAGTTGGTGTTGCAAAAATGATGAATTATGCAGTTAACAGCGTGGGTAAGCAACCATGCATTGGCATAACAACAAAAATGGCAGCGCTTCCATAATGTGACGGGTAAACGCTGACATAGCTAATGAATTACATTAAGGAGAAAGTCGCAAAGTAACATTCATGCTTCTTCCGAATCTCTTTCTTTATTTTCTCCTTTGTCAAAACAGCCATTTTTTAAGGCTAACAATGACATAACTAAACAGCAAGTATTTCTGGTTGGGCAATTGATAGCCTTTATTTGATGATAGTTTTGTGTATTAAATTTCTCCATTTAACCCAAAATATTACTTGATCAAATGTACTAAGAACACTGCAATTGCAGTGTGATGGTGATGTGGGTATTTTCAAGTTCTTTAGCAAGCTCATGTACAATATAACGTCAGATAACCAACATCTGCAATAGGAAGTTAACCTAAAACAGAGCTCATCATTTCTCCGCCATTTTCAGATTCCAAGAAGTGTTAATGGTTATGTGCATAACATGTTATAAATTTTTTCATTTTAAAGAATTACAATAAAAATATACTTATTTCTTTATTTAAACGATGTGACCAATAGTAATAGTACATAAGAAATATATTTGGTTTCCACAGTTATCTTGCATAATTTTCTCCATAACTGGGTGAATTCCCTTAGCATTGAATGGGGAAGATAAATAGAGCAGCAGATACTACGGTCATCTGGTGGCAAATAAACAAGTACATATTTTAGTTGTTCATCATCAGGAAAACTTCTTTGCTTCTTTATTTTAAACGATAGGAATAAGGAAAGGACAGTTAATTCATAACAATGTATTTGAATTTCACTGCTGCGTTGTGTCACTATCTCGATAAACCATTGCATTATCTTACATTGAATTAGGAGGGAAAATACTACTTCAGCCATCTAGCAGCAAATAAATAAATACTTTCTCTAGGTGTTTGTTGCTGGGAAAGCTTCTTTGTTTCTTTATTTTAAACAATAGGAGTAAGGAAAGGACAGTTAATAAATGAAAATGTATTTGAATTTCACTGCTGCATTGCGTCTATGTGCCGATAAACTGGTGCATTACCTGTGAATAGGGAGGAGAAAATATAGCAGTACTACAACCATTTAGCAACAATCCACTGGTGGTACCACTGCCATCTGGCAGCTATTAACCAAAATGCGTTCCCTTGGCACTGTTTTTATTTATATTATGAGATTCGAAAAACTTTCCTATAGTATTTTAAAACATTTTCTTTTCCACAAACCTTGTTGTGGCAATAATGAACACACCTTGTTGTGGCAATAATGAACACAGCAAAAAAAGAATTGTTCAATTTGGTGCAGTCATTCGAAAGTGATGTGTGTACATAAATTTTGGCAACTCATTTTTATATATATGTGTGTGTGTATGTATGTGTATATGTGAATATATATGTATGTGTGTGTATGTGTATATATATATATGTGTGTGTGTATGTGTATATATGTATATATATATATATATATGTGTGTGTATATATATATGTGTGTGTGTATATATATATATATATATATATATATATATATATATATATATATATATATATATATATGTGTGTGTATATATATATATATATGTATATATATGGTTATAATAGTAGTAAACATTAGGGCCAAATTACATGAGTTGCATTGCAAAAAGCATTAGTAGCATCAGATGCAACTGTAATGCATATGAATTGGAAATTACTGAGTTGGAATTGTAATATAGGAAACATTTTTCCGACTTTTCATGTGTTACGATTCCAACTAACAAGCAAACATTCTCATGGGGCAGATAAAAATTTGATTTTTTGTCTTCCAAATGTTTGTAATGTCAAAACAAATGTTTATACAAATTTTTATAATGTAAATGTGTTAACTTCGAGAGTCATTTACATAATAAGAGCGGAGTAGGGGGGTGACGCTTGATTTCATGTGAGAAGAAATCAAATTTCTTACTTTATTTGAAGCTTCTCTGGAGGACTACGCATCTCAAAATGCGGTTATTACTCCTGAACATATACCTTGCAATAATGGTATCTTACAAAAAAGTGTGTAAAACATAATTTTACTGTACACCATCCACACCTAATAACTGCCCCTTTTTTGCATTTATCACATAGTCCTTCGAGTATGGTTGGCTGCTGGCTGGATTATCAGAAAAAACCAAAACCATTTCCAAATCACAATGAATTGAGAATTTGAAAGGATTTCTTCTCACATAAAACCAAACATCACCCCTTCTCCACTCATATTAGTATGTAAATAACTCACAAAGTAATTGCACTCGCGTTATAAATACTTGTTTTGACATTACAAACATGTTGGAAGAAAAAAAAAACATTTTCATCTGCCCCATGAGAATGTTTGCTTGTAAGTAATTTCTAATTAATAGCATCACTGATAAATGATTCACTGTAGACTGGGCTACACCAACTTTTGTTACCATTCTACCGGAATAGCCCTCCTAATGCAGAGCTACACTTTTATTACAGCTCACTTTTCAAATACAATCTCCTGCTTCTGTCCTAGTAGGAGGTGATATGGTATGAACCTAATGAGATATACAAACACACTGCTAGTTGCGCACAATACACTGTAACGTAATGCAAACTGATTGCTACACAAACAGCTATTCCAGTGGAAATGTCTTAGGTAAAGGCATGTCAGTGTAGTTGTAGATATTCATCAGCACTCCTCTATGTGAACAACCAACAAATACACAACAGTGATGCATCTTCACATGTTTTTCTTAGTCTACAAAGCATGCTTAGATAAATTACCAGGAATGCAAATAAAATGGCTATAGAGAGTTTACATAGCTGTGGTGGAGGCAAAAATGCTCTATGGGGTTGAGATATGGGATAAGTTTGGATATGATCCACAGAAACTTTTGCAAACACTTTTGCCAAGAGCTTCACCAAATGGAGTGGCACAAGCAGAATTAGGAGCTAGAGGAAAGGTAGTACAGGGAAGGCTAAATAAAAAAGATTCATGACTAAATAAGATCAAGGAAATTATGTTGAAAATTAGTTTTGGGGGTATGTGGTAAGCTAGGGAATCACTACAAAAGGGTTCTGGAAATAAATTAGGTTAAGAATGGAAGATATTGAAAGACAAATAATAGCAAGTTTTAATTGGCAATGTATAGAGAGATGAAAGGTCTGGAACAAGGAATACTACATTGATAATGTGATAAAGTAGCAGGAGAAGACTTTGTATGGGCTAGAACAGGGGTGGTAGGATTAAAGGTTTTGAGAAGAGAGAGTGATTTGGAGAAATGCCCCTTTTGTTGACTGAAAGATAAAGAATGGCATATAGTTTCAGAATGTGAAGAAACCAGGATGCTTAGGGAGAGGATAGGTAAATAGGAATGGACAATGTTACCAGAGGAATTCAAGCAACAAAGTTAATGAATGTAAATTCTAAGAGAAATATAAGCAAAATTGGAAATTTTTGGGTTGAACAAGAGTCAATTAGAAAATTAGTAAGCAGAATGAAAAAGAAAAGTAAATGATAATAGGTAGTATATATTAGATTTGAGATGTAAGTAGGATCCAGTAGCTCAACAATCTCAGGTTTTCATCATTATTATTATTATTATTAGTATACATACGAAGATCGGCTGATAAGTCCCGGGCCTCACACAGATATGGCGCCACTAGTCCAGATAGATGGTAGCATCGTATAGTTTAACTCTAGACTAGCTTGCATCCATAGTTACAGGTCAATAGCTTGTTTAGTTTTCGAATGACAGCATTTTAAACAAGATAACTTTAAGAGTTTTCACGAAAATTGAGGATTTGGAAAAACGAGCAGTGATTAAATACTTCCATTTGAAAGGCTTAATGCCTAAAGAAATCAATCAGGAAATGGACAGTACATTGAAAGACTGCCCCTTCATATTCAGTGATTAAAAGGAGGGTTGCAGAGTTTAAAATGGGACGTATGAGCACTAGTGATTAGCCTTGCTCTGGACGCCCTGTAGAAGTGACAACTCCAGAGATAATTGAAAAAATTCATTTTTAGTACTGGAAGACCACAGATTAAAGTTGTTTGAGGTAGCAGAGGCTTTAAACATATAAAAAGAATGTGCAGGTAATATTTTAAGTAATGTTTTGGGTTTTCACAAGGTCTGTGCAAGATGGGTGCCATGTTTTTTGGCACCTGATTAAAAGTTGTAAAGAAAAACTGTTTCTGTTAAGAATGTGGAGCTCTACCGTAAAAATTCCAGTGAATTTTTGAGACGGTTTGTTACCATGGATGAAACTTGGATACACCACAACACTCCAGAAAGTAAATCATAGTCAAAACAGTGGATTGCACCAGGTGAACCAGCTCCAAAAAAGGCAAAGACAATTTTGTCAGCTAAGTAGGTTATGGCGAGTGTTTACTGGGATGCACAGGGAATTATTTGGAAAAGGGTAAAAGTATCAGTGGTGACTACTACACAAGCTTGCTGCAAGTTTGAGTTTTCAGGTGAAAAGAAAAGGACCCCATTTGGAAAAAATTGTTTCATCATGACAATGCTCCAGCCCATCGTTCAATCATTGCAATGAGAAAAATATGCAAATTAAAGTTTGAATTGCTTGAACATCCACCATATTTGCCAGATCTAGCACCCAGTGGCTACCACTTGTTCCCAAACCTCAAAAAAGTTCTTGTAGGACAAAGATTTCATAGCAACGAGGAGGTCATTGATGCGGTAATTTTGAGGACCTTGATAAATTGCACTAAAGAGTTGGTTTAATTAAATTAGAACACCAATATGACAAATTTATTGGCCTTTCTGGAGATTATGTTGAAAAATAAAACAAAACTTTGTTTTTTAAAATGCTGTTTTCATTGAGAGATCCAGGACTTATCAGCTGTCTCTAGTATGTTTATACTTTGTTTTATATCAGATGGCATATGATATAATATTCAAAATGAAATGTACGAGGGCCATCCAATAAATATCCGTATTTTACAAAAAAATACAAGTGGGATATTTATGCTTCTGAAATATTTTATTTTCATTTTACAACTTGTACACTTCTCCACATAGTCACCATTTCTGTCCAAACACTTTTGGTATCTTGTCAGCAGTTTTTTGATACCTTCGTCATACCAGGTCGGGTCCTGTCTCCCTAGCCAGCAGTTCATCTTTGCTTCCTCTCTCATCGGTTGCAAAACGCTTGCCTCTAAGGTGCGACTTGAGTTGTGGAAAGAGATGGAAATCACTCGGTGCAAGATCCGGAGAATAAGGTGACTGGGGGAAAAGATACCATTTGAAATTCTGCAGCAAAATCTTGTGTTGTGTGAGGTGAATGGGAGCAATACTGCTAGACATCTGTAAGGATTGTCACAATAGAGTAGCAATCCAATTTTCATACCAGGAGGCAGTCGATTTATTATCTCATCAATGCTGATGCATTGATCTTCATCCACCACATTCCGAACTGCAACAGTGGCTGCATTACCTGTAGTGGTAACAGGTGTGCTCTTCATCATGCACATGTTGTCATCCTTCCAGGAACCATGATCCCCAACGGCAAACCATTTGGGTGCTCATGCATCCTTCACCACAAACACACACTAAATGGTGATGAATATTAATAACCATTTCATTTTTTGCTGTGAAAAGGCAAATAACAGAACGGAGTTCACAATTGGACCCGCTTTCAAGTAGTAGCTCCATGGCAGCTGGCCGTATGCAGAGCAAGCATGTGCTGTTGAAGATCAAGTGCAGCCACCATATCCCAATGAAAACTCCTACAGTATCAACATAATTTTAAAACATATGGTTTGCAGAGAAAAAATTAGGGAAACTTATTTATTGGGTAGCCTTTGTATGTTTTAACCACTAATCAAAGGTTGTGATAGGTGATCGTAAACTTCATTTCGTCAGAGTTTGCATCTAAGCACTAAACACACATGCTTTGTATAACATAAAATTACATAACTTAGTTGTGTAAAAAAATTCATTAGATTTTGAATTTGTTTATCATTTATATTCTCATGTCTTTATGTTGCAGATATAATTTTTTCAAAACTATAGAATATCACCCAGATACTGAATTTCTCCAGATATATATTTTTTTTCTCCCTTTTTTTAAATATTGGCCAGTTGTATGTATAACCTTGTTTATATAATGAATTTGTGTTGCAGGTTCACTATTATGAAGATGGTAATGTGCAACTTGTTAGCTCTAAAGAAGTGAAAGAATCTGGTGTCTTAGGAGCAAATCCAGCAGAATTAGCGCGCGAGTTTGTGCGCCTTGTAGAGAATGCAGAAACAGAGTACCAAGTTGCTATCTCTGAAAATTATCAGACTATGTCTGATACCACATTCAAGGCCCTTCGTCGCCAATTACCAGTGACACGTGCCAAAATTGACTGGAATAAGATAGTTTCATACAGTGTTGGGAAAGAGCTGCGCAGCCAGTAGCCCACATGACACAGGAGATGGAGTAGGGAAGGACCCTGGCAATATGCTATCCTCCTAGAAGTTACAGATGGCTCACATAATAATGAAGTCTAATGCAGTCAGTTTCACTGAAGTTGCTTCTGTTTTCAAAGCAACATTCTCTGTGTTATAAGGTCTTTGCCAGCTTTTCTATTTTGTGCATTACGGATGGAATTTTGGAACATCAAGGATTGAAGCCCTCTTAATTTATCAAATTTTTTCATTAGTAGAATTTTGAAATACTTTATTCTTTTCAGAAACTTTATATTTACTTTATGTGCAAAAAGTAAAATATATATGCTAATTCAATTTTCTCTTTCAAAGGAATGAAGAGTAACATGTTTGTATTAAGGGTAATAATTGTAATATTTAACATAAAAATGAGAAGCTTTTTTTTTTCCCTCAGCATAACACAAAATTTTGCTCAGCCAATTTTGTTCCAGGATTCTCAGTCCTTAATGAAAAAAGGAGCTGAATTCCTCCAAAATTCTCTATGGCAGTATGATCTCTTCCCTACCTTTGAGCGTGCTGCCAATTTTATGTGATAAAAAAAAATTCCTAAGGCAATTTAAGATCACTGTTAAGATTTGCATCAATTTTATCCTGAATCTAGGAATGGATATGATCTTGAAATTGCGTCAGATTGCTTGAGTTGCGGCCAACTATCTGGACCTTAGCCTATACTAACTAAATGGCAGCAATTGCTAATTATGAAAGTGAAGAGTGCTTGTGGTTTTAAAGCGTTCAAGATGTTAAAGAAATTCTTTCATCCAGTTTATTTGCCCATTTACTAATACTGGTGATGGATGGTGATTGTTGTTGTTGAAGATTTAAAAGAATTTCCTGATCCACTGTTATTTTTCCTCCTTTTAGACATATGTAAAGTGTAACAAGAAGAAACAGAAGTAAGAATGATGTAAATAATATACAGATTGAAACATAATTAAATTAATTTAACATGAAGAAATTCATATAAACCTGCAGAGCTTTTCCCCCCTTTGTTAGCTGAATAGCAATTGAATGTAAGAAAATAATTGAAGATGCATTTGTTTTTTAATGTAATAATGACGCATATTGAACATAAAAAAAAAGAAATAAATATATACAACTTATAGAGACAGCTCCATGTCCAAAGTTGGTGCTTGTTTTCCATGAATATTCCATGGTTTTCTTTTACTGTAAAGCATCAATCCTTACATATTCTCCCATTCCCATTTGAGCAGATATGTTTAAGAAGTTGCTAAACTGAAAAAAGAAGAAAAAAATGTGATAAACTGAATGCTTACTGAAAAATAGCACTTATATAATCACAGCTTTACATATGTTTTAAAAAAATCTAATATGTTCTATTCACATGACTTTCTACATCTAACAGATTATTATTAAAAAGCTTATTCTTCTACTTCATGCTAATTGAGATAAACATTTAATTGCTTCCTTGTAAGTAGAAGGGAAATAAAGGGAATACACCAGGCTAAAGCAATAGTAAAATCTTTTAAAAGCTGGTTGCCATGTGGTTGAAATTCATTTGTTTGCATGGCCAGGAGTTTACGAATTCCTTTATGAGAAAGGTTTAAGTATTTTAAAACTCAAACCAATAAGAAATATCCTGGAATGGTAAATTAAATGAAAAAAGAAAAAAAAAATGTATTATGTGTTTTAACAAGATCTTTGTGTTGTAAGCTTTTGTCTATGTCTTATGCAAAATTCATCCAGAATGAAGAGGTCTTCAGAAGCTATTTCCAGAAAATTCAAGATATACATTTTATTTGTCATGCAAATATCTTAAATATATGGTATTTTTATGAAAATCGTTACAGCCATTTTTGAGAAAATAAAAAATTTTCCATAAAAAAGTAATTTGAGGTGGGACAATTTTTCTCAAAATCTTCCCGTTGCATTCTTGGAATATACTAACATAAATACCAAGTTTGGTGTTTTACGACATTTGTTTTTGAGTTAGTGTCTCTCTCTTACACTCATAATCACTTTTTTCTAAAAATGCCTTTTTTTTTTTTTATATTAGGGACCCTAAAACATGTATTTCTGGTGAAATCTTTGTATCCAGATTTTGGATGGAGTACTACATACTATATAGAGAAAGAAAAGATAGCAAACATCGATTGTTCATTAACAAGTGTTTGTATTCATCAGACATGTGCCTATAAAATGTTATCTGCCAAAGCCAGAACATCATACAGTACTTTTAGATCTGTCAGCTTTACACTTACAAGAGAAGCTGTTATCACATGTGCTTTACAACATATACAAGCACTTATAAATGTAAAGATATTTGAAACAAGTCAAATTGAAACACTTTTACACCTCACTTTTGATAACATATGAATTTTAAGAGTTTCGTTGTAATGAGCTGTGCATACACTGATGGGTGAACTGAAAGGAGCTTCTCTCGATGTGGGAGCAACAGGCATTGAAAATTTGCTCAGCCCAGGTGGTGACCTAATAAGTTTGCTTAGCTGATCTGGAGGGGAATATCAAAAGTTCATTATGGGGTCCTTGGTTTTCAGGATATGCAATTATGTTTGACCGTACATTTCAAGAGTTTGGCAGTAGGCTTGATTTTCATAGTTGAAGGACCACAAACAAGCCTCTATTGCTGATTTATCTTGAAATTTAATTTTTTTGAGCATAGTATCCAGATTGCCTTATGTTTTTCCTATGCACCAGGATGGTTCAATATACAGAGCGGTCCCTTGGCACTCTGGCTGGGACTTGCATGGCAGGCTTGCACAGCACATCTGAATGAACTTGAGTAAGGGCTCTTTTATTTCTTGGACATGTGTCAGCGTTATTGCTCCTTGTGTGGATGTGAGACGCGTGTGCTTTTGTGTGAAATTGAATTATCGGATTATTACAAGCCAGAAATGGTATTCATATATTTGTTTGAACAAAGAATTTTTATGTATGACACAAATGTGAAAACCGACTCATGTAGACAGGTTTGTAGGCAATTTCACGATAAATTTCCTTGTGGTCCAGTTCCGAGTAGAAAAACAGATATCTAGTGAATAATGTGAAGAGAACGGAATCATTTAATGTTGTAAGTTGTAAAAAGAAACTAATGGCTTCCTTGGAAGACATCAAGAATGATTTTGATGACAGAATAATCTCTAAAGGGTTATGGCTGGCTCGATCGCCGAATCTTACTGTGTATGACTTTTATCTGTGGGGAACTCTCAAAAATAGTGTATAGGTATAATCCTCGCATCATATACGATCTTAAAAACAATATAAGGCGCCACTTTCAACATGGACTGTGAAAAGGTTAGTACTGCTAAAATAAAAATTATGTTTGTTCAATAGGTAATCATTATATCGTAATCATGAAATCTGTAATAAACAGATACATGGAATAAAGTGTGCGGACATGCATCGTGACTACCGGCCAGAGAGCTGGGAATCGTGCCCAGAACTCTCATTGGGTGTACCTGCCAGAGAGCTAAGGGATTGTTATGTATAACCCATGTTAGGAGTGAATATGGACTTTTTTTTCAAATACAAATTATTTCTCAACATACAACTCCCCCAATGTTCCTGCAATTTTTTAATCCCTTCAAAAAAATTGGAAATTGTCGAGCTGAGCAAAAGGTGCTTATCTTGACAAAGACCTGATTTGATCTAAATTTTGTTCCCTTTTGCCATTTTGTAACCTTTTGTTTGACAATCGGCAAGAAACATTTTTTTCAACGATTTCCTCAGTGATTGAGTGCTCCTCATTAAAAATGTGTGTTCAACAATGTTTAAAGTTGTTGAACCAATATCTAACTTGCATATATGGCAAAAGGTCCAACAGCTTCCAATTTTGCTTTTAGCTTCTTGCAAGTTTTACCACCCAAAAGTAAAGAAGGGAATCATTGGCTGCCAAATGCAAACTAACCTGTGAATCAGTAGCAAATTTGTTTTGTCGATGTGTAACAAATAACAGTACACAATGATAACACCAACTATTTTGAAGAAACAAGTAATTATTGAACCATCCTCTATAGTTGGCATATTCTGAGCAATCGGTTTGGTATGAAGAGTGTTTTTGAGGTAGTATTTTGTCCTTGATTTGATAAACTTTCTTTCTCCCACTTGTCCTGAAAGTTGGGATTATTAAGAACCTGACTATTAAAGAAGTCACTTTGATACTGGGTGCACCTTTTCTTTGCATTAAATGCAACAAATTCCTGCTAGGAGAGTTTGGTGCATTAATTACCTGTATTTTTAAAAATAATTTATTTCGAGAAGCAATAACAAATATTTCTGTATACAATTCTAACAAAATTGTTAGGAAAAAGATTTCACAGGTAATTAATTGGAATGTTTTATACATTTATATTTGATCCTTGATAAGAAAAAAGCTGATGTGTACCATTCACATGACTCTTTACATCTCAGCAACAAATTATTCTTGAAAACCTCATACTTCTATTTACTTCATGCTAATCAGAAAAAATTAGCAGAAATAGTCTTATTACTTGCTTCCTGGTAAGTAGAAGCGAAATAAGGGAGTACCATAGGTTAAATTGATAGTCATAAGCTGGTTGCCATGTCACTGAATTTCCTTTGTTTGTATGGACAGCAGTTGACAAATTCCTGTATGAGAAAATTATAAGTTTTTCATAGCAGAAACCAAAAACAAGGAATGTCTCAAAAACGAACTCCACGAAAAAAATGTATATAACATAAATTGTGTGTTTTAACGTGCTCTACATTTTTTGTGTAGTAAATTTTTGTTTTTAATGTCGCGCAGCTTCTCTTTCTCTATGGAAATAAGAGAAAAGCCATTTAGTCTTTCTTGTTCCTGTGTCGATTTCTGAAACATTTTTATGCGCCTGAGAGCTGAGAAGGATCTTTCAACTGAAGCACGGTATGGTTAGAATTAACTGCAAAGTTTATACACTTCTGCAAATGCCAAGTTCGTTCCATTAGTATTCATGTGGGTACTTGTTTGAGAACTCCTTCATTGAGTATGGAACAACAAGCTCGTTTTTCAAGCTTAGAATATCAAACAAATCACGCCTGTTTTCTTTTAGTGTCTCGAGTGCGACACAGGAAAATCTGAGCAGTAAGCTTTGGGTTTTAAAGGATAATTAGAGAAATGAATTCCATTTGGGCAAGGCTTCCAAATCGTTCTTCAGTTATGCTGTAACGTTGTCAATTCTTTCTATATGTGGCATTCTGTAGCCATTTGTACTACCACTGGAGCATTTTCTTGTTTCTGCCATCTCCTCGTATACTTTATTTGATTTTTTGTCTTGTGCCCATATTTCGAAATTGTTTCTGTAGCTGAGAATAATACTCTTAGTTTCTTTAACCTTCTGAAAGTAGTACATGATATTCAGCTGTTTTGTTTGTAGAATGTCAAAAATGATGTCGGTATGTGCATATATTTTAGAAAATGTGTGATGCAGAAAAATAGTTTCAGTATCGGTCAAAAATAAAAGACAACCTCGAGCAAGAGCCAGATCTTCACCATCGCAGCAAACCGTATCGGTAACAATGCTTCAGAAGAAATCAATAAGATATCCTGTCTTATTTCACAGCATTAACAAGTCTTGAAGAGAAGTTCCGACGTGTTAGTGCATTTTTTTAAGTGTATGCAGCGGGTGCCTGCATTCGTTTTGAAGACTTTGTGAAAAACGAGCTCAGTCCTGGTAAGCTTTGAAAGAAAATGTGGCACTCTTTAATGTTTGAAACTAACAGACAGAACTAGATTAAGCTTATGGCTAAAGCAATGTACAAATACGGCCGTTGGACAGATTTCTTGTACTTTAGCCTTAAGGTCGTTAGCCTCACCAGCCATAACCGCTGCACCTTCATATGTTTGAGTAACAAGCTTGCTTTTAAACTGAATTAATTTACTACGCGCAAAATGCGCTGCAACAAACCATTTGCTGATCTATCAGCACTTACGTCCACATATGAAATAAACCTTTCATAGACATTTGCAGTTTCAACATGCACATATCTCAGGGATATTGCTAGCTGTGAAGTGCTGCGAATGTCACAAGTTTCATCAAGCAATATTGCAACAAATGGAGAACTCATCTTTATTTTCCCTAACAGCATCAATGAAATCGTTTTGTATTCTGTTTGGCGTTCCTCTAAATATTATAACAGACTCCAGGTGATCCTTAAGTGTTCGGTCGTACTTGCTGAGGCAGTTTAGAAGCTCAACGTAATCTCCTTGGTTGGCCAATCCTTGGCTTCTAAAAGGAAGCTCTTTCATTGCTAAAAAGAATGTGGTGTCTATCAAAGTTCCAACACCTCCCAATTTAACTTCATCATTTCATTGTGACGCGTCATATTGTCTTGTAACTGTGCGTCTAGCTGCATATCTATACGCACACTATCAAAGCTTCTAAACTGTACAAAAGCACGCAGATGGCTCTATGAGCACTCGTGTTTCATGATGGCATTACTCAAATGTTTTAAATTCGTATGACCATCCTTGTTCCACACACTTTGCTCAGTAGAAAAAAGAACACATGGCGAGAGTATACATTTTGCAAACTGCAACTTCCTGTCAACCAAACTGTCTTCATATTGAGAAATATTAAAATACATTATATATTCGCGTCCATTCTCTTTATGTGGAGATTTCAGATCCGGAAGGGCGGGCGTTGGTCTAACGCACCATACTATGTCTGATTTTTCAGAAAATGAAAGGGAACCGAAAGTATCACAGTCCATCTTGCCACAAATTATTTATCTTCAGTTCACAGTTAATTGTTTTTCTCCAGAAAGCGTACGCTAGGTCAATACAAACACAGAAACACAACAAATGTCAATATACCTTAATTCAGCGCAGAATACGATTAAAGAGGGCAACACGAATGAACCACTGAATGAACTAACACGAACAAGAGTGATCGGATTCCGCAGGGTAGTCAAACTGGCCTGTGCATACCACAGAGTATATGAGCGCGTTAGGACTTTTACGCTCTTTCAGGGCCGACAAATCAAATCTACTACTCCTGCTATTTGCAGCGTATACACACTACAGAGCAGGTAGGGCGATGAATGATGTGACTATCCCTCACATGGAAAGGCAAAAGCTCGACTCTGCTAGGCCTGTTAGACCTACCATACTTTGATGTACACGTATTAAACGAAAATAAGGAAGAACATATTTTCGTTGAAATTATCTGGATAGTTACAACCAACCTAATCTACTGTTATCGACATCTGACACGGTTTCCATTGGAAATTTCTATCTCAATAAATATAAGATGGTTCTGTAAATGAATACATTTGGTGATGTGAGACTTTTCTGAGATATGAATGTACTTTTGTAGGGTTATTGATTTTTAAAATATTTAATTACCTTTTCTGCATTATGCAGGATTATTAAAAATAATGAACCCAATTCAAATACATTGTATTTAATAAAGTATACATTGGACTTGAATAATTTGCATACTAATGAAAAGAGAAAGTTTCAAAGGTTATGTGCACAGCTTATAAATGTTCAGTGTGTCCCCTCTTTCATTTATTGCACGGCAAACATCTAAGCGGTAGGCAAACTCGTCTCAAAGGCGAAATTGCATGCCTGCTGTTACTGATTGCACCGCAGCACTGACATAGTTCCACAGGTTGGTCAGAGTTGTTGATAACGGGGGGACGTGCACAGCCTCCTGAACATAGTCCTACCAGAAAAGATCACTCGCGTGAGAAGCGGAGAGGGAATTGATTTAAGACTCCTCAGACATCACAGTACAATTGGGGCGGAGCTTCATCCTGCTGGAAAACGTCAAGGGAATTTTCAGTAAGTTGAGGAAAAAACCATTGTTCCAGTATGTCCAGGCACTTACAATGCTTTCCGGAAAAAATGACCCATGCACTTTCGTCCGTGATACGGCACAGAATACGTTTAGTTTCGCTAAATCCCTCTCATATTGCAATGTTTGATGAGAATTATACAAACACCCTATGCGAATAATGCTTTGATGATGTTTGCCAATAAAATGGAAGTATTTTCGTAGCTAAAAATTAAGCGCGGTGGAAATTTGTCATCCTCCATCATTTCTAGCATATCACAGCAAAATTTAATGCGCTTTTCTTTGTCATTCTCAAGGAGAATCAGTATTAGTTGTAAACGGTAGGGACTTCTACAGCAACCGCCGTCTCAAACTACGCCACGCATTTAGTTGTGGTAATCCACGCACAAAACTGTCTTCTATTCGTCTGACGTCATCCTCTAACATGCGCGGTCGATCCCGGATTTTTCCTTTGCAGAAACTTCTAGGTTCTTGAAATTTCATAAACCAACGTTTGCTGCTTTTCCTAATTTGTAAGTTAATGCCTGATCTGAGATCAAATGCTCGCTGCACTGTAACTGCTGACTTTGGTCCTGCAAACTCGAGAACGCAGAAAACCTTCTGCTGAATTGTAGTCATCTTATATTCAACTGTCGGTGAAATTGTGATAGGAGTATTCGAATACAAAATGTCAATGTGTTCAATTCTTGGATTTTCTCAAGATATTTGAATACCGAATGCTGTATTTGAATCTTCACTCGGATGGGTGCAAGTTCACGATTCCTCGCTTGACAATGACCTGAATCCTGTATTGAAATACTACACTCATATAGGTGCATATGCACCACACTGAATCGAGATCTCGTTTCAAGGTGGTGCTTCATATAAATCTGATTGGTGCTCATACACTTGGTCACTTACTGAGAAAAGCGGAGGGATATGCTGACTCTCTCATGGATAATCCATTTTATTTCTTAAAAGAATTTGAGGATATTCAAGGTCATATAGATTATGTTTTGCGTCTTTCATGGACAATATTCATAGCATATGACCACGCAATGACGTGATTAAATTAAAATTAAGTACCTTCATGCTTAAACATTGTCCTAAAAATATGTTGATATTTCATTATGTTATGTTATTTCATTATGTTAACATTGGAACGTACTCTTTCCTTCCATAGGTAGACTGTTCATGCACAGTTTATACTTTGTGAAATCCAAAGTAATTAAATTGGGTCCGTCATTTTGAGTAACTCTGTATTATGTTTTGATTGTTTCCACATCGTTCAGTCCCATAGGATAGGAAAGGGTGAATGAACCTAAAACAGATAATTTTGATTGCGGGGCTCTAATATAGCAAATCCTAGAGGGAGATTGCTTCTTGACGTGACATAAAAATTTTCGCTTTATATAACCAGTAGAACCTACTTACTACTCAGATGCTAGTCATTCACCTGAGGTACTAGACCTTTTCATTGAAAATAAATAAATAAATAATGTAGAATACCTACAACATGGTTGAAGCTCTGATCATCTTCCAGTACTCGTAGTTTGAATGTGGCTACTGTAGACAACATTTTACCTTCTATAATTAGATATCTTTTTATTTGGAAATGCTACACAAAAACATCAAACAGTATGACATACCTGAAGATAACATTAAAACCTTCTAAGGACCTTGTAGTAGAAGTAGCTACTCTTACTTGTAACATCCACCATGCTTCACAACTATGTAATACAAATCCGTTTGGATATTTCCCCATTTCTTCAAGAATCGCACAACTACTGGAAGAAAATAAAGCATGTCGCAGGCTATGACTACAAACACGATACCAAAGCGCATAATAGAGCGACCCGCCATCTTCGCGAAGTACTGTAAGAGCAGACAGACGCTGCTAACCATGCTGAACTGTCTAAACTCAATTGCAAGGATGGTTCTCTTTGGAGGGAACTAAGAAGTTTAACGAAACAAAACGACGGCATTTCGCCTTTATAAATCAATGGTAATTGGTATGCAACATTCCAGGAGAAACCTGGTGTATTCTCAGAAGAGTCAGCACAGCAGTTCCAGCCAAATCCTAAACAAGATTTTGCAATTAACAAGAACATTGAAGAAGCGATGCAGACGCCATTACAGTTATCACATTTTAAAATCTAATTTACTGCTGGTTAGGTGCTTAACGCAATCAATAGATCTTCAAAGGGAATGGTTACGACTAAATAGTTGTTCTGTTGTTGACAGCACTACCAAGGAAGACATTGGTATTATTAACCCAGATATGCAATGCAATACGAACAGCCTACTTTCCACAGAAATGGAACCATGCAGTAATAGTTACACAAGGCGGATAAAATCAAGAAAGATTCAAACGGCTACAGACCTATTAGTCTTCTTCTATTATTCTCAAAATCCTTCGAACGTCTTCTACTTCCTAAATTAATGATTCATCTGAAGTCTGTTATTCCTGACGCCCAAGTTGGCTTTAGACGCAGTCATTATTGCCAACAGCAACTGCATTGGGTAATTAATATCATTCTAAGCGTCTATGAAGAAAACTTGATATGTGATGGCTTACTCTTGGATACTGAAAGGCTTGGGATGAAGGCTTAGTTTATAAACTTAAATCCAAAGTTTCTGTTACATTTTACAGGATCATACTATCCTATCTGCGAAACGGAACTTTTTCAGTTAAATGTGGAAACTTTCAATATCAATCCTGAAAAATCAGGTCTGGTGTTCCTCAAGGAAATATATGGAGTAATATATATATATATATTTATACCTTGTCTGTCTCTCCGACTTTCAGGTATCTAACGAAGTGACAGGTGCTCAATTTGCCGATGATGT
Organism: Hymenopus coronatus; assembly: GCA_030762935.1. Taxonomy (NCBI): domain Eukaryota; kingdom Metazoa; phylum Arthropoda; class Insecta; order Mantodea; family Hymenopodidae; genus Hymenopus; species Hymenopus coronatus. The sequence goes on from CM060897.1 coordinate 145,750,837, forward strand.
GGCAATACTCAGCAAGGGAGACGGTAATACATCTTCACTTAAATTACAGATTTACGTTAGACAAGTTGAGGAGTGATGCAAACAATGGAGGATAGTAATGAATGCAAAAAAGATAATAAATAAAATAAATAAATAAAAATAAAAAAGAAATAAAAATCTGTGACATTTACATAGAAAATCAATTTACCAAACTACTGCATGAGTCTTTGCGGCGAGGATGTCCCACAAATAGAAGCAGTAAAGTACCTTGGGATAACGTTGGATAATTGATTAATGTGGAAACAACCCATCACTGATGTAGTCCGAAACATTAAAAACAGAATCTGCCAGACACATTATTTAATGCAACAAAAATCACTTCTCCGACTACAATTCAAAGCAATTACCTACCTCTCCTTGGTTCGGCCTATATGGACATAAGAGTACGACATTTGGGGTTCTGCATCTGTTTCACAGACATAAAGAATTCAGATTCTTCGAACTCGTTTCCTTCGACTCATAATAAATGCACCAGGTATGTCCACAACACAACCATTCACCAGGATCTTCAGATTCCACTAGTAGCTACTGTCCTGCAAGACTGCTGTACGAAGTTCTACAAGTTCACCAACCACGCCAATCCACTACTGAACACGATTCCTCAAAACCTACCAACAGCTTGAAGAGACAGAAAATTAATAAGAAAGCATCATTCAGACCTGACAATGTAAATCACTTATAAGGCCTGACATTGGATAGGGTCCTAACCATGTTTCAAGTTGTCTATTACCATGTAATGAGCATAACTGTAAATAATAAATGTACAATAAAGTTATCACGATTAAAGAAATAAATAGGAACAGAATTTCTTAAAAAATTAAGAAAAATGGATTTTCTATTTATCAATTTGTGAGTTATAGGAAAGGTTTATTTATATCTAAAATAATCCCTAGTAATTGTATCTATCTACAGCTTTAGCTGTCTTTGTATTAATGGTTAATTCTGGTGGATGAATAAATTATTTTGGATCCAAAGGTTACACATTTTGTAGGGTTCACATTTACGTTTTAGTTTTGAAAGTACTGAACTATATTTCTGACTGTATCACTAGACGTGTTTTGTGTCTATTATTGTGATTGTTTTATCATAGAATTACCTTGATAAATCAGAAATGAATTTACTAGTCTCGTGCGCGTATAGAACAAACAAAAGGGAGTCGAAAACAGAGCTCTGAGGAGGGCCTCCATATGTTTTATAACATTGAGCTTTATTTATGCTGTGTTTCCTTAGCGTCCCATTCTATATTGGGCGTGAAAGGCCCTTAATTTTGCTCTTTTATCGGGATTGAGGTTCCTTTACGTGCCGTAAATATACGAGTTGGGACCAATGACTTTAATTTCCTTCCTGGGGAAGCAATGTTAAGACTTTTTGCGCCCGAAAAAACAATCCATCGCTGTCCGCTGGATTGAACCTTGGAAATTAGAGACCTATTTGGACTTGTGAACGATGGATGTTATGTTGTACCTACTTCTCGACATACTTAGTTATTCTGTTGTAATATATTCCTTAAAATATTTTGGAAAGAGCTGGTAAGATAGATATTGGTCGCTAACTGTTTACGCCCCTTTTTTCTATATGGGTTTAACAATATTTTAACAAAAGATTTTTTTGGGGGATTATCCCTTTTGTAAGGCAACAGTTTATTATCTCAACTAAAGCATCGGCAATTGTCAGTTTTGTTTTCATATTTTGACAAGTGTCCTTGGGATTCCAATCATGCCTACACAGTTCTCTTATTTTAACATCTATTATGTAAGTGATCTCCATATTATTAGCAGCATAGAGGTAAATACTTGAACCTTATTTTAAGTTTACAGGCATGTTCCTAGTAGTACTAGCTTCTAATTTCTTTTTTCTTTGAATTGATATTTCTTCCTATTGAAACGAAGCTTTATTACAAACTTCGGCAATCTGTGTTTGCTCAATAATTAACTTTTTGTTATTATCATCTTTTAATTCACTAAATCATTTTCAACGGGAACTTGAGGTTTACTTGAGCTTTCAGATCCAAGGATATGTTTACTAATAAATGTGTTTTGCTGTAGTAATGAGCTGGTTGATTGAGGCAATCGCTTTCTTTAGTTCAATACTAATGGGTTAAGATCTACTGTGCTTAAAATTTTCAGTAGCTTGTTTAACGGAAATGCGAAATTTCTTTAAATGTGGTATTATCTAATTTAAATGCTGTTTTTTTCTTTGTTCTAAAGTTACGCTTTCTAGAGTGGACAGTAAGGGCTTACATATCAGTTTGAGGCATAGAACGAGTTAATTATTTCGGTCTTGTGCTTCATACACAGTTTCCCAGCTTTCCTCCTTTACTTAGATATTTTAGATTTTGTTTACTGAATGAAAGGTAACATTTAATGCACATGCTTTTCCGTTTTTATCTTTGTGCGTGTTTAACAGTTTAAGGTGATTGTTGAGCTGTATGATCACTGAATAAATTGACATGCGTTTATCACATATACATTATATACATTTTCACAAATATTAGCTATAATGGTATCCATTCCAGAGCTGCATATTAGTCATTATTGTGAGTTTATCAGAGGATTTAAATTGAATTCATTTAAGATATCCATTAACTTAGTGTAATTGCGTGACTTTTGAAGAAATATATATATATTACGCATTATTACTAATTTAGATGCGTATTTTCAAGAATTTGATCTAATAAAAAGGTATATTTTCCAGAAAAACATATCACGTTGATATTTCCATTTGGTACTTTATATATTTAAACGATATTTATCTGACTGCAACTTAAGTTAACACTGCCATTTGTGTACGACCTTCCATGTTGAATTTTCTTACTTTTCCTTTGATATTTTCATTAAGATTTATTGTTGGACAGATGCTAATCCTCCCTATTTTTGGCCTGAATAGCTATGCTTAGTGCTTCACTGCGATTTTGGAAAAAATCGTTCTGTGATTCTGCCACAAACAATACGAAGTTATAACTGGTGCAACGATAAAGTTGCACATTTTGTAGGACCCGCACGTTTTCAAAACATGGTAATAAGTACTGCAGTTGTAAGTGCTGACGGAGAACATGATCCAGCACATGTATTGTTAGAACACACAATATTCCATAAAAGAAGTTTCAGCAGAAAATGTCATGATTTCTTCGAAAGGTGCTCCCATTTCCTACAAAAATCGTTATCAACTGTTTGAAATTCCAAGTCGCTTGTGCCAATGGAGTGATTATACAGTGCTATCGGTAGTGAGAATTGCCATAAAATGCTGTAGGAGGTCTGTTGAAGCATCATGCTACAAAATATAATTTTTACAGTCAAAATATAGGTACACTTAAACATACATCATCCTGTTGCCCAAAGAGGAGTTTAATATATTTACCATATATATATATATATATATATATATATATATATATATATAAACACTCCAACAAAACTATCCATGTAATAGCAAGGTATATCATTTGTCCAGCCGTAGAAACGGCAGCAGAATATTCAGATTAGCAACTTGTAAAGAGAGATGTTTGTGGCTTGGGTATATGAATGTGACTTATGAACTGCAGAGGTTATGAACATTACTAGTGAGTTAAATGAAAACGTTTTGAACGTTATACTGGAAATTGATTTCCAACTGTAATACAGTGACACCACTACCGATGCTATTTCTAATCCGCATGTTTTATAGATTAGGGTCCCCGCTTTCTATTGGCTCGACGGCAAGGAATCACTCAATCTGAATGCAAGACATTAATGCAGTGGAAGGAATTTTGGTTCATTTTGCTGCTCACGTCAGTTCTGAGCAGACTGCACAGAATGGTACGCTATATTCCTGTGGTGCCATAAGTAGTTAAAGCGGGCGTTAAACACCACAAAAAAAAAAAATGGTACGCTATGGAACATGTAATATGCTTGGGAATTTGTACAAATGTTTTGGAGGCTAAATATGTTTTGAAACTGTCTGTTACTAAGTTTTATAATTAATTAAAATTGCATGTCAAATGTAAATTAGATTTTAATTTCATTATTACAATAAGTGAGACTGTGGTAATAGAAATGTGGCTTAATGTACAGCCAAATTTTCAATTTTTTATACAACTTAAAGGTGGACATTCTCGTTTCCAAGGAAAGAAGCTTTGTAATACTGATAAACAGCAAAAATCAAAATTACCATGTTTGGAAAAGAAACGGTTGAATTTTTCCAGAAACATTTCACATTTGAAAACACATATATTTCCAAAAGAAGGACATAATATCAGCCAGAAAAAATGTTAGCTTTCAAATAAAATATCAGCAAGGAAATATCTGGAAGAGTTTCAGAGGTAAAGCATTTTTATTTTTCTCCTCTAAAGATTGCACTGAGTAACGACGCACAATGCGCCATAATTGGTGCCCTGTGTAGGAATGTTTTGAAAAAAAAAAAAGAACATGTTTAAAAGACACCTGAGGCGACTGAGGTTAAGACTTTTCCTTTTCTGCCGGAGTTGAACTGGACGGTGCCACATATTAGTATGCTCAGATATTGTGCTATTTATCACTTTATTTCGTTAGAATATATTTTCAATGTTCTTCAGAGTGCACTACTACTTATGAATAGGCCGAATACATATTTTGTATATTAGCATACTTATAAATACCCACCATGCTGTTAGGGTGTTAATAGCCGTGCAATAATAATCATTATTATCATCCTCAACACGCAAGATGTGCCAGCCCGTTGAGAGACGAACTCGTGATCCGAAGGTCTGCCGTTGAATCCCCCCCCCCAATTTCTTTCCCAATTATCATTTAGTTCCATGCATCACTTTCACCACCATGGTGCTTTATTTAGAGAAAACGGGCATTAAATACTACTGAAAGTTATATTTCGTATAACTTCTGTGTACCTTCTTACATCTTTTTGTAAAGGTGTTTGCCAAAACGTATTTGTAAAATATCTTGATTCATTTTATTGGTTGAAATTTGGTTAACACCCTCTAGTCGGAAATTATCTGGTGTTTTACGAGATTTTGGTTGTCATTGTCAGACTACGACCTAGCACATTGGATTATCTACATAGATGTTGAGATCTCTATAATAGGTCGGAAAGCATCTGCAAACGCATTGCATTAGCTTCCATTTTAATGGTGTTCGGTATTGACCCCAAATGTAGGTGTCAATCCTTTCTCTTAAAAAGCATGTTCATAATGATTGCGCTTTTGTTAATACTTTTTTCCACTTTTCTGTTTCCCTAGATGCATTGGATTTCTATTACTTTTGCTTAAAGTAAAACTTTTGCACATTAAACTCTTAGTTATAATCCTTGCTACGGAGTAGTTCTTTACTTTGGCGTATTTTTTGGTCAGCTATCTATTTACTCATTGATTTCTGCATTAATTTATAATTAACATTGCCATTGATCCTGTGCACCACCTTCACAGTGGTCACCTTAAGTGTCTTAAATAAAAATACACATCCAAAGACTGACACAAAAATAGCACGGAAAATATACATTGGCAACATTTCCGCAACGTATCAATGCATGATAAATAAATACAAATAATAGGTTCAAAAATTCCATTCTTTAAGCTTCTTGTTTAACGTTTCATATTAACAGTTTCAGTTTCTAGTCTTGCTGCAGATATTGCTCAGTTCTGCCTCAACAATGGATTAAAAAGGAATAGGAATTTTTAAAAATACAACGGCCTCATAAATTGGCCCAGAGGCCAATTGCTGAATAGCCACAATTGCATTCAAAATTCCAGCTTAGTAATTATAGTCCCAGGTGAAAGAGCTGACACACAAACGAAGGAGTAGGAATAAAACAAGAGAAAGGTCAGGAATGAAAAGGCTAAGAGAGTTTACATTACGCGTACAAAAGGTATAGATGAAATTACCGATGTCGTAGAGCTCCAGAATATAGCTCACTTCCTGAGTTTAGAAGAACAACGACCAAACCCTGCCGGCGATGGTGGCGCTGTCTTGAATCCACGAATAATTGAAGGTGGGGAAAGCATGGCTAAACCCCTAACGGCGATTCTGAAAATTATTAATGAAACGGTACCTGACTGTACGCAGAAAAAGCAACACCAGTGGCGGATTACAATTATTGGAAATAAGGAAAGAAAAGTAGAAAAGAAAAACGAAGTGAACAACCACAATGTTCACTAAACTCCCGTAGTGTGGGAAATGAGCACATGCCGGGAATGGAGGGAAAAGTATTTAGTGTTAACGACACTGTTAATTGCCAGGAACATATCAGAGCCGCCGGTATTTTTTCCCGATAAAGTTCTTTTACACGACAGCGTAACTAGTGACAAGGAACGGTCGATTTTAAATACACTTAAACTTTCGGCACTGTTGGGATTGAATCTCCACCTTGGGATCAAAAGGCAAGCACATAAGCAAGAGAGGGACCCAAGCTGGGGGAGATAGCAAATATTGACTCTGTTAAGCGCTTTATTTAATTACTTGTGGCACCGCACGCAGGCTTTCACTTCACCAGAAGGAGTTCATTTAGGTACATCGCCCCAACTCCAGCCGAAGAAATAAGATCACTCTCAGACAGGATGGAACTTGCTAACGACGATAGTTACAAAGGAACAGAACTGATCCTCAGTGTCCAAACCTTGAATATTGATGACGATAGTTAAGCTGGAGTGTAACAATCTGGAACATCTAACCTACAGAGCTCACAACAAACTAGACATAACCTTTCAGGCAGAAGCTACCGCACTCCTCACCAAGGATTCACTTAAAAATATTCGATAGTAGCATAGCGGTAAGAAAGAAAAGATAGTACGGGTCTGAAACACAATCATAAACCAACATTATTGAACTCTTGCAAACGACAATAAATAAACCAAAAAGTTTTACCTTTAATGTTTTAAACCATAGAGAGGCAACACTATGAACTCTGAAAGCAAGCTAAACTACGTATAAAGTCATTAACAGTAACATAGCATTTTACATGAAATAAAAGTAGTGTAGTGGAATGAGATAGTGAATAAATACCTATGTTCCTCACAGGCCTATAATTTTCTGTAAACGTATTGGTTGCTAATCTTACTCTCATTATTCTAACTTTGGAATTTGTGTGATTTCACATTCACAAATTAAAAGCCTCACAAAACAGACAAAACACTGAAGAAAGACAAGGAAAGGAAAAAAGGAAGAGTGATCTATCGTGAAACAAAGCCGGAAACACACAACATAAAAGTGGAATTTTGCTGGAATGGCTTATATTTAGACAGACAAGGCGCAGCGTAACCCCAGACCATACTTTTTATTTGCGTACGCTATTTTAGTTCCATTCTTAATAAATTAAGAGGTTTACTTGCTCCAGTAATATCAATTGCAATTTTATAAGTCACTCACCAGTCGACCCAGTTGGAATGAAAACAAAAAAGATTAGGAAAATTGAGACAAACACAGAATGTGAATGTAAAAAATAAAAAGTGTAAAGACAATACGCCAAAACGTTATTTAAGTTAATGTAAGGATAGCAAAAAAAAAAAAAATTAACTGTGACTTATGAACAAGTCTTACTTCGTGTGTGGGTCATGTAGCTTCACCATCACACGTTTGTATGTTCCAATGAACTTACCCGGCCTCAAATACCTTGGTGCTAACTTTACCGTAAAGTAATGTTTCTTCGAAGTTTTAGAATAAATGTCACATATTGTGACCATTCACAGAATGGGAGGAGTAGTACGGAGTTGTCGTGCCCCATTCAAAACAGAAGGCGTTAAATCAGAGCAGTGTGAATTAGTTGGAAATTTCAAATACCAATGCAGCAGCAGACCGAAAGAAGCGAATACGTTTGTTAAGACTTTGGTAGCCAAACGGACAGTATCTAACGACATGGGTGTACTAAAAGTTTGATCGCTTTCTTGTACAAGAATAAAGAGAAATAGAGCATTTAAAGTTTTCCATTCGGAACATTGAAGGCAGGACAGCTGCTTCAAAACCCCAGCTCAAGAATAATCGAAGCAGCTGCACATTAACACTTTTCACATCTTAAAGAGATAATAAATTATGCAGTAGCGCTATAAATGGAGCGTAAACGCACAAATATAATTGAATTGTATAATCAAACGTAATTATTATTAAATGTAATTTTAATATTAAGTAAATTCGTGTGGTACCCTTGTATTCTTTAGAAGGCTGCGCTCCGGTATGAAGTGACCAGATATGGAAAGGTAAAAGAGACATAGCGCTTTAAAGGTTCAGTATAATTTATAACACGAATTATTGCGCATATTAAATGTAATTTTAATGTTAACCGAATTCTGATACTTGCAATGAACTGTTCGGAGAGAGAGAGAGAGAGAGAAAAAAAACTCTGATGTGTTCCATTCACATGACTTTCTCTACATCTCTGTAAATTATTATTGTTAATAAGCTTATCTTTTATTCATTTCATGCTAATCGAGAAAAATTAGCAGATATACTCTTATTTCTTGCTTTATTGTAAGTAGAAGCGAAATAAGGGAGTACCATAGGTTAACGTGAAAGCCAAAAGCTGGTTGCTATGTGATTGATATTCCTTTGTTTGTATGGACAGGAGTTGACAAATTCCTGTATGAGAAAAGTATGTTTTTCAAAGCTGAAACCAAGAAAAAGGAATATCTTAGAAACGACCAACTCCACGAATATATATATAACTTGTGTGTTTTAGCGTGCTCTACATTTTTTGTGGGTTAAGTTTTTGTCCATCTCTTACGGTTTAGTAGTTATGACAAATTCATCCAGAATAAAGTGGTCTTCAGAGGCTATTTCCAGAAAATTCAAAATATACATTTTATTTGTCAGGTAAATAACTTTAATATACGATATGTTAATCAAAATCGTTAGAGCCATTTTTTAGAAAATCAAAATTTTCGAAAAAAGTTCCATGTAAAGGGTAGTTTGGGGTGGGGGGATTTTTTTCTCAAAATCTTCGTGTCGCATCCCTGGAAGATACTAAATTTAAATACCAAGGTTGGTATTTTACCCACTTTTCGTTTTTGAGTTATCGTGTTCACAGACACACGGACACACGGACACACACACAGACCTTTTTCTGAAAATACTTATTTTCGGATACAGGGGGCCCTAAAACACATATTTCCGGTGAAATCTCGGTATCGAATTTTTTGGTGGAGTGCAATAGATTCTCTATACACTATGTACATAGTGCGTATAGAGAAAGTAAAAATGTGGTGCAAACGCAGATCGTGTCTAGGGCGATTCTCGCGAATTTTATATCCAAATGTTATTAAATATAAATTTCTAAATGAATCATCAAAATATTACAGAATTGCGCCACCTCTTTTAAGTTGTGTGTCGCATCCTATCCGGAATTCACTGGCCTCGCTTACTTACATAACATTCCCTCACATTTCTTTATCGGATATTTGCTTCATGCGCTCGTGTATGCTGGAGTGTGGCTTTCTTGAAAGTGGCTAATTCCTATCTAAAACGGAATTTAACATTTTTAAACCGCAATCTCGAATGCCTCCCTATCGCATTTATAATGTTTTCGATAAAAGCAAAAGTTATAGGTGTTATTTAGAAATAAAAATAGTGAATTAGCAAAGCAAACATAATCTGAGAACAATTCTCCTTTTACAGAGCCAGATGGCATTTTGGTAACGTATGCGTTTCTCATTAGGGAAATTCGGTTTCGATCCCAGCGACCATCCATTTTTACCCAGTGGACGGTCGAATGTTGAAGTATTTCTTCATCTACCTTGACTTTCCTAGCCAACGTTTCCTGTACCAAATTCCTTCCTTAGTCATCTGTTTTAGGCTTGAAGGAACAGGTGACAGAGGCGGGTTGCGATTGGGCAGTGGCTTGCACTCTATAAAGGTTTCTGCCGTACATTGTTGTGGGACATCATTGTCGGGACCCGCTTTTGGGTACTTTCAGGCTGTGACCCCTTTGGGGAACCCCCTGAAGCTCGGGGCTTGTGGATTGGGTTTGTGCGGCGTCAGAAGCGTTTGATGTGAAACATTAGAGACCTGGATTATGCGCCCGTCGTCATCCCGATCTGGGCACCCTTCGGGTCTTTCCTCTCACCCCTGCCACCCAGTAATCACGCAAACTGCAAAAAGCCGAAATGGCCTACGTGGGGATCCTCTGTCTCAGTTGCTGGGGACCTCATCCGAGATTATACTCTGCCAATTTCACGACTTTGTCAGAATCAGTATGTGTAGCGTCTTCCAAGCTATCCTCTGAATCGCAATCAGTCATCTACAGTACATTTGTCTTAAGTTGAAGCATAAGAATTAGAAATAGAGAGGGCACACTGCTGCTCTAAGCAGTAGGCAACCCTTAATTGACTAATCCCAAATATATAAACTGACTTCCCATGACGATATTGGAGCTATCCTTGCAACCTTGTCATACCCAGCGTTTTATTGCTGGTATTATAGATATTCCATCCAGTAGGGTTTTTTGGAGAGTACCGTGAAACCGTTAATATCTTTAGTTCCATTGTGTTTGGATGCTATATTATAGCTGTAGTCTTCAAAGTCATCGTCCGATTCAGAGTCACTGTCTTCTAAATTTATGATAAAATCGTCCAACATGTCAATTCTGTTTGATCGTTGCTTCCCCAGAGTTGTTAAACCTGTTTTCATTGGCTTGCTTACTTTATTATAACATTTTGTATATTGAAGTGCGATATATATCGCGCGGCAATTCTTTCCATGTCCTGTGTAACGAAGATTGGTGCTCTTCGAGATTCCGACGCTTCCAGTTCATCAGCGAAGTATTTATGTACAAAAACACAATTTCCCTTGCATCAGTTTGCAAAGAACTCCCTCGTCCTGCAGCATGATCTTGGAACAACAGAAAAGCCCTCCCCCCCCCAAGAAAGCAAAATAAACAGCATTAAACGCATCACAAACATTTCCATGTTTCCCTGTGAAAGAAACAACACTATAATTGGCAGCCCTGAACTGGTCACAAAACGTATCAGTATCTAAGGCCAGGATGTAGCGGATAGCAGTGTTACTAATGTGAACAATTTTCACCACTCCCTCTTACACGGCAAAAGAAGATGTTGCCCGGATTAGCTTATTGGTTTAATGTTAATCTTTCCATTAGGGACACCACCGTCGCTTTTAATCCGCGGATTAAGACGAATTAAGAGCGATGGCGGTAAGTTTGAAAGTGTCAAGAGCGGCAGGAAAATGGCTAATATAGTAGGCTAATTCGGATAGTGGATTAACACAGAAAGGTTAACTCATGAGGTGGAATAAAGTCACGTGATAAGGGAGCAGCGGAGTGCAAATGACGGGCCATGGTGTCGGAAAGGGGAAATGGTTTGCAAGAACTTGGTAGAATGAGATGAGGAAATGACGTGGGGTGTTTTGATTGGTGAAAACAAGACAAGGTTGATTGGTAGATAGGAGTGAAATAAATGGTAGGGATAGGTGGAAGTAAAAGATGTTGGGGGTGGATTAAGGGTGAAGGGAACGGAAACAAAAAGCCAAGACTGGATAAGAAAGTAGCGAAGAGTTGTGAATGAGAGAGAGAGAGAGAGAGAGAGAGAGAGAGAGAGAGAGAGAGAGTTGAGAACGGAAAGAGGGAATAATTTGGAGGAATGAAGAAACATAAAAATCGGATGAGGAACTGATATGGAGTATTTTGATTAGTGAAAATAAAATGGCTGTGATTGTGGGGGAGGAATGAAATAAATGATAGGGATTGGTGGACATAAGACGAGATATGATTACCGGAGAGTTTTCAATAATGATGATGATTAAGGGCGCTCAACTACAAAGGTTATTAGCGCCCTCAAAAAATAAAACAGCGGCTAAAACCAGAAATAAAAAGCAGCCTTTAAAAATCGATAAAAGCCCGAAAAGGACCAGAAATTAAAAGCACCATTAAAATAACTCGGAGGATAAAAATGACATAAAATCTGTATAAAGGCATAGTCAATCTATAAAAAACATAGCAGACAATGGAGAGAACAGGAGATAAAAAGGTTAAAATTGAGACCTCAAAGTGGCAACGGTACTAAAATATGTAAAAGCCTTACATGTCCCTCATTGTCTGCCATCAAAACCTAAAAAGGAAAATAAAACTGGATTCTGAGGGTAAATGTTACTTAGGCTAAAAATTTAAAAACCTTATCTACCGCTCTGGTATCATCGGCCAGGACCTCCGCCATCCTGGCCGGCAGTTGCAGAGCGGCTCTTAATGGTGCTAGACGAGCACACTCCACCAGCACATGACGGACAGAAAGCGCCTCGCCGCAGAGCGGACAGATAGGTGGAGGTTCCTTCCGAAATAAATGCGAATGAGTAAAAATACAGTGGCCAATGCTCAAACGAGCCAAGCTAACCTCACGACGGGATAAACGGTTGTTAGGGAAGTCTTTAACCTCCCGAAGAAGCTTATTCCGACGGAGAGCCGACCACTCAGTGTACTAGCCAGATAAAACCTCTCTCCACAGGACTATTCTAAAATCCTCAGCTGTGGCTCGAATTATTGCCACACTGCACCCCGTAATTGCCGATTTTGTCACCAAATCCGCCAGTTCATTGCCCGGCAGGCCAACGGGTCCAGGAACCCATGCGCACTCCACATTGACACCGGAAGCGTGCAACATGTGGAGGATGTCCTGAATGCGCTGCACTAAAGGATTGTAATTGTGCAGCTCACGAATGCTCTGAAGGGCACTGAGGGAATCACTAAGAATAAGGCAGTCACTTAAGTTTCGACGGCAAATATGCAGAATGACTCGGAATATAGCATACAGTTCTGCAAAATAAATTGATGTGCTACTGGGCAAACAGAACGTATAGGTTTCGGTCCCAGTGACAAAGGCACATCCGACACCGTCGGGGCTTTTACTGGCATCGATATATATATATATACACACACACACACACACACACACAAACACGGCCACTGTATTTTGATAAATATTCTAAAAAAAAGGGGGGGTACGGATACTGGTCACAGGCGTTGCGGATTTCCCATAAACCGTCATCCCAAGATCGACGTGGGATGTAGTATGGAACCACGGTGGGTGAACCCTCTCCCCTTTGGGAAACAGCAGGCAGTTCATGACCGTGCTTCCGAAGCAGTGCGCGGAAACGAAAACCTGCAGGTCGTGGGCTACGTAAAAGGAGGCTACAGCGAATGTCAAGTGCAGTATTAAAAAAGGATAAAAGGATGGTTGCTTAGGCATGCTCTGTAGTCCACAACCACAATTTACTAAAAGGACATCACGCCGGCCGTGCAAAGGCGGTTCTGCAGATTCGGCGTAAAGACTCACTGTTGGACTGGTTGGAAAAGCTCCAACAGCCAAACGGAGGCCCTGGTTATGGACTGTGTCTAAACTTCTGAGCACAGATGGTCGTGCTGTAGAATATACAAAGCAGCCATAGTCTAACTTGGAACGCATCAGCGCCCAATAAAGACGGAGCAGCACTGCCCAATCCGCTCCCAAAATTTGCCACTGAGTACCTGTAAAATATTAAGAGAACGGTCACACCGCGCTTTCAGCTGCGCTATATGAGATGACCAACATAGTTACCGATCGAATATCAACCCCAGGAAACTCGCCTGGTCTGCAAAAGGGAGTAAATCTGGCCCGAGGCGAAGAGAAGGCGCCCTTCGCCACCTACGACGCCAGAAGTAAACGCATACTGTCTTCTGAGTAGAGAAACGAAAGCCCTTTTCCGAGCTCCAAGCAGTGAGATTGTCCAAACAATGCTGGAGACAGCATTCCAAAAACAGCGTACGCTGAGAAGTACAAAATATGGCAAAATCGTCTACGAATAAGCAGGGGGACACCCCTGTGGGGACACATTGCGATATGGAATTAATCGCTATAGCAAACAGCATCACGCTTAGTACAGAGCCCCGTGGAACCCAGTTCTCTTGAATAAAAGAATGAGAGAAAAACCGAGCCGACCCTTACTCGGAAAACCCGGTCGCTCATAAATTCCTGAACGAACAAGGGTAAACGTCCACGTATATTCCAATTTTGAAACGAACGTAGTATACCTACTCGCCAACACATGTCATAGGCTTTTTCGAAGACAAAAAAAATCCCGACTGTTTGACAGTTCTTCAGAAAGCCATCAATAATCTGCATCGTCAGTGAAACATGGTGGTCAGCTGCTGAACGACGTCTTCGAAAACCGCACTGGGTGCTAGTAAATTGTGCGATTCTAGCCACCACACCAATCGTTTTCATGCGTTCCATCACCTTGCCAACGCAACTGGTGAGGGAAATAGGACGGTGGCTGAAAGGAAGATGTCGCTCCTTTCCAGGTTTAAGGAGAGGTATGACGGTGGCGTCAACCCAGACATGATTATAGACCTCGAGTAGGAAAGCCTTGCCATCAGGGGAAACCTGTTGTAACATTTGGACGTGGATGTCATCTGGTCCTAGTGCAGAGTGTAGCGAAGATGAAACTGCAGTGTTTAACTCCGCCATGCTGAAAAGGCGCTTATAATCTTGCAAGGTTTCCAGACCGGAAAGAGAATCTCTGAGATTCCACCTGAGTCTTAATTGAAAGGAACTCAGGGGAGTAATTTTCTGAGCCAGACACCTGAGCGACAGCACTGCCTAAAGCATTCCCACGTCAAATGCATTAACAACAGCTCCAGCAAGGGTTTTGAGACCGGTGATAGGTAGATGGGTCGATTTTCCGGCCACAGAGGAAGGTGTATTGCGATTAAAGGAAGCTACAAATTTGCTCTACGATTGTTTTTTGCTATCCTTAATAACTTGCCGAGATTTAGCACGCATCTTTTTATAATGTATCAGGTTCTCCAGTGTAGGGCGACGCTGGAAACCCCTGAGGGCACGCCGACGAGCACGAATGGCATTCCGGCAATCATCGGTCCACCAAGGAACCGGAAATCAACGGGTGGGTCAATCATCTGCGGGAGAGACTGCTCAGCAGCAAGTATTGTGGCTGTGAGGAGTGCGACTAAAAGTGTACGGAGTCGTACTCGTTGTAGGTAAAAATCACCAAATTGGAAAAAAGTCCCAGTTGGCTCGATCTAACCGCCATCTAGGCATACATGTGGAACATGCATGTTGTGCTAAGATAGTAATAAGAATGGGAAAGTGGTCTCTACAATGTAAATCAGAGATGACATTTCAGCGGAAACTGACTGCTAACTGGGGAGAACAATAGGCTGTCGAGGTGGGAAAAACTGAAATGCGTCAGATAAAAATGTTAGTGTTCAGGAGGGCTAGGTAATTGCGGTCCAAAAGGTCAGCAATTGAATTACCTCTCGTACAAGCCCGAGGGGAGCTCCAAAGTGGGTGGTGGGCATTCACGTCCCCCACAAACAGAAATGGTGTTGGTAACTGGGAGACAAGGTCTTCAAATTCTGTGCGCGAGAGGTCATTAGAAGGAGGCAGATAAATACTACAAACGGTAAATCTGGCAGGGGGCAGCGTAGTCCTTACAGCCACTGACTGAATGTCCGACTCTAAGGGTACGGAAGCAGCATAAATATCATCTCTGATGAGCATCATAGTGCCCCCATGTGCAAGAACAACCTCTTCTGGTGATAAATCACACCGTATAGAAGAGTAATGCCTGAAGCTCACGTTATCTTGAGGACGGAGCTTTGTCTCTTGGAGGCAGACGACTAAAGGTTGGTGCATGTTGAGCAACAGTTCAAGCTCCGCTTGATGTGGTCGAATGCCGCGCATGTTCCACTGTAGGATAGCCATGGTCTCTAGGATGGGATAATTTCTAAATTGATAGGCATTTCTGGATACTGGCCGGTTTAGTTTATTCTTTTTAGCCAGTGAATTAACACTCTTTCCAGGAGCACGATCCTGCCGCTTACGCACTGTCCTTCTGGCTCCATCTCCTCCACATGGGAGGACCGCTTACCCATAGAAAATTTCGGCACGAGAATCCCGAACCGATTTTGGGTACTGACAGGCGAAGATGGACGTTGCCGATCGGGCTTTCTGCCAGAAGATTCCTCAGAAGAGGATCTACGTGGAGAATGATGGACACTTTTCCCACCCTTGGGTGTTTTGAGTGCAGACGTATCATGCTTGCTCTTTAAGGAAGTCAGTCCTAACGTAACTTTTCTTGAAATTCTTTGCTGGTACAGAATATGCTACGGTTTTGCCGGTCTTATTGCCGGAGGTCGACGGTTGGGGTGACAATTGTTCTCGAATATGTCTTACAGTGGCGGATTTGGCAGATGGTGATGCCGATGTGGACGTGTATGTTGAGGTCTTCGGTAGTGGTGTGGCAACGATTTCTTTTCTGCAAGTGTAACCCTGCTGATATCGCCGGTTTGTGTGGCGATTTCCCGCTTCGGTACCGGTTTAGCTGTAACAGAGCTGTAAGAACCGGACCGCGGGACAGAGTGCTGTCGAATACGCAGGAGTTTTTACGGGCTTCGGAGAAGAACACCTTCTCTTTCACCCATATCTCCTGGATGGCTCTCTCCTCTGCAAAACGGGGGCAGGCTCGGGAAGTAGATGGATGTTCCCCACCGCAGTTCACACAAGATGCAGTTTTAGCGCAATTTCCATCGTGCGCCGCCACATATTGCACACGTTGACCGATCAGAACAAAATTCGCTGGTATGCCCAAACCGCTGGCATTTGTAACATCGTAAGGGGTTGGAAATATGGGACCTAACCTTGATGGCTTCGTATCCTGCCTTAACCCTTTGAGGGAGATCTACCCGATCAAAGGCAAGGAACAGGGTACAGGTAGGCACAAAATCTCCAATAACTTTCCGCTGAACCCTATAAACAGATGTTACGCCTTGTTCTGCTAGATCCTCTTGAAGCTCCTCATTGGACAAACCGTCCAATGCGCGGGTGGTGATAAAGCCACGCGAGGAGTTCAAGGTATTATGCTTTTCGACCTTAACCGGATAACTGCCTAAAAGTTTCGCTTTCAGTATTTTCCTTAGCTGGGAGGTTTAAATTGCCTCAACCAGGAGAGTTTCATTTCGGGCTCTAACACAGGATTTAACCGGACCAGCAATTTTGTCGAGACCCCTCTGGATAGCGAAAGAGCTGACGGATGTGAAGGTTTTACCTTCCTCTGTTCTTAATACGACTGAGTAGTGAGGACCATCGTTCTCAATTACTTCCTTTCCCAATACTAAATCATTTTTTTGGTTTAGATTTTGCTATGAAAGATATGGTTTCTATTCATCCCCCCCAGTGCTCCCCACCCACCACGGAGCCCAACACCGGGTCACCCTACTGGGGTGACAGTGATACACAGGAGATATAGTCAGGCTCGCCGTCCCACTTACCCTGAAGTTCGGAGTAATACCTAGTCCTGGCCGATTGACTAGGTGTGGGTTAGTCTCTAGCCTCCCGTCTAGGCGGAGCAGAAACCAAAGTGATGTATTAGGCTGCGCACCCTCCCCAGTTACTGAAAGTCAGAAGCCCAGGCTCAGGTATGCAACCTCCAACCAACCAGGATAGTCCTTTCCACCGACACGGGTCTCCACGCACGGCCTACACGCGGGTGGGCATTTTTACCTACTGACTCCCTCACCTCTTAGAGGTTACCCACAGAGGGAGTCAAAGGTGGCTCGGGACCCCGGGTGCGCCTAACTCGTACCTACCGTAGTAGGCCCCTGGGGGGGGGGATAAGGTAATAAAGGCATGAAAAGTATAAAAGGAAAATGAGGGTTCTCAGAAATAGATTGCAAGTAAAATTGTGATAGCGTTGATCTGATGATAACATTGGCTAAGGAATACAAAAGCTTTAATAGTTTTGAGAGGGTTGGGGTCGAGTGGAATGGCGAGACAGGGCATTTGGAAAATGTGGGAAGATGTGGCAAGGATTACGAATGTTTGCATATCAGTATGTAAACATACCGGAAAGTAGTGGCTTTAGGTTTGGCTCTGACTTATTATCTTGGGGATACTGAAGAATGTACATAATTGTTTAAAACCGATAGCGAGACAACAGAGGGGGAAGAGATTTGAAAGGATAGTGTATGGTGGTGTGAAAATGGGGTAAAGCAAAAGTCACAAGGGGTAGATCTTAAATGGCAGGCGTGGGTTTGAAAAATATAAAAAAAGAGACAAAGAATGATGTAAATGTTATAAAAAGTAGGTGAGCATATATACTAGCAACAACAGTTCGATGATTGAGGAGATGATAGATTGCAGTTTGTTAAGTGATACGGCATATTTGCCGGAGGGTTTGGAACTGGAATGGAAATTACTGCGGAGGAGAGCGAAATAATGGTAGCATATTGGGCGGTAAACAAGATGAATTCCTACTTTTCTATTTAGGAATGTGGGAATTTGGAGTGGCAGCTAAACTTAGGCTTAAGAGGCCGTTTAGAGGTCTGCAGCGGGGAATTTCAAAAGAAATTCGGACCATAATGGGAATGATGGAGAAATAGGTGGCGATGCAATTGGTGAACAGTATAAAAAAGCGCCACTGAAGAAATGGAAGAAGGCAATAAATTCGATGAAACAAAGGGTGAAAAGGGGATGCGATAGCAAAATGAAGCCAGTAAAAAAGGAGATAGAAGCGGTGAAGAAGGAAAAACAAGAATGTGAAGGAGGGACAAGAGCTATACGAGAGATGATGAAAACAACCACTGGAAGAGAAAAAGCAGAATGTGATGAAGCAGCAGGAATAGGTGAACAGAATAAATGGAACTGTGGTTAAAATGCACGATGGACTTGGAGCCTTAAAGCAAATACTTGGTAAACTGGAACTAATTGTAACCTTTTAAAACTCATTTTCTTCAATTTTTGGACTTTTCTTTGTGTTTGGTTGAAATGCTTCTGTAATATTTTTTGAAAATATAACAACGAGAAAAGAAACCCTAATTAAGGTAAAACATATGAATAAGGTTAATTACGTATGTAGGTATTCTTAAAATCATTTTCTAAATAGTAGTTACATTTAGAAGTTAATACTGGGACACAAAAACAGCATATTTAAAAATACATATTGTATTTAACCAAAATGTATATCAATATGATACAAACATTGTTTAAAATAGCAAACAGCTGTGTAGTGCAAAGTGCAATGCTTTAAAAGTATATTTTATATTTAAAATAAGATTAGTAGAAGTGGAAGTAAGAACATATATGAATCTATATACACAAAATTGATATTGGTATTGTGAAATAAACATTAAAACACAAAACAGTGTATTTAGAAATAAACAATGCAATTAAACAATGAAATGGAAGGAGAAAATGAATACACGGCACAAAATAACAGCATTGCGATACGCCTTTACATTGATAAAGGTAAACATACTGTTTGTGTTTATGATTGTATGGGCTTGATCGTTTATTTAATATACAGGACGCAGAGCTAAGCACTTCAATATCATAGTCATAGTTTTGTGGCAGCCAAATAGTAATGCATAATATCTTGTATTCAATGAAGTAAATTTCTACTCTTTTTGCAAATACAAGACGATATCTTTGTACAAGTGATGTTGCACTTCAGTGGGTTTGCATTTGCACAAAAATATGCGGAAGTGTTCGTATGGATTGGGACGGTTAAGTATGAAACACTGAATGCTTTACAAAATAAGTAGCGTGACGGATAATGCTGGGAATAGCTAAAACATAAACAACTCTTGGTTCTGCCTGGATATACAAAAAGAGACTAACAAGAATATCGTTGTACAAATACAGTAATCGAATTATAGAATGCCCTTTTCGCCTCTTCAATTTTGTCACTAACAAACATAAAAGAACAAGCCACATTTTAGACAAAATTACAGCATAAAAGTGTTGCTGTGAATTGAGTAAAGCAGTGTAAGAATAAATAATAACATTTAAAAATAGTTAAAATGCAATATGCCATATAAAGTCTATGGCATTAAAATATACCTTACACAATTACAGGCAATGAAGTTAAAGATGTCGGTCCTTTTTGTTTGTGCTAAACAGGTTTTAGAAGATTAAACACTATGCACACACATGCGCACATACGCACGCGGGAGAAGAAACTTTATTCTGCAGGCTGGATATGTGATGAATAGAAGATGAACACAGGCTCTGTCGAATCCTGGTAGTGAGAAATGGTGTTCTCCGGATGGCTATAAGGAGCTGTGGTTGTGGAGGTCTTTTTTTGCTGATCTATAGAGCCATCCAGAAGAAGGTGAAAACCTCCCTGGTGGCGGTGACTGTAGACACCTGCTGGCAAATTGAAATTGAGTTTTATTTATGGATGTTCTTTATCTGCCGTGGTTCTCAGCGTCCCATTTTATATAATGGGTATGAAAGACCACTTAATTTTGCTCAGAGGCCTCTTCATCAGGTTTGAGGTTATTTTACCTCCGTAAATTTACGACACGTGAACAACGGCCTTACTTCTCTACCGAATGAAGCTATGCTTAGGATTTTTTTGCAACACTTGTTGGCATTCCATATTTCTTTCAAGAGGCAAAGAACACAGCAGTGGAGACAGAGAGCCGAAGTTACTTGTTTTTAATGGACGGGTAATCAGAAGTGGGATTTGCGTCATGCAACATGGCTGCCGAGATAAAATTCGAGGAAAATGCATGGGAACTTTAAAATGGCTATGCAATTGGAACTCTCATTAGCTATAAAACCTTTCAATGTGGTTTTTCGGTGGATGGCTATAGAAACTGTTTAATTTCTCAACCGGATGTTGTGATTCGACGGTAGTTTCGGAAATGCACCGGAAAAGGTCCCGATTACTACTTTGGAAATTGCAGTGAGATAACTAGTTGGACTTTTTTAATTAGGCATTTAACTGAGTGCGTAGACGGAAATTTTGGGTGCGATAATCTGCAGTGGATGATAAGCCAGCGGCCGAAGTATGAATGGCCGTAAAAGCTATGTTGTCTAGGAACTGCAGTGTTTAGGATTATATAATTTATAACATTATATGCGTATTATTTGTATTGGAAAAGACAGTTTTGTGATTTATGTAATGCTAAATCAGTGCGTTGCATTTGATTAACGCAGTAAAGAAATACATTTATAATAATAACAGTTAGGAGCATTAGCACTAATAGTGGACGTGCTTCGTTAGAGATTATATACCTCAAAAGACGCAGCGAAAGAAAAACATTTCACAGGTTGAAAGTGTTTGTGTGAAAGTTTTAGGCGTTGTTTAACGACGCAATTCCTAGTAGAATGGAGCCGAGAGATAGGACAAATGAAGACGTAACCTTACAGCTCAGTTTCGATTTTATAGGACACAATTCTTCAGGTTTTACCGAAACTGAAATTACCCTGAAGTTGGTGCCAGAGAAGCTAACCCAGAGCAATGGCAAAGCGATTGTTTAACGATTTTTTGAAGTTTGCAAAAACGAAATTACTGGAGAATGAACCCGGTATTTAGGCCTACAAGCAGTCGTCCAAAGCCATTAATATGAGCGTTTTCGCATCGAAGAAGTGAACGCCAGGTGCATTATACAATGTATCGAAGAGGTGATGCACAGCAACCAGATATTCTTGATAGGAGGCCCCTTTAAAAACAGTTTTGTGTGGACTAAGGAATTCTAGGGCTCGTGCTACAAACTGTGCAATACCTGTTGTGGCAACAGGGGCGTAACAGAAATAAACAACAAAGACCACTTGTGCGAACCGAGAGCTATTCCATATGTAAAGTGAAATCGGATAGTGATGCCAATTATAGAACAATACGGCTCTTCGACTTTCTGCAGAAAACAGGCCATAGAATTGTGCGAGATTATAGGTAAAGGGAATGAACGAGTATACTATAGATGACTTCATGCACTTTGGTGTCATGTTAAAGGGCTACACCAAGATTGTGTCTGCAGATAATGTAGGGAAGCACGTCAACAAAACAATTTGATAAACACATTGACGTCATGTTTCACGAGGGACAATTTAATGCTACCTTGGACTTGAACATGTGCCGTAGATATAGGTGGCATTGCTGTCAGTGTCATTATCCCTCAGTATACACAAAGGAATATCATCGGTGTGCCCACAACTGTACAAAACGTCACCAGCAGTGCGATACGCATTTTAACGCATGGTGCACTATGATGCGTGTAGCCAAAACTTTAACGGGCCGACATGTTTTGCTAATCACGCGAAGAAAGGCGTGTTTTACCCGAAGGCGCTGTCGGTATGCGATGTAGAGAAGGTTTGTACGTCTTGAAACCGTCTAAAATAATTCCGTGAGTTCGAATTATTGTCACCTAAATTGATAAATCAGTAAAATACATAATGAGAATGTGATTGTTTTTGGGTAACTACATAGTTTTGGATGAATTAAAAGAACTTAAATGATTTTTTAATTTATAATTATTAATCTTGTGTATATTATATGCATCTGAGGAACAGGAAAACCGCTCATAAGTGAGGAGACAAAAGCTGCAGCCATTGCAATACTCGCGTGAACGTTGGGCACATGTGTTACATAACATACTTGTTTCTTCTGCTTCAAACAGCGGACGAAACCAGTATGTGACATGTTCATGGACTTTGAATGCACAAAAGGCACTACTATACTGGTGAATACTACAGGTACAAGCATTTCCTAACTTGGTGTTATACCAACCCTGCGCTCTTTTGTATTGACGAGATTCACAAGATGGCGCATTGCACGATTGTGGCATGGTAGATTGGATGTTTATAAACGAACCCGTGGAACAACTGTTCCAGCACATGATGCAGGCAAGGTTCGAAGCCTGGGGTGTCATCGTGGTGGCGCATAACCTCAGAGAGTTCGACGGTTGGTCTTTATTAAAGTACATGGTGTAGCATTAAAAATGGGAGCAGGAGCTGATCATGAACGGAAATAATTTATACAGAATGAGATGCGGGGACATCAAATACTATTTCCCTACTTGTTTAGCAAGAAAGAAAACGAGCACTAGGTGGATTCGATTCCTGACAAGAAGTTTTACTGTTCGGAGGACTTTTCGGAAGTGGGTCAAAGAGCCTTGAACACCGGCACGATGAAACGGTGACCTGCGAATACATCTTGGACATGAAAGCATGTATGGTGAAATATTGCCAGATGGGCATATTTTTACTTATTCAGGAAATTGTCAAATTAAGACGATAATTCTTAGACGAACACGGGATAAATCTGTTAAGGGAATTCATTACCATACGACAGGCGTGCATGTGAGTGTATAGCAGCGATTCATGCCGCCAAAAAAATTTGCCCTCTTATCCATCGGTGGATACCGCCTGGCCGACAAACAGTCCCACATAACAGTGGCGGACAAACAGTGGCACGACGAAAGATGATCTACAACTACGTATTTGACATAAAGCGGATATGATGAAGCATTGCCAGATAGACGTATTTTTACTCACAAAGGAAATTAGCATATTTAAAAGACAATTATTAGGCGAGAATCTGCTAAACATGTTCAGGGTTTGAGTCAGCACCACTCAGTCATGCATGCGCGTGTATAACAAGCGATTCATGCCGAAAAAAAAATGCACTCTTACACATCGGGGGATATTACCTGGTGGACAAGGAGTTCCACATAGCGTATGGCTGTCTTGGCTGGAATTACAGAACCACGTGATCATTTAGCGTGTGATGAGAGGCGGAAAATTAAGATTCCCGGCCACAAAATGGACGGGCAATGGAAGGAAACTGAAATAACATACTTCTGCCATGGCTGCAAGCGATGCTTTCGCAATCGCCATGCTGAACAGAACCGGGAACCATAGCCTCGAGATTCGAAAGCACCAAGAATATCACTCGAAAGATCACTGTTACCGGCTACACCATGGTGGAAACGTGGGAGCGCGAGTTCAACGCCATGATGACAGTTAACCAGGACCTCGCGCGCCTTGCCAAAGACTTCCCCATGCCGGAAACACTGAAACTCAGAGTCGCCTTTTACAGAGGCTGCACCTACTGAACCAACATTTACTGTGAGGCCAAGGAGGACTCCAAGATATTCTATTAGTCGTGTGTAGTCTGTACCCGCACATGAACAAGATGAGGCCCTACCCCCTGGGGTGCCCCAAGAGTCATGTAGATTGAATTCTCCGCTTAGAGGGGCGTGCGGAGAGGCCTCTTGAAGTGCAAGGTTCTACCGTCACAGAGCCTGTACTGCCCGGTACTGCCAGCACCAATCAACGGCAAGCTTATGTTCCCGCTATGTCGCGTTTGTGCAGAGGCAGAAAAATAGGACGAGTGCCATTACGGCGACGAGACCTTTACGGGTACCTGGGGCATCGACGAGATGAAGGTGACCTTGTAGAAGGAGTACCATTTGCTACGCCTCCACCAGATGAGGAGGTACGACGTGGTGCAATACGACCTACTCATCGGGGACAAGGGACTGTTTCAATCAGTTCTGGACATCAAGACCTAAGCGTTTGGTTGGCTCTAGGATCGCAACATGCCTGTTGCGGCACGTGCGGGAATTCTTAGAGCAGGAAGAGGTCACCCTAGATTCTGAAGTCATCACCTCTAACACCGGGATGCGAGAGCTGGCCAAGCTGATGTTAAGTAGTTTCGTCTCCAAGGCACTCAAGAACTACTGCAGGAAAATCAAATTCCCCGAAACCGGCATGACCTTCTAAGTGTGAACTGTTAAGGGGATTGGCAAGCGACCATGACAGGACACTGGCGCTTGCAGGCACGATATTGCGAAAAAAAAACCCTCCCCGACCGTAGTCACTGAACCCAGTGTGAAGATCTTTTGAATAGTGGTGACCAGACGCGTTCTCGCCGACGACTATAACTCCTTTGCCTATGGCTATGAATGGATTCACAAACGGGACGCCAAGCATTTTTGGATGTCATTCGAACGGGGACCCTGGACGATACAATGCCGTGAGACCTAACACAATTCACCATTCCCAGCACGTAACTGTTGCGGGATCATCCGGCTGTGAACAGTCGACCTTTTTGAAAAATCTGACAAGCCACTCCGACGAGAAGTTCGACAAACGCTACAGAAAACCATTGTAATGCTACATTCTGGAGCATTCACCGAATCTCGAAGCCTTGCCCCGGGAGTGCGAGATCCACGCAGGTATCCCCGAACTACCTTCAGTGGGTGAGAAATACTCCGTGATCCTCAAAGATTTTGTGCTGGAAGAGAGCGGGCGCTCCTATCGAATGTTTTCGCGAGAGACCGCATCATAAGCGCCTCGGAATAACATAAATTGATCAAAACATGTTCCAACAGGGACAGAAATATCGAAACACCTCTCAATGCAAACTGCGCCGTGGTATTAAAAATCAACGCAAACAAGATGCAGATCGAAAGGCTGTGCCAGAAAATTCAACCCAGGAATTCTTAGGGTTCTCTCGGAGACATTCGAAAAGGCTACAAAACACTCACACGGGTATCTGGCGTTGAACTGCATGCAATATATGTCTAACCGATACAGGTATCGAACCGGCTTGTTACTGGACGAAACATTCTCGCATTCCGTACCCAATTGAGACGTTGATTTGAATACTTCCTTTTTATGTGGCTTAATTGGACCACAAGGTGTGATCATAGGATGCTGAAGCTTTTACATGTTTTTTGTGCCTCTGACTTAACTATTAACGTCCCTTATGCGGCACCAAGGGATCCCGGGCTCGATTCACCTGATTCTAACCTTTAGTTTTTCGCATTTTTCTGTAGTCGTTTTCGTGCTTAGGCGACTTCGCACCCCGCTGAGGCTGTTGATTATAAATAAAGCACCATTTTCGACGTGGATATAATCATCGCGAAGACATGGCTACAAGTAGGTTAGGCACTGACAAATTGAGCAGTCTGAGCATTTTTTTTTTTTGGTAGTGTTTAACGCCCGCTTTAACTACTTATGGCACCGCAGGCGGTGACACTGATGATACATGAATGAAGATGGAGCACCAGTGGAATGCGATGGCGGGGGAAACCGGAGAACCCAGAGAAAACCCGCCCCAGCGCCGCTTTGTCCACCACAAATCTCACATGCGGTCGCTTGGGATCGAACCCGGGCCGTCTAGGTGAGAGGCGAGTGGTCTAACCACTCGGCCACGACGCGGCCCCAGTCTGAGCATAGCGAGATAGCACAGCAATATGCAAGGCAAAGGTTCATCTGCGCAAAAATTGATAAAATATGCCGATGGAGCGTTCATAAAGGCCACTTGCAAATGTACGCTCAATGTGTGCAGAGGTCACGTGTAACTACCGATAAATTGCTCGAGTCGCTTAAAGGGGCAAAAGGTCTTGGAGGAAGTTGGTCGATAAACGAGTTCGCTGAAGAAAAATACAATTTTATTTCAAAAAGGAGTCTTTTTGCCGGCGTTTCTCCTGCCCGTATTAATTTCGCTGTGTAGCGCGGATGTATCCGAATACGCAGGTTGAAGTATAGAAGGCAGATCGTCGTTGCTCTGCATCCAGATGCCATAGAAAAGCTCCACGTCAGTGAAAAGACTATTTCCAGACTGGCTGAATATATCGAGAACGTGCAAGCGTGCAAAACTTTCTGCCGATGAAAAGTGGCGTCTTGTAAAATACAAGTAAATCGGGCCACTATCTTGATCACGTAACACAAGTCAGACGAGCCAAACTTAGCGATAACTAAGACAACTGTTACACCGGTGAAGCAGGAGATGGAATCCCGGACTATAAACACCAATCCCCCTTACAAAAACAAAAGGGTGAATTATCTGTACCCCATAAAGTAATAGAGATCGCTTCCTACGGGATGCTGTTTTCGAAGGTGCTCTGGCAACTTCTGTACAAGTAAAGGATGAAGGAATGGAAGGCGCTAAGGCTGGACTATACAAAACCGGAACATTATGTTGGTTTAGGTACGGCAAAGGTCATTTCCAAGGCCAAGGATGTGCCAATGGAGAACATGAC
Organism: Hymenopus coronatus; assembly: GCA_030762935.1. NCBI lineage: Eukaryota > Metazoa > Arthropoda > Insecta > Mantodea > Hymenopodidae > Hymenopus > Hymenopus coronatus. The sequence continues at coordinate 145,777,609 of CM060897.1, forward strand.
GTTACATTTAGCACAAGCCGGCGGTTTCCCAAAAATACTATCACGTGATCAATATGGACCATCTTTGAGAAGCCGATCTAAACGTCATGAACAGCGTTACGGGGAATAACAAACCGTGCATACATGTGTATTCTCACCATCATCGACATGTTTTTCAATATGTTTTAGCCGTACCTCTAAAATAGAAACTGAATTCCGAGGTTACGCAAGCGTTTCGTTGTTGTTTTTTTTTTTTTTTTTTTTTTTTTTTTTTTTTTTTTTTTTTTTTTTTTTTTTGCCAGCGTGCTCCTAGAATTCTGTAAAGGAACAACCGAATGGTGTTTATGAGCAAAACTTTTCCCCATTTTCTAAAGATGCATTACACTACCAAAAATCATGTTGAAGTCAGCGGTGGAGAGTATTAACCACATCTTAAAAAGGAAGATCTGGAAAGATTTTACGTAATATAACAGTTACAGATACGTGGACATGGTCCCGCCCTATTCATGCCATATAAGTTGAAGGATCTGGCCAGAGAACACACAGACAGCATATTTTACACCTAGGAGTAAAAACGGTCCAGTTTCTCAAGACTTTGAAGATTGAACGTAGATTACAAACCAAAGCTCGTGGTCGCAGCAAGCGGTCTTGGTAAAGTGGAAGAGTGATCCGGCAAAGTTTAATCACTGGGTCCAGGCTTCGACGATCGATTGGGCATGATAAAGATAAAACAGTTTTCCCTCAATCTCGTCAGCGATGCTCCGATGGCCACTTTACCGTTAACACCACGTCCAGATTTGCAAGTATCTTGTCCGAGAGAATTGTTCTACAGAGAGAATGGGAAGCCGCTGTGCAAAAGGTCAGTTGTCCTGTAAAATTTTACATCTCCCCAGACAGTGCCCATATGGACTCCCATCGCATTACAAATTCGGCTTAGAAAAGCGAAAGTCATCGTGAACAATTCTAAAATCCTGGTGAATCTTGTCTAACGCGGTTATTCTGGAGCACTTGCAAGTTAAAAACTTGTTTTCTCTTCGACGAGCGCAAGTGAATAGTGAGCATGGATGCAGCTGTCACGCACCCCAAACGATTATCCGACATCCCATTCTGCGGGCATGCAGAAAACGAGAGCACGGGTAAGCCGTATAGTGCTAACGAATTCGGAGTTTTGACCGACGCTCCGCACCAGAAATACAAGCCAAAAGCAAACTTTTCAGTTCAGGGGCAACAAAAACCGAAACAGGGCCAACTCGCCCCCTAAAACCTTCGTCTTCGTCATCTGGCACAAAACCCAAACTCTACAGTGCGAGACCTTCCAGTCAGGACGGTGAGGATTCGCTGCCAGGCGAATACGAGATGTCAGCTGAGTAGGAGGAGTGTAGATTTCGCATCCAGGTAAAGAGTCCAGCGGTGCTTCTACATCGCATCCACAGTTTTCTCTTAACACGCGCTATGGCGAAAATGCCTGGTTTCGAACTCTACAGCAATGTCATCCTTAAGAGAGGATCTAAAACCTTGGAGATCCGTATATTTAGGTTGCTTACTAATGGTCATCTATTGCAATCTAGTGGTCTCGCAAGAAGTCGTGGTTGACACCTTCGCGCAGGTCATAAGAGTGCATTACTGGGGAATACGAAAGAAATAACAGCACATTATTGATGAAAAGACGGCGTGTACCTTTTAATGAGTATCCTTTATTCAGCAATACTTCAAAATGGTTAACGTAAATCTATGGGATCTCTTGCCATTTGCTGACTATTTTCCTTTACTGTAACTCTCACCTTCCGACCGAAACAGCCATAATGGACGTGCACACGTGATGCAGTACTTCTTAATTAGGCAGGAGGCTTATACAGCGGTAGTGATTTCATTCTCTGCGGGGGTAAGCGCTAACAAAAAGGCAGTGGACTGCTTTCGGCTCTTGAAGGTTTCTTCCAAACGGTGTTACAAATTTTAAAGAGCGGAGCCTAAGCGTTCGGACAGGAGGTGCTAAATGTGTGTTGTCACGTGCTCTTCAGTGTGTTTACTACGGAAAGAGTCCTGAAGGAAGCATTTAAACATAGGTTCAAGGAGGCCAGGTCTAATTAAAAGGCCAACGAAAATCTTGATGCCAATCTTGGATCGGGCATGAGCCGCCTCAAGAGAATAAAACGCACAAAACTCAAAAAGAGCGAACAGTCGAAGTTTAATCGCGCTATGCGCAAAGCCCAAAACGTATTCTCGTAATATCAGGAGCATCTGTGCACATGAGTTCCAAATTGGACCTCTTTACAAATGATGAATATCGAAGGGGCCAGTTTGTTATTCCTAAATCCTCAAAACACTTCATGAAAAATGGGCGCATTAGATTTCATTATTCTAAAAATGCAGTCGTAGACTTGACTTTCGTCAAACTCGTAGACCGCATTGTAGATGACAACGGCGAGGCTCTAACGGATGCCATTAATGCCACTTTGGCCAAAAAGTCTTTTTTGGTCACCTGTGTCACCATCTCATTAGCGATCGACTCGTGTGTCGCGTCGACAGCAACAGCGAAGAGAGGACGCCCAACAATATGCAGCAACCCAGTGTACTATATATTTCAAAATTATTCTAATGCATGAACATTAAAACAGTGGCCAAACTTTTTAGCTCATATATGCATCCAGTGCCTTTATTTCTTCATATTGAGTTATTCTATCATAGTGTATAAGACAATATTCAGTGTGTGCTTTTTCCAGTGATCTTTATCCCTAATATACGAGCATTTTATTTATAGTTTATAAGACAATACTTCATTCAGTGCAAGATTATTCATGTATATTTGGTGTTTTTATTCACACGCCTGACCAACTGAGCTACACAGACCGAGAGGTTCGGTGAGTAGACAAGGAGAAGGTACAGTTTTTCACTCTCTAATATCTACCAATAACAACACTAAAACAATCTCTAATGGTTTAACATGCACTTAGCACTTCAGTAATATTGCTTAATTTATTATAGTTTCCACCATTTGGCAAGGTTTTTAACGCCAATACAAATTTTCTGATTCTTGAACTGCTGGCTCGCCATTCTTTACATTAATAACCTATTTTGATGGTAAAATGTTTTAGACCTTAATATAATCTAGAAAAGATAAAAGAAATACAAATAAAATATTTACAATTTAATAACAGTTCAAATGGGAGCTAATAGCATGTTTTAGTATAAGCCATACAGACCACCCAGTACTTTTTAATCACTGTTTTTATGTGAGGAACAGTTTGGGGGGGGGGGAGGGAATGGCGGCACTATTTCAGGATGGCATCAACACCCACTAAAAACTTGGAGGGTTAGTTCTTGTTACTTTAAGAAAACTCTGCACATTGGTGGTGTTTTATGGTAGTGTTTAACGCCCTCGTTTACTGCTCTGGCACCGCAGGCGATGTCACTGATGATACATGAAGATGGAGCCCCGGTGGAATGAGATGGCGGTGGAAATCGGAGAACCCTGAGAAAACCCGCCCTGCGCCGCTTTGTCCACCACAAATTTCACATGCGGTCGCTTGGGATCGAACCCGGACCATCTATTTGGTGGTGTGAAGTAGGTAAACAGCTAGTGAAGATTACCAATCATCAGTTCCTCTCATCTCCATCGTCATATGTGAGACCTCTTCTCTCCCTCAGTATAATTTATGCTTTCTGGAAATTATCATAAATAACACCTCTCAAAGCCTGTCAACCCAAGCCCCAAATCTAATTAAATTTGCCTTATGCCCCACCTACTCCTATGTCAGCATCGTAGTTGTCATGCAATAAATTCATTGCAGAATATAACATTGGCTACCAAATTACAGATATATAAATCCATAATTAGAAGTATGCTAACTTATAGAGAAGAAACTTGCACACTAAATAATAATTTAAATTTAAAATTATTATCTACCGAAATGGACTGCTTCAGCAGATTCATGGACAGTCTAAATTAGAAACAATCTCTAATAAAGTGATAAGACAAACTATGAAAGTTAAAATTCAATTTTAGATTTTATAAGATATAAACAGCTGGAATGGTACAGGTATGTACGCCTGAGATAAGATTACCAAAACAAGTTTTAGAATGGAATTCACCTGGAAGAGAAAGACGTGTTCGAACTAGACCTAAATGGATAAAGAATATTGAAAGAGGAATGATGGAATTGGGTCTAGAGGAATTTGATTGGGAGGACAGAGAAGAGTGGAAGAAGACGATAAAAGATTAAACTTTGGATACAGGAAGAAGTTTTTCTACATTGTATAACTGTTTATAAATAAACATGTAAATTACACTCTCACATAAGTCATAGACTTATGCAATTACTACGTGCTACTATCAATCAATAAACAAATTAAAAAATCTGATGTGGTCTATTCACAAGACTTTCTCTATATCTCTGAAATAAATTATTGTTAATAAGCTTATTCTTTTGTCTACTTCATGATAATCGAGATAAATATTAGCAGAAATTGTCCTTATTTCTTGGTTCTTTATAATTAGAAGGGAAAAAATCTAATGTGTTCCATTCACATAATTTCCTCTAGCAGTTTGCCAAAAAAACAACATTTTATTCAAAAGATTATTCTATTATCTACATCATGCTAAGATAAACATAAGCAGAATTAGTCTTATTACTAGCTTCCTTGTAAGTAGAAAGGAAATAAGAAAATACACAAACTAAAGCGACAGTCTCGTCCTTTAAAAGACGGTCGCTATGTGAAACAATTGAAATTCCAATCTCTCTGCTTGCCAGGAATAAACAAATGCGAAACGAGAAGAAAGATGTCTTTCCGTTTGAGAAAAGTTTAAGTGGCTAAAACTGAAACCGACAATCCGGAATATTTCGAAAACGGTTAACGAGGCTATTCCCAAAAAATTTAAGATACATATTTCGTTTGCAAGAAAAATATCTTAAACATAAAGTATTTTAATCAAAATCTTTAGTCATTTTTAGAAAATCAAGATTTTCGAAAAATGTTCCATGTAAAGTGTAGTTTGGTGTGGGGGGATTTTCTTTAAAATCTTCGTGTCGTATCCTTGGAAGATACTAAATTTAAATACTAAGTTTGTTATTTCACGGCCATCTTTTTCTAAAAATGCTTTCTTTGGATTCAGGGGAAACCAAAACATGTATTTCCGATAAATGTCGGTACCGAATTTTTGAGTATATTACAATACCTTCCCTATACATTATATACATAGTACATGTAGAGAAAGTAAAAACTCCTGTAGTCTTAATATTCTCGTGACAGCGCTAAGATAATCCCACTTCATATTTTAATTTCTGGGCCTTTTAGGCTACTTAAACTTCATGGTCACGGATATAAGTTAAAATTTATTAGGCTGATAGAAGCTCAATTTTCTATGTTATTGATTGTATTTAATTCAAGTTTACGAAAGAAGTAGTGGTTTTCACGGGTCGTAGGTGGCGTACCGCTCCCGGGCTAGATTCTTGGAGGCTGTATCGAGCGCTTGGCAACGCTCTCTCCGGGAAAACAGTTGACATTACGCTCTCTTGTGGGATATAGCCAAAAGAAGAGCGATGCCGAAAGGTGGAAAAGGTGAGCAGAACATTTTAATTTGCTTTATAGGATATTATTCCTTATTGTAGTTGACTGAAATTGAACCTCAGTTAACTAAGGGAATGTCGAGGTAAAATTCCTAAATCATTCAACTGTCTCATGTTTTGCAAATATTTATCCTAGACTGCTCTTCCAGTTAAATGCCTCGAAAGTTTGGCCTTGATGTCTTGCGTAGTCGATGAGAAAAATGCTGTACTTGCGTATTTGTTGATTTAATATGTTTATCACAAAGTACAAACGAAACAAACATTTTAACGCAAAAAAAAAAATCAGGGTGAAATACAGAATTTTTGAAACGTCAGTGAAATAATATCAAGCCTTCTAATAACTAATATTTTATGCTTCCCAGATTTCGTCAAACTAAATGTTGGAAATATAGGGTAGTACACAATATACATATAGTTTTATTTGTAGAGCCCCCTTTGACTTCTATGGTCATATCGGGGGCTTTGACTTGTGAAACAACTTATCTGATTACAGTAGATTATTGTCATTAGATTTATCATTTTATGTAATTAAACACATGCACATTCACTTCCAGACTCTGTGTGGGCTAGGGAATAATTCTGGTTAAAGAAAAATGCCTCGCCCCAGCCGGGAATCGAACATGGGACCTCCGGGTGAGAAGTTAGGTCGCTGACCACGAAGGCAGTCAAAAGATTGTTTTCTCTCTATTTATGATTTTATATGAACACAGCATCATGTGGAGTGCTTTAAATTAAGAAAAAACCTTATGTGTTCCATTCGATGCCTTTTCTCCATCTGTTCTGCAAATACGCTATTCTTAAAAGAGGTCATTCTTTTATCTACATCATGCTAATCAAGATAAACATTACAACAAAAGGAATTATTACTTAGTTCCTTACAAGTAGAAGGGAAACAAGAGAATACACTAGGTTACAAGTAATAGACAAATAGTTTTAAAAGCTGTCGCTATGCGTGACATTGATTCTCTTCGCATGGTCAAGACTAAACGAAAGAGACATGAAACGAATGAGGAGTTGCCGTTTGAGAAAAGTAGAAGTATTTTAAAACTGAAACCAATAACAAGGAATATCTCGGCAACGGTTAATTCTACAAAAAAAGAATATAACATAAATTGTGATTTATCGAAATGTATAATTTTGGTGCGACTACCTCTGTGGTCGAGCGAGCTGACTTCTCATCCGAAGGTCATGGGTCCAGTTCCCGGCTGGGGCGGGGACTTTTTGTTTAAGTGGAATCAATCTCTACCCCCCACAGAGTCTGGAAGTATGTATGAGAGTGAGAGTGGTGTGCGTATGTGTGAAGAAAAATTATTAAACACCCAAAGTTAAAGAAACTACATTCAGCGAATTGTTTCTGAAGCAAAGCCATCGATATGACCATAGATGTTAAAGGGGCTTTGTAAATAAACACACTAAAAAAAAAAAAAAAAAAAAAGCGTGGTAAGTGTTTGTCTCGTGCGGTTTAACGGTTGTCCAAAAGTCGTCCAAAATGAAGAGGTCTTCAGAGGCTATAGCAAGAAAATTGAACATATACATTTCATTTGCCATGTAAATATCTCTAATACGGGGAATTTTTATCAAAATCGTTACAGCCATCATCTTTTAGAAAATTAAAACTTTCCTGAAATGTTATATGTAAGGGATAGTTTGCATTGGAGGGATATTCTTGAAAAGCTTCATGTTGCATTTTAGAAAGATGCTGAACTAAAATACCAAGTTCGGTATTTAACGAAATTTTTGATTTTGAGTTATGTTGCACACAGACACATAGGCGCGCGCGCCTACCTGTTTAAAACACATTTTTGGATTCAAGAGTCCTCAAAAATTGTATTATGTAATTTTTGGGTAGAATACAATATCTTCTCTAGCTACTATCTATGTGGATAGTAAATACTCGGCAGAGAAACCAAAGAGAGAGAGAGAAAGAGAGAGAGAGAAAGAAAGAGAGAAAAGAAAGAAATTCTGATGTATTCCATTCGCATGACCTTCTCTTCATCTGTAACATATTATTGTTAAAAAGCTTATTCTTCTATCTACCTCATAATCGAGATAAACATTGGTAGAAACCGTCTTTATTACTTGCTTTCTAATAACTAGAAGGGAAATAAGGGAATGCACTAGGCTAAAGTGATAGTCACATCGTTTAAAAGCTGTTACCATGTGGTTGTAATCCGTTTCTTTGTATTGCTAGGAGTTGAAAATTTCCAGTAGGAGAAAATAATTTTAAAAATCTAAAATATGGACTCAAGAAAAAATGTATATGACATAAATTGTGTGCTGTACATTCTTTTTGTAGAAGGGTTTTGTCAATCTCTTAGGGTTTATCAGCTATGCAAAATTCAGCATAATGCATCCAGAATAAATAATTATTTAGAGTAGTTTTTTTGTTTTTTGTTGTTTTTTTTTTTTTTTTGCCGAGATTTTGACTTCATCTTATGATCATTGGGGTTTTAGTCACAGATCCTTTGAGCAGTCTCTGTCGTCGCTCCGAAGTCACGACCTTCGGCCACGACTGCTCTACTTATAAAAGAGACATCCCTCTTCTATGCTTTTCGGCTTAAGGCCTTCCACCTTGGGCTACACTTTAAGGCTTAGGACCCTAACAGTTTACAACAGACCAGTAAACGGTTGTTATAACAGAATAACAATATTATCAAATCCAGATAAAATATGGAAATAGGCGGGGAAAAATATTAATAGAATAGTCATGTTAAGCGATATTCACCTTTAAAACGTAATTTTACAGTTGGTTTGATATTAAAAAAACCTTAGGAGTCGGATGCTCTGGGAAATTATAGAACGTAGGAACCGCATTTGCTTTCAACCACACTCCTCCAAATTGCTTCCTATCAAAGCAATCTTGAACAAAGAGCTTTGAGAATATCTTTGAGTTAGCTGAAGAAACAATATTATTCCTTTTCATATTCTTTATACAAGCTTTCCTTCTTGCTTCTTATTTAGGGAAACTGCATAGGACATATAATTTAAGGGTAGAAACCTATTTCAGTTAAATACTGCTTATTAGTTAGTACCTTTAATGCATATCTCTAAGTTTCTCATGAATATCTATTTAAATTCCTTTTTCAGCGCACAGTTAAAACATTCTAATTTCAAATCTATACCTACCTAACTAGTAACGCCTGCAAATATCAAGTGGGCGTTCATGTAATACTTACGAATGAAAGGTTATTCTTCGTTCTTTCACGAATTTTTCATTATAGACAAACCAACCCGCCTGGGTAGTGTGGTGGTAGTGTGTCTGTCTCACATTCAACAGGCCGCGAGTTACCCGGATAAGGTTCTTTTTTTCGGATTTTTCTCTTATCCTGAGAAGACAAATGTGGAGTAACTTTAATCTCCATGGACCTAGAGATCATTTGAGCATCATTTCACCAATTTCTTTCATCGTCCAATATGACCAACTAGGTTAAAAGGACATTAAGCCAAAAAAAAAAAAAAAAAAAAAGTTTAACCGTATGAAACTCTTTAAAACATTAATATACACAGTTTCCTATAACGATGTGCACAGAATCACAGGTAGGTATTTAAATGTCCACATTACTCACACAATCCAGTCGCAAATAGAACAATTAACGAATGCTTGCAAAGTTACTGAAGAGTTTGCCTCAAAGTGTAAATAGTGTTAAAAAGAGACAAAAGAAGAGTGATTTTTAGTCGGGATAGCGAGTTTAATGTTGTGTTATCACTAGCATTATAAAGCATTTAATATTGCATTACTATTACTGTTGTTATTATTATTAGTAGTGTTTTTTGTGTTATACTATGATGTATTGCCATTCTGACAGGGTATTATATTACCCACATTATTTATTTTAATTATACTGTGCAGTTATTATTACATTGACAGCGCTGCCACCGGGTCATGCCCTAAGCAGTGAAATAAAGAATCTATCGAAATGTGACTTTCAGATTCGATGTTGACGCCCTGCGCAGTGAATCATTTCGCTTTCTGTTCTATTATAACTCTAAGCCTACGAGCCCCAAGCCCCTTGTGGTTCACCGAGGGGGCCCGAGGCGAGTCTCGATTGAGCGCAATTGACAGTCCAGGAAAACCCTTTAGACTGCGCAAGCCCCGTCCAGCCACAACCTGCCGAACACCGTCATCTGGTCCTTCAGCCATGAAACACATGACAAGGAAATGCTGGACAGGGAATTTCGGAATATAGAGAACCTACCCAACATTCACTTGGCGACCCGAGCAAGCCCCGGAAAAATTATGGGTCAGGTAGGCCTAATACGGGAATCTAACCTTACGATCTTCCAAATGCGAGTCGCATGCGTCATCGCGGCGCTACCACACTCCTTCTAGGTACGTAAAATGAGAAACAATGTATGGACACATGATATATCATTTATTTATGGCCATGTACATACATCATTCTTGACCAAATCCTTGTTCGTCGACGGTCACAGAAACGGGATCAAACTTTGACCGCTGTTGAATTGTAGTTGCGGTACATAATTTTAATTCTCGTTCAACTAATCGGTATCAGCTGGAGGCCTTTCAGATTCTAGTTTGGTTTTAGATTTGAACTCTGCCATTGGTCGATTGACCAAGATGGCTGCGCATGAGCAAGCAGACAGAACGAACGGAAGACTGCATTTTGCATTGGAAAGAAGAGCCGATTATCAGAAACTTCATTTTTTACCCCTTATTTCGATCCAGTTCATTTACACACATCTAACCTAACGTAACCTAACCTCGACAAAATCTCGAAACCTGTCGTTCACCTGTCCCGTAGTCATATTGACCCTGCAACCAATAGAAAATACTGAGTCTAAAACTAAACTAGAATGTGCAATCTCGCCATCGGCTGACCGTGCGTTACGCTCATGATTCTAAGAGAATTACTCGGCAGTCAAAGAGGTTGAAGAGCAATTACAATCTCCTTGCCTATAACGCTTCGTTTTATTTATTTATTTATTTTTTTAACTTTTACTTTGTAGGACTTGATAATTTTTATTTTCTCCATCCCCCATTCACTCTGTACATACTGGATACTGAAGGTATTATATTCCACCCAAAAATTCGATACCGAGATTTCATCGGATATATGTATTGAAATCCCCTGATGCCGAAAAAAAAAATATAAAAAGGTTCATGTGTGTGTATGTGTGTGTGTATGTGTGTGTGTGTGTGTGTGTGTGTGTGTGTGTGTGTGTGTGTGTGGACAGCTGAGCTCAAAAATGAAAAGTCCGTTAAATACCAAACTTGTTACTCGTATTTAAATTTAGTAGTATCTTTCAAGGATGCGACACGAAGATTTTCAAGAAAATCCCCACACCCAACTACCATTTACATGGAGCAATTTCTGAGAATTTTGACTTTCTCAAAAATGGCTCTAAAGATTTTGATTAACATATCATATATCAAAGATATTTACATGAAAACTAAAATGTATATCTTGAATTTACTGGAAACAGCCTCTGATGACATCTTTATTCGGGATGAATTTTGCGGTATTTTGTATAACTGATGAACCGTAAATGATAGACAAAACCTTACTTCACAAAAAAATGCAGAGCTCGTTAAAACACACAATTTATGTTACATGCATTTTTGTCGTGGAGTTGACCGTTAATGAGATATTTGTTGTTATTGGTTTCAGTTTTAAAATAGGTTCTTACTTTTCTCATACGGGAATTTGACAATTCCTAGCCAAGCAAACAAAGGGACTTCAATCACATATCGACCCGGTTTCAGTTTTAAAATAGGTTCCTACTTTTCTCATACGGGAATTTGACAATTCCTAGCCAAGCAAACAAAGGGACTTCAATCACATAGCGACCCGGTTTCAGTTTTAAAATAGGTTCTTACTTTTCTCATACGGGAATTTGACAATTCCTAGCCAAGCAAACAAAGGGACTTCAATCACAAAGCGACCCGGTTTCAGTTTTAAAATAGGTTCTTACTTTTCTCATACTGGAATTTGACAATTCCTAGCCAAGCAAACAAAGGGACTTCAATCACATATCGACCCGGTTTCAGTTTTAAAATAGGTTCTTGCTTTTCTCATACGGGAATTTGACAATTCCTAGCCAAGCAAACAAAGGGACTTCAATCACAAAGCGACCCGGTTTCAGTTTTAAAATAGGTTCTTGCTTTTCTCATACGGGAATTTGACAATTCCTAGCCAAGCAAACAAAGGGACTTCAATCACAAAGCGACCCGGTTTCAGTTTTAAAATAGGTTCTTGCTTTTCTCATACGGGAATTTGACAATTCCTAGCCAAGCAAACAAAGGGACTTCAATCACATAGCGACCCGTTTTAAAATATTTGACTATCACTTTAGTCTAGTATATTTCGTTATTTACCTTCTGCTTACAAGGAAACAGATAATAAGACCATTTCTGCTAATTCTTTCTCGATTAGTATAAAGTAAATAGAAGAAAATGCTTCTTAACAATCATTTGTTGCAGAGACGGAGCCAGTCATGTGAATGGAACACATACTTTTTTAAAAATTGTTTCATTTATATAGCCCCCATTAACATCTATAGTCATATCGGGAGCTTTGTTCTAGAAGTAACTTTGTCTGTAGGGGGGTTGGGAATGATTCTTATTAAATAAAAATCTGATGTGTTCTATTCACATGACTTTCTCTATATCTCTAAAATACATTATTATTTAAAAGCTTATGCTTGTACTTACTTCATGCTGCACAAATACTCTTATTGGTTACTTCAAAATAAGTAGAAGGGAAATAAGGAAGTACCATAGGCCAAAGTGATAGTCAAAAACTGGTTGCTATGTGACTGAAGTTCCTTTGTTTGTATAAACAGGAGTTGACAAATTCCCGTATGAGAAAATTAAAAGTATTTTAAAGCTGAGATCATTAACAAGGAATATCTAAAATAAAACGACCAACTCCACTAAAAACATGAATATAACATAAATTGTTTAACGAGCTCTATGTCTATCTCTTACGGTTTACCAGTTATGCAAAATTCCGTAAAATTCATCCAGGATAAAGAGTCTACAGAGGCTATTCCCAGACAATTCAGAATATACATTTTATTTGTTAGGTAAATATCTTTAATGTACGATATTTAATCAAAATCGTTAGATCCATTTTTGTGAAAATCAAAATCTTCGAAAAAGTTCCATGTAAAGGGTAGTCAGGATGAGGGGATTTTCTTCAAAATTTTCATGTCGCATCCTTGGAACATACCAAACTTAAATATCAAATTTGGTATTTAACGCTCTTTTCATTTTTGAGCTATGCTGTCCACAGACACACACACACACACACACACACACGGGCACATACGGACCTTTTTATAAAAACAACTTTTTTTTTTGGATTCAGCGGACCCAAAACATGTATTTCCAGTGAAATATCGGTGTAGATTTTACGATAGCTTCTCTATTCACTGTGTACATAGGTGTAGAGGAAGTAAAAATTACCCGTCATAGCCAGGGATCGAACACGGGACCTCCGGGTGAGAGGTTAGTTGCCTGGCCATTTAACCACGGGGGCAGAAAATGAATAGAAGTCTCCAGATTTCTGCCGCATACAATAGACGTTTCACCAGTATTACGACTAGCTCTCGCACATTCCAATAAACTGGAAAATAAATATTGACTATTGTTCTTTAAAGGGCAAGCAAGAGGCATATAGGTACTTAAGCATGACAGTATGCAGGTTCTAATAACCAAATAAATAATGAGACATAATTTGTTAAAATAGCGCGAGTGTAAATTTTCGGAAAATTAAATTAAAGTTATTTAATCTAGTATTTTGATAACATAGAACAATTCGTTTTCTCATAGTAAATATTACGTATTATGTGACGTACATTTTACATTAAGAACCGTTATATTTGAGCTTTTTTATTATAGTTTGAATTTCCTTGAGCCCAACTCCGTAGTACATATGCTTTACGTTCAAATCTCGGTTAGGGCCATTTTTTTTTTTGGAAATGAAATGAAACAAAATGGTATTTTAATATGGCATTTATGCCCGAAAAAAAAAAAAAAAACCGTCGTCCTCCGCCGGGTTTGAACCCGTGATTTTAGGTATAGGAAGTTAGCATGCTAACGATTACAACACGGAGATTAACGGTTTCTTTCTTCTGGGATTTCCCGTAAGCTCTCTGTCCCCGAGCTTATCGTCCTATACGGCATACCCCGTTAAATGGTGTTAAACTAACAAATGATGCCTTCAGCAACGTGATTGAAATGACTGACGTTTTCAGAATTACTAGTGTAATAAATAAATGTGTATAATACCCATGGACCCCGGAAACCATCGAGTTGATGAAACCGGTTCATCACAATTCTTAATTCTGCCTTCGACAACACCGTACAAATCCTGGTCATCTTTCGTTTATTATCTCCCTTGTTTTACTCCTGGTCGTTTAAAGAGAAATGAATTTCAATTATTTCACATAGGCACCAGCTTTTAAAGGAATTGACTATCAGTTTAGCCTAGTGTATTCCCTTATTTCCCTTCTACTTACAAGGCAATAACGTTTCTGCTAATGTTTAACTCGATTAGTATGAAATAGATAGAAGAATAAGCTTTCTAACAATAATATTTATAGAGAAGTCATTTGAATGGAACACATCAGATTTTATTAACTGATGTGTTTCAGTCACATGATTTTCTCTACATCTCTGTAACGAATTATTGTTAAATGCCATATTGTTCTATCTACTTCATGCTAATCGAATTAAACATTAGCAGAAATGATCTTATTGCTCTGTCTTTTTAGTATAAGGGAATACACTAAGCTAAAACCATAGTCAAATTTTACAAAAACAGGCTGCTATGTGATTGAAATCCATTTCTTTGCATAATCAGGAGTTTACAAATTCTCGTGTAAGAAAAGATAAAGTATTTTAAAACAGAAACCAATAACAAGAAATATATGAAATCGTCAACTTCAGGGAAAATGTATATGGCATAAATTTGTTGCTTTAACTAGGTATACATTTTTGTGTATTAACCTTTTTGTCTACCTCTTGCAATTTAACATTTACACAAAATTCAGTAAAATTCATAAGAATAAAGAAATCTTCAGAGGTTATTCCAATAAATTCAAGATACACCTTTTGTTTTCCTTAATATACGGTATTTTAATAAAAAAATCGTTACAGCCATTTTTGAGAAAACAAAAATGTTCGAATTTTTTCCATGTAAAGGGTAGTTTGGAATGCGGGATTGGCCTTAAAACCTTCCGGTCGCACCCTTGGAAAATACTAAACTTAAATACAATATGATTTGCACACATGGACCTTAATCCATCACGTACCATGTACTATGTGGAGGCCGTAAAATTAAATGCATACAGAAGCAATTTGTATTTAAATCGCCATACAATTTAGAATTTTAAAAACACGGCAAATGTCATAGTCTTTGTATGTAATTATTGGTACATATAAATTTCAACAAGATATCTTATAGTCTGTTCCACAATTGGATCCTGGAGATAGCTGACTGTGTTTGGATCCTGGATTTAGCTACAACCCAAAGTTGTTGGAGGACGTATTCCTTTCAATAAAACAAAACTCCCTTATAAACGAAGGTATAAGTAAGAGTAAAATTAGTTGGCTCCCTTGGATTAAACAGTAACTTAGTGGAGATGCTAAGACATGTCTCCATATTATGTTTTGATGCTGCTCCCGTTCAGCTTAGAGGTTAGCTTGGAACCTTGGAAACGGTTCGCGATATCATCTTACCCCGCCGTTAAAAATAATTTCCAAGGACAGCTGAGGAACTTGGCAATGCGGTAGACTGTCCTGACTTATTTTAATGTACCCCTTCTATTGCTGTGAAAAATATATTTCAACTATTGAAGAACGGGCGCTCCTTCATTGATTGCAATTGAATCCTTCAGGAAATAAATCAGTCCAGCAACTATTTCAGCAAAAGATAAAGATTTCTGCTATACCTACGCCTGTATGAACACGATTATAATATTTATTGTATCATTATATACAGCACTTACAGTGTTTGAACTCTTACATTCACATAACTTTATTTACCTGTTCAGCGTACACTATTCTTAAGAAAACCTAAATCTACTATCTATTTCTTATTAATCTTGATAAACATTAGTATAAATTATTATATTACATATCTCTTTGTCAATACAAAGGAATCAGAGAATACACCAACCAAAAGCGATAGTTAAATCTTTCAAGAGCCGGTCCTTGAATTTTCGTTCTATTTGCATGACCAGAATGAAACAAAAAGAAAGAAAAAATACGACTTACCTATCGAGAAAAGTTTAGCTATTAGGAAATTTAAACAAAAGAAACAAGAAATATCTCGGAAATGCTTAACTCCACAAAAATTGTATTTGATATGAATTGTCTATTTTAACGAGATCTGTACTTTTTGTGCAGTAAGATTTTGTTTGTTACTGTTTATGTATGTATGTATGTATGTATGCATGTATGCATGTATGTATGTATGTATGTATGTATGTATGTATGTATGTATGTATGTATGTATGTATGTATGTATGTATGTATGTATGTATGTATGTATGTATGTATGTATGTATGTATGTATGTATGTATGTATGTATGTATGTATGTATGTATGTATGTATGTATGTATGTATGTATGTATGTATGTATGTATGTATGTATGTATGTATGTGTGTATGTATGTACGTACGTACTTACATATATATATATATATATATATATATGTAAGCATGCATGTATGTATGTATGTATGTATGTAGGTATGTATGTATGTACGTACGTACTTACATATATATATGTAAGCATGCATGTATATATGTATGTATGAATGTGTGTAGGTATGCATGTATGTATGTACGTATGTATGTATGTATGTATGTATGTATGTGTGTATGTATGTACGTACTTGCATATATATATATATGTAAGCATGCATGTATGTATGTATATATGTATGCATGTGTATGTGTGGTAATCATCAATGAAAGGTAAGTAACAAAACTGTAAATTGGATGTTATTTATGGACGCTCTTTAATTACTGTGGTTCTCAGCGTCCTATTCTAAATTGGGCGTGAAAGACCACTTAATTTTGCTCAGAGGGCTCTCTATCAGACTTGACGTTCTTTTACGTGCCGTAAATCTACGACACGGGACCAACAGCTTTATTTCTCTTTCTAAGGAAGCAATGATTAGCATTTTTACACCTGAACAAGTCCATTGTTCACCATTGGGTTTGAACCCCCAACCTTGGGTATATGAAGTTAGCATGGTAACCATTACACCACGGAGGTAGGTAGGCAGGCATGCAGACAGGTAGGTGGGTTTGTTGGGTGTGTGACTGGGTGGATAGGTAGGTGTGTAGATAGGTAAGGTAGGTAGGTGGGTATGTAGATAGGTGGATAGGTAGGTGTGTATGTAGATAGGTGGGTAGGTAGATGTGTATGCAGGTAGGTGGGTATGTAGGTAGATGGGTAGGTAGGTTTGTAGGTAGTGAGTAAGGTGGATAGATGGTGCATTTGTACGTGGTCCCGTCTATGGGTATGTAGGTAGGTCGGTAGGTGGGTTAGTTGCTGGGTGGTTGGGTGGGTGGGTAGTTTAAGTGGGGGGTACGAGGGTGGGTTGGTCGGTAGGTCGGTGGGTGGGTGGGTAGGTGGGTGGATAGGTGAGAGGGTAGGTGGGTGGGTAGGTAATTAGGTGGGTGGGTAGCTGTGTGGGTAGGTAGGTCGGTAGTGGGTGGGTGGGTAGGTAGGTAAGTGGGACGGTAGGTAGTTGGGTGGGTCGGTAGGTCGGTACGTGGGTAGGTAGGTGGGTGGGTAGGTAGGTAAGTAGGTAGGTGGATGGAGGGTGGGTACGTCGGTAGGTTGGTGGGTAAGTGGGTGGGTGAGTAGGTTGGTAGGTAGGGTAGGTAGGGTAGCTGGGTGGCTAGGTTGGTGGGTTTGTAGGTGGGTGGGTAGGTAAGTGGGTAGGTGGGTAGGGTAGGGGTGGGTAGTTATGTAGGTATGGTAGGTGGGTGGATAGGATAGGTCGGTAGGTAGTTATGTGGGTAGTTATATAGGTAGGTAAGGTAGGTTAAGTAGGTAAGGTAGGTAAGGTAGGTAGGGTAGGCTGTGAAAGTAAGGTAGGTAGGTTAGGTAAGGTAGATAGATAAGGTAGGTAGAGTAATTAGGGTGGGTAGGGTTGGTTGGTAATTTAGGTAGGTGGAGTAGGTGAGTAAGGTAGGTAGGTAAGGTAGCTAGTTAAGGCTGATAGGTAGATAAGGTATAAAGGTAAGGTAGATAGGTAAGGTAGGTAAAGTAAGTAGATTTGATAGGTGGGTAGGTAAGGTAGGTAGGTAGAAAGGGAAGTTAGGTAGGTGGAAAGGGAAGGTAAGTATGGTAATTTAGGTAAGTAAAGTTGGTGGGTATGTAGGTGGTGTAGGTAGGTAAGGTAGGTAGGTAAGGTTGTTAGGTAAGGTAGGTAAGCTAGGCAAGTAAGGTAGGTAGTTATATATGTAAGGTAGGTAGCTAAGGTAGGTAGGTGAAGTAGGTATTAATGTAGGTAGGTAAGATAGGTAGGGTTGCTAAGGTGGGCAGATAATGAAGGTAGGTAAGGTAGGTAGGTAAGTGGGTTGTTAGGTGGGTAGGTAAGTGTGTAGGTGGGTCGGTAAGTGTGTGGTTATGTGGCTAGGAGCTTGGTGGATAGGTAGGTATTTAGGTGGGTGGATAGGCATGAAGTTAGGTCTGGGAGGTAGGTTGGTATGTGGGTAGATAAGTAGACAAGGTAGGTAGGTTAAGTAGTTAAGGTTGGTATGTGGGTAGGTAGGAAAGATAGGTAGGCTAGGTAGGTTAAGTAAGTAGGTAAGGTGGGTAAAGCAGGAAGGCAAGATAGGTAAAATGGGTAGGTAAGATAGTTAAGATAGGTAGGTCGGTCGGTAGGTAGGTAAGTAGACAGGTCAGTCGGTTAATAGGTAGATAGGTAAAGTAGTTAGGTAGGGTAAGGCCTGTCGTTAAGGTAAGTAGGTAAGGTAAGTAAGTAAGGTAGGTAGGTAGGTAGGTAGGTAGGTAGATAGATAAGTTAGATAGGTTAGGTAGGTAAGGTAGCTAGGTAAGGTAGGTACGTAAAGTTGTAGGTAAGGTAGGTATGAAAGTAACATAGGTAAGCTAAGGTAGGTATATAAGGTAGTAAGGTAGGTAGGTATTGTAGGTAGGTAATGTAGGTAGGTAAGGTAGGCAGGTAAGTGGGTGGGTAGGTGGGTGGGTAGGTGGGTGGGTAGGTGGGTGGGTAGGTAGTTAAAGAGGTTGGTGGGTAGGTATGTAATTAAGTTCGGGAGGAAGGTACAGAGAGGTGAGATATATGGGTGGGTGTGTAGGTGGATGGATGGGTGGCTGGATGAATGGATTGATGAATGGAGAGATGAATGGATTGATGGATGGATGGATGGATGGATGAATGAATGGATTGATGGATAGATGCATAGATTGATAGATGAATGGATTGATGGATGGATGGATGGATGGTTGAGCGGAATGGATGGGCTGGATGGATGGCTTATTGGCTGGCTGGATGAATGGATGGATGGATGGATGGACGGACGGATGAACGGATGGATGTTTGGATGGAGCGATGGATGGATGGTTTATTTTTAGTCATACATTTGAACATACATAGGTTGCGTAAAGTAGGAAGAAAATTACTTACACTCGCTGCACTTCTTTGCGCATGGGTTCCGTAAAAATAAAGTTTGTGATCTGAAATGCGCTCGTTAACTTTTCAATTATGCTCGGTCGTAGAAAAAAAAAATGTGTTCCATTCACATGACTTTCTGTACATCTCTGCAACACATTATTCTTAAAAAATAAAACTTTTATTTACTTAATGCTAATCGAGAAAAAAATAGCGGAAATAGTTTTATTACTTGCTTCGTTATAAGTAAAAGCGAAATAAGGGAGTGCCATAGGTTAAAGTGATAGTCAAAAGCTGGTTGGTGTGTGACTGAAGTTCCTTTGTTTCTACGGACATGATCTGACAAATTCCAGTATGAGAAACGTTTAAGTTTTTTTTTAAAGCTGAAACCAAAAACAAGGAATATCTCAAAAACGATCAACTCAAAAAAAAAAAAATTATACAACAATATTTATGTGTTTTAATGAGCTCTACGTTTTTTGTGGGGTAAGTTTTTGGTCTATTTCCTACGGTTTAGCAGTTATGCAAAATTCCGTTAAATTCGTCCAGAATAAAGTAGTCTTCAGAGGCTATTCCCAGAAAACTCAAGATATACATTCTTTTCAGGTAAATATCTTTAATATACAATAATTTAATCAAATTCGTTAGAGTTTTTATGACAAAAGCAAAATTTTCGAAAAAAGATGGGGATTGGGGGGGGGTGTTTCTTGAAATCCTCATGTCGCATCCTTGCAAGATACCAACCTTAAATACCAAGTTTGGTATTTAACGGTAGTACTCTAAGAAGGTGGGTCCTGGCACACATTTGCATAATAATTGGAGCAATTAATTTGCATAATTAAATAATTTGCATATTAAAATTTTCCATATAAAAATTTTCCATATAAAAATTTTGAATAATAATTAGAGCAATTTATTTGCATATCAGACAGCTATCAATCATTGATGCATATTAATGAGTCCGCGAACCACGCCCCCGCGGGCCACGCCCACCCTCGCGGAAAACAAAATATTGCCAATTATTGAGGTATATAGAACTTTGAGGGGTCGATTCCAATTGCAATTTTAATGAGGATTCTAATTATACAATCCGATTTTACCTATCATTGCACAATAAAAACTTTATACATTGCCCAATTTGAATATTTACTATAATTAATTTAATTGTGAATGACTTGACATTTTCGGGTATACAATCACAAGGTGACATCACACTTTACCTGTTTGGACATGAAAATGTTTAGAAATATTTAATACCAACACTGAGTAATACAAAAACCAAATTTCAGCGCTTTATTTAGCGAAATCCGCTTAAAAATCGCCAAAATCACAAAATGATGAGAAATATAAGCAGAACAGATCTTCAAATATATAACACTTAAGTGAATTAATGCAACTTATAACTAACAAAGGAAGTACATGACTCAGAGAAAAAGGAAAACAGGAATTATTTATTTAATGTATTTATTTTTTAGTTCATTGCAGAGCTGAGTATAAGCTCGGAAAATGAAATTGTTGTTGGGGGTGTGCATTCATCCAATACTTTGAGAACGAAATGTCTAAGATCCATCAGTATGACAAAATTCAAATGAAATGTAATAGCGTTACGATGAGAAAACACGGTACCAGCGGGAATCGAACCCTGATCATCAGAACACACATACACAGATATTCACACAGACACATACGTAAATTCATATATTCAATAAAAAATCACGAATTCAAATGCAATGCAATAGCGCTACAATGAACAAATATCATGCCCGCGGGAATCAAACCCTCATCGTCAGAACATACATACAAAGATACGCACACAGACTCAAGCACGCACAATCACACACACACAAACGCATACACTATTGCATATACACTGCACACAGTCACGTACATATACACAGTTACACGAACACACACACACACAGACAAAATCCCACATATACATACACATGCACACTTCCTCGCACGCACGCACGCAAACACACTCATATAGTCATACATACACAGTTACACGCACACACAATCTCACTTGCACGCACACACACACTAAGACGCTGTCTAACAGATACTTACACATGCACACTTGAACGCACACACACACACAAGCACAAACACTCATACACACATATAAAGTTACACGCACGCACACACACCGACATTATGTTACTCACGACTATACTTGCATATGAGCAACCAAGCACACATAAACAAGAACACGAATTTCAATAACACGAGATTAAAAAAAGATTATCACTGTAATATTAACAAAACTACGAGATCGGCTTTCACAATTTCGTCAAAAATCAATAATATATTATATCAACAATTTTCACTAATAATACAGCAAGAATGAATTAGCAAACTTCTCCTACTGCGAGCGTACAAAATATCTAAATAGGAAATCGGTGTACAGCACATGCGCTCCTGGCCAACGCTAACACCAATCTGACCTGAAATGCAAAGGGACACCTATAATAACTCACTTCAGGTAAGGCCATGGACGACCCAGTATTCCATTGCAAACCCAAAGGCATTGTCTCCTATTGTAGGAAGAAATATTACTGACAGAAAACCGCCACAGTCCCACAAGACCGAGATAAAAGCGACAAATTCCAACTAAAAAAAGCCTACTTTCCTATGACATTACATATGATCATTCCACAGAAACATAAAAGATTAAAATCATAACAATTTTTACTAAAACTAGAAATGTACCACTAATTTCCGACGCAATTACCAATTACATACTCTAATTCTACACTTAAGACATTTTCAGAAACATATACAACACCATAAACCTACAGGTACCTAAAAAATTAAAAGTGTACCAATCTTACTCAAACTCGAAATGCACCACCAATTTCCAATAAGATACCAAGTACATATCCATATTCTACATTTAAGACATTTTCAGAAACATATGCAACACCATAAACTTACACATGCCTAAAAACCTAAAAGTGTACCAATCTTACTCAAACTCGAAATGTACCACTAATTTCCCATGCAGATACCAACTACATACTCTAATTCCTCACTTAAGACCTTTTCAGAAACATATACAACACCATAAACTTACACATGCCTAAAAATTAAAAGTGTACCAATCTTACTCAAACTCGAAATGTACCACTAATTTCCCATGCAGATACCAACTACATACTCTAATTCTACACTTAAGACCTTTTCAGAAACATATACAACACCATAAACTTACACATGCCTAAAAATTAAAAGTGTACCAATCTTACTCAAACTCGAAATGTACCACTAATTTCCCATGCAGATACCAACTACATACTCTAATTCTACACTTAAGACCTTTTCAGAAACATATACAACACCATAAACTTACACATGCCTAAAAATTAAAAGTGTACCGAGCTTACTCAAACTAGAAATGTACCACTAATTTCCCATGCAGATACCAAATACATATTCTACAGTTAATACATTTTCAGAAACATATGCAACACCATAAACTTACACATGCCTAAAAATTAAAATAATTTTATTCAAACTCGAAACGTACCACATATTTCCAATGCAGATACCAACTACATACCCATATTCTACACTTGAGACCTTTCAGAAACATATACAACACCATAAACTTACACATGCCTAAAAAATTAAAAATTGTACCAATCTTACTCAAACTCGAAATGTACCACTAATTTCCAATGTAGATACTACTAGTTGGTATCTAAAAATGGAAATTGGTGGTACATTTCGAGTTTGAGTAAGATTGGTACACTTTTAATTTTTTAGGCACTTGTAGGTTTATGGTGTGGTAAACGTTTCTGAAAATGTCTTAAGTGTAGAATATGAGTATGTAGTTGGTATTTACAATGAAAATTAGTGATACATTTCTAAGCTCTACCAAAAAAATTGAAACCTTTTTTTTAGAATATACCTACACAAGCAAAGTTAGGTTTAAAAGATACCTTATGTTAAATCCACTTATTTTCGAACACCTCCTTCCATTTTCTCACAATACATGGAAAATTAATAAAAAATTGCATTTTTATAAAGCGTATATTAGCTGCCTTATGTTTGTTACCACTTAAATGCTGTATCACTTGATAACGTTTGTTGCCATTATAGCTTTGCCACATGGCTGACAATACAGGATTTTTACCATCAAAACTGAAAATCTCCTTAAGTTCGGCAGCATATTGTTGTACACGATATCTTGCACTACTTTTCACTCTGTGCATTTTTAATCCACTGTGAAGACAAAACTGCCGTTATGTAACTTCCCAATACAACTAGAAGTATTGACTGTACAGTTTAGCAAGTATCAAGTGTATATACTAGCCGGGCTGTGAAACGATAACAGGTGTTTATTTAATTCAAGCATATGGAAGTGAAGGAATTCTTGTTCTTATCTTGCGAATTCATGTAACTAAGGAAAACAGGATGTTTATGTTTTCTTCAAACTGAAGGGATACTATAGCTGACATATCAGTTCATCCAATAATTAACAAATTCTGTCATCTGGCCTGTGTAATTGAACATTACAGCAGTGGACAGAGACTTGTTAAAACAATTACGCTGCTTTTGTGATTTTATGAAATTATGTGAAAATTGTTTTAAAAAGTGTCCTTTATGCGATTTATGTGAATGTACGAAAAATAAGAAAATATGCATTTGTATGTGCAATAAAACTTATGTTTGGTCTAGTGTACATACCCAGAACGTTAAACTCAGTTTCAGGTTCATATTAGAACGTAAACAAAATATGTATTTACCTAAAAATACGAGCCGTAATGATAACAAAGCCGCCCAAATGTCTGACGTCACCTCCTATATTCCTTCTATTGCTAACTGTTTCAGTTTATTGCTAGTGAGTACTGAAAATGCTTCTCGTCTCATGCAAATGAGTCATTGTAACACAGTATTAACATTGCTGTAATAACCCATCTATTTCACGGTACAACTCTTTAACATTAAAGCTAATTTATAATTGTAATACTCTGCTATCTTCCCAAGAGCACACTATCGTTCAGCAACTTAAGGTACATTACGAAAATAAAAGGAACACAAATGAAAGTTATTAAGCAGTATTAAATCTCATGCTTACGTGCAGTATAACATGCCAACTCGTTAACCTTCTAAACTCAGTTTCTGGGCGAAGGTGGGACGTTACTGGCTAGGGCTGGAGCAATAGAGAAGGGGACGTTTCCATGGAAACACATTTTTTTCTTCAAAACATGACTGCGTTGCCTCACGTAGAGTTAAAATAGGATAGAGAACTAACGGGTGCACAGTACATTACTGGCTGGGAACATTATTGAAACCACGTGACTTGACGATAGAGCGAGCGCATTTCAAAGGATTTTAAAGGGTTCATTGCAAAATGATACAATAAAAGTTGCTTTAAAGCGTTATACCGTCAGTATGCACATAAAGTCACAGAGTAAACGTAATACTTGGTTTGAAGAAACACCAACCTTAAAGTTATTGCGTTTATTTCCAAACTGAGTATTTTGCGCCCGTTTCAATTATGTTTGGAACAGGTTCCCCATTTTTACAGTCAAATTGTTGATTGGCAGTGCCTTCAATAATGGATTTTATCGTTCTCTGCTCCCGTTCCTCATAATATCGTTGGCCCATTTCATGTATGACATTGATATAAGTTTTTTATTATTATTAATATTAATATCATCAGGATCATCATTATCATCTTTCTGTTCTATTACTACTACTACTACTACTACTACTACTACTACTAGTACTACTACTACTACTACTACTACTACTACTACTACTACTACTACTACTACTACTACTACTACTACTACTACTACTACTACTACTACTACTACTACTAGTACTACTAGTACTACTAGTACTACTACTACTACTACAACTACTAGTACTACTACTACTACTACTACTACTACTACTACTGCTACTGCTACTACTACTTCTACTACTACTACTTCTACTACTACTATCATCATATGCATTAATGCCACCTTCATTAAAGTAAAGGCTCCGGTGAGAGCAGCTATCCGTGAAATATTTCTTAAACTGGATTCCTTAAATAAATAAAAAATACCGATGTGTTCCATTGTACATCTCTATAACACATTATTGTTAAAAAGAGTATTCTTCGATCTGCATCATGTTAAACGAGATAAAGATTAGCTTAAATTGACATTGGTTCCTTGTAACAAGAAGGGAAAACATATAATGTGTTCCATTACATGATGCCCCCTAGTTGTTTGGCAAACGAACCTTTTATTCAAAGCATTATTCGTTTATCTACATCATGCTAATCAAGATAAACATAAGCAGACTTAGTCTTATTACTAGTTTCCTTTAAGTAGAAAGGAAATAAGAAAATGCACAGGCTAAAGTGATAGTCTCGACCTTTAAAAGCCGATCGCTATGTGAAACAATTGAAATTCCAATCTCTTTGCTTGCCAGGACTAAACAAACGAGAAACGAGAAGAAAGATGTCTTCCCGTTTGAGAAAATGATTGAAACCAATAATCTGGAGTATCTTGAAAAAAAAATATATGATATAACTTGTGTTTTATGATATCTACGTTTGTTGTGTAGTACGTTTTTGTATATCTCTTACGGTTTGCTAAATGTACAAGGTCATCCAGGATGAAAAGGTCTTCAGAGGCTATTCCTAGAAATTCGATATATCATTTGGTTTGTCATAAAATATTTTATACATAAGGTATTTTAATAAAAATCGTCAGAAGGATTTTTAAGAAAATACAAAATTTCGAAACATGTTCCATGTAAGGGTAGTTTGGGGTGGAGGAATTTTCTTGAAAATATTCGTGTCATATCCTTGGAGGATACTCAACTTAAGTACAAAGTTTAGTACTTAACCGGGTTTACGTTTTTAGGGATGCACACTGACACACACATACACAAGAACCTTCTTTTAAAAATGCTGTTTTGGACTGTGGGACCTCAAAACATATTTCCAGTGAAATCTCGGTAACGAATTTTGGGTGCAATACAATACCTTCTCTATACACTATGTATATAGTACGGGTAGAGAGAATGTATTGACGATATATCCAAATTTGAAAGCTACTAGAATGCCGAGGTTTTCACTTCTTGTTCTTCTTCTACTTCTTGTGATCATCGGAGTTTTAGCTTCACAGCTCCCTCGGCTATGCCCTCTCGTCGATCCGCGGTCGAAGGTCGTGACTGCTCCACTCCTCTATTTATAAAAAACGTACAGCGGCCAGGCTTTCCGGCTTAGGGCACGCCATCTTAATCTACGCTTTGCAATTTAGGGTCGTATAGGTTTATAACTGACCAATAAATAACTACAAAGTGGCTCTAATTGCGAATTAATATTAAACACCAAATCCGAATCACAAATCGAAGGAAGCGGAATTCACTTATTAGCACTTTTAATGTATAGCTAGATTTCTCATGAAGTTCCTTTTTCAGCTCACAATTGTTCTAATTTCAAATCTGTAAACGTATGCAAACATCAAGAGGAGATTCATGTAATACTTGCGAATGAAAAGTTATCATCCCTCCTCGCTTCTCATTACAGCCAAGGAAGCAGCAATAACTCATTAGCTAAATTGTGTTTAATAATTTTAAGTCTTTAAATATCATAATATACGCTGTTTCGTATATTGAGGTCTAAGAAAACGCATGTATTTCAATGCATACAGTATTCAGATAACCCACAAGTCTTGTGGCTTTCAAATAGCTGATAATTTTAAATGTTTTCCCACAGAAACCGTGTGTAGGACAGGTGTTGGATAGCATTGAATTGCTCAACTGACTGGCTTCTTCCCTGCAAACCACAAGGTGATCTCAAATTATTTTGAGACGACAACCACAATGGCAGCTTACAATGTTGCAAGTACTTTAAGTCCCAGGATTCATAGTATAGCCAACTATTGTGGGCAATCTATGCCGGCATGTGGCCCTGGTAGCCCAGTGGTAGAGAAATCGCCTGGAGACCGGGAGATCAATTGTACAAATCCCGGCTATGGCTTTGAATTTTTCAGTCAGAATCTACGTATCTAATTTCAGATAGATGTTGACCCCAAGTGCAAACAACCATTCACTCTTATTATAGCTCAATGTTCATGCCATACAATTTATTAGAGGCTGCTCTTAACAAAACCCATTAGCAACGAAAAGGTATGCCTCTCATGGAGTGAGAGCAGAAACTCAGATAGATGTATGCTTCCTTCAGGTTCGTCAGAAGTCAAGCTACATAGTTTGTGTTTGATGTACATTTCCAACCGATGAACTAATGCACAACATGTTCCTTTCTCGACTCTGGTAACACCGGAATCTGAATCTAATAACGTAAATGAACTTCAACCTGGATACACCACTCACAATTCCTGTAAATCGGAAGAGATGCTAGGTTACACAAACACGCAGTGCTGCTAGTAAAAACCATATGATCCTTCTTGCGAAGCGTTCCTGATAGTGATGGTTTTATAAATCGTAATACTCTGAACAATGTCAAGAAGAAGCAAATGATGTGAATAACAGTAGCAACATAGTTCATATTAGTGATGTTGATGCGTGCCACAAGTCAAGAAAAAGAAACTGAAACAAAATAAATCTCAGCTTCACAAGCTTCATTATTTTACTCGAGACTTTCTTCGTTAGAGACGATAAACTTCCAACAGTGAAATCTCTAGCAGAATCCATGGGACAAAAGACAGCTGACACAGATTATGGATTTACGTCCTCCGCTACCACATTTGTCGGCTTTTGATAAGCTTTGGTTTTAAAAGTAAATCAGGGTCCACAGCATCAGAACCGAAGCACCGGGGATAATCGGCTCTTAAAAATACTTCGCTTACAAGTCGCGGCGATGTCTGCATTGGAGATACGTGGTTCGGCAGCCAGTCTTGCAGAACGAAAAACTGGACTGACGATTCTGACAGTTGTGCTGTGACAATACACACAGCAAATATTCATAATTCAATGTGATGGACGTTTTGGTTTTGTCAGGGATGCCCTTCATGGTCCTGCGGATTATCGTGGCAGTATAAACTTGGATATTTTGAAACTCGGTTATTCAAGTGCTTTGAAGAACCGGCTGTAGTTGTTAAAGACAATGTCCATTTATTTATTTATTCATTCATTCATCCATTCAAGTTCCGTCATACCATGTCGGTATATAGTGAGACATCTTTGTAGTGATTTATTGATCAGAGAATGCCAGGTTTGGGAGTTCGCAATTATATGCACCTCATGACGGTGGGTCGATTCAGCGCCCAAGCGAAATTACGACTTGGGAACGTGAAATACGAGTATGGCGAATTTACCCCTGATACCTTCTGTTTAAAAGCATTGTTTTCTTTCACGTACAAATAACAATTACACTTGCGCTAACGGCATTTCTTCCCTTCTTAAGGAAATCACGCTAAGGGTTCTTATGTCCGAAAAAAAAAGGAAAAAAAAAAAACCAGCCTTCCACGGATGGTAGCCCACACTACTAGGGCGACTCCATATCATACATATTCTAAATATATATTCACACCTTGGAAGAAAATAGTATAATATCTGCAATGCATGATGGGGGAAAGGACTTTAATGTTGAAAACATAAATTTAATCTTAAATAAATAGACATTTTCATGAATCGTGCCCAAAATGTTAGAACTATACAAACTTGGCAACTGTGATGTTTGGTTCACAGCTCAAACCTTGCCAAGCCAAAAGTAAAAACGCTGATATTTTGTACAGGGTTGGGAAACGAGGTCATCATCCTTTGAAAAACATTGTCCCCTCCAAGAAATGTCAGAAGTAGGTATTGTTCAAATTCTACCATACACATGGCGTTGCAAGACTGATTTTTATCTCAAGCCGCCAAGTCTGAAAGCCTTCTTAGCCCAAATTTGACAAATTTATGCTCAAATAAAATGCAAACCTATAAGCATTTTACAAAGCTTATTATGCTCTCATTTTTCATTTTTATAGTCATAGAGCTACGTTAAAAAATTAGTATATATCTCACACATACACTTTGAAATTACAGTAGCTTATAAATTGCGTCTGCTTTATTGCTTTCTCTAGTACTTCCTATAATATGTAGAGGAAGTATTGCACGCCTGTAGTCTATAAAGGTTACTCCTAGGCCAGATTTGCAGAATAATTACAGCAATTAATTTGCAGAATAATTACAGCAATTAATTTGCATAAATTATTCATTTGCATATAAAAAATTCCATATATAATTTTGAAAAAAGAAGTAGAGCAATTTATTTGCCAGCTATCAATCATTGATTTATATTAATGATCCTGTGGACCGCGCATCCGTGGGCCACGCCCCCGCGGACCACGCCCACACCTCGCGAAAAAATTCGCCAATTATTGAGGTACATGAGACTTTGAGGGTTCATTTGAAATTGAAGTTTAATAAGAATTTTGATTATGCAATTGGACTTTACCTATCATTGCTAAACAAAAACTTTATACATTCCCCGATTTGAATATTTACTATAATTATTTTAATGGTGAATGAATAGGCATTTCAAGGTTTACGATCACAGGATGGCATAGCACTTTACCTTCTTGGACATGAAAATGATTGAAATATTTAACACCAACACTTAGAAATTAAAAAAAAAAAACAAATTTCAGCCTTTATTTAGCAAAATCCGCTTAAAATTAACCAAAATCACAATTTGATGGGAAATACTATAAGCAGAACGATCTTCAAATATATAACTATATTATGCAACTTATAACTAATAAAGGAAGTACAATACTCAGGGACACAGGAAAAAGGAATTGTTTATTTAATTAATTTAATTAAAATTTTGCAGAGTAGAGGATGAGATCGGAAATAGACTTGCTAGAGGGGGCTGAGCATTTATCCAGTACTTCGAGAGTAAACATTTTGATGAATCAACACCATGGGAAATTCAAATACGATGCAAGAGCGCTACGATGAAGAAATATAACAGCAGTGGGAATCGATCTCTGGACATCAGAACTTACATGAATACTTGCACGCACATACACACATACAAACACGCACAAAATCTCACACATACACACGCATACACTCTTACATTTACACAGAAAAAAATCTCACACATGCACACGCATACACACTCGCATTCACACAGACAAAATCTCACGCATACATAAATGGCACATACACAGACACATACATACATTCATATATTCAATAAAAACATCACGAATTCCAATGCAATGCAATAGCGCTACGACAAACAAACATCGCACCAGCGGGAATCAAACCCTGGCCATCAGAACTTACATGCTTACTTGCACGCATACACGCACAATTACACGAACGCACATACATACTCATACATATTAACACACACACACACAAACACTTACAAGCATTCACACATAAACAGGCAGAAATCTCATACATACACATGCACACACATGCATAATTGCACGCACGCACACGCGCACAGTCCCACACATACATACACTTACACATTCACACATAAACACACACAATCCCACCCATGCACACACAGACAAGATTGCACGCACATACACTCAACAAAATCTACACATACACACTTGCACGCGCTCACACATGCACGCCCAAAGTCCTTGAATTAATAAACTATGAATGCTACTAAGACAGCAAGAGGCACATGAATTCCAACTTATCCCAGCAACATCTGCACCTGTCCTAGCGTTAACATTTTGAAACAGGCAGAAACAATCTCTACCACGCTCACAAGCGAGACGACCCTTAGCCCACCCAGGGAGGTATACGGGAACGCTCACAAGGGACACGAATCTCAGACCACCCAGGTAGGTAAAGGAGGCTGTCTCCCCCTATATTCAGCCCTTGACATTCCCAGGGGCATTAGTTATAATGAAAGAAAACCCTCCCTTGCTGTCAAACCTTTTCCCTGGACAAAAATGCTTGCGGGAGAATTGCAAGCTAAATCTACAGCTATTGCTATCTATTCAGAACTGAAATGCGCTGCCTCACAAATTATTTTAGTAGCTTTTCAACTTTACTTTAAAAGCGAAGCAACACTCCAGACTTTACACAAATTGTCTTAAAGAGAAATGTACGTTTATTCACGAGAAGATTCTTATAAACTTCATAGGACAAATAAGAAAAAGAAAATGTAACTACCGTTAAATTACTTTAACAGCTTGCTACTAGAGGTTAAATATAATATTATACAGAGAAAGCGAATCGAACAAATAAATAGAATTCAAAAAGCAGCAGTTTACACTACGATAAGATTCACAAGAACGAAACACACACCCCTCAAGCTATACGACAAGGCTTAAGTATATGCGAAAAAGGCCTCAGAGCAGTCGCTTATTTAAAGCAGATATGAAAAGGGCCGAAAATTGCGTATCAGACTCGCTTAACAAGGAGCTACTCATTTCAGCTTTATTCATGGTAAGATATTCACTTTAAGCGTATTACAAACAGACATGCAAAAGCACACACAAACACACACACACAAAACAATTTCATATTTAATTTAAATTTCCAGTGACCTCAGCATTAAATACTGTATACTTGCAGCTTTTAAGATTATCATAATATAAAGTTTAAACAGAACAATTTCTCCAAATAGATTTTAATAAATAATTTACATACTGGCATATCCATCAATTCTCAGAATAACACAACGAATTACAAGCACGCACGCACACATGCACGCACAATCTCACACACAGCAAAACACACTTACGCGCATGCACACAAATTCAGCACATTCACGCACATGCCCACACACGCATACACGCATGCATACATATTCATGAATACGCACACACATACACACACACAACAATTTCAGATTTAATTTAATTTTTCAGTTCAGTTTGATCGAATAGTTTAGCTTATTCTTAGTTTTTATGGTTGATAATCAACGCGTGGTTCGTATATATATTCAAAAGAGCAAGATTCTCGTTTATTTATTTTTTCATAATTACTGTTAAATAATACCAATGTCATTGACATACAAACTAATATAATCACAATACCTTAAAATCCATAATTTAGCATGACTAAAAATAGCTGTTAATTACATGATAAACCATTCATTTATATATATATATATATATATATATATATATATATATATATATATATAGACAGTTTTTTTCCTTGGTGTAATCTGAGATGATGTGTAAACCTTAAAGTGTTTATACTGGTGTGTTTCTTCTTGTAGTAGCACTACTATTATTACAGCTTCTATGCGAATTTGATGATTTAATTTTTTTTTATTTCAAATTCGTAGCCTTGTAGAATGATTGTACTTCGAGACCTTGAATTCAATAACAAAATATCTGTTTTTGTTATTCAGAAAATTGAACCTTCGGGTCTGGAGAATGCTTTTTACGTATAGTGCATATTGAATTCTCCTGCTTGACAATAATCATGGTATATTCCAATGTTACGATACTAAATTTTCAAAAATGTTTAATTTTTCAGTAAAAAGTTAAACGTTTTTATAAAAATGTATTATATTAATATTTTCATGTAAAAAAGAAAGAGAAATGTATATATTGAAATTTGTTAGCATAGTCATTGCAGATCTTTGTCTAAGAAACTGGTCATCTCTTTCTATAGCAATACTGATATTTTTAATCTCTAAATGACACGCAGTTTTAATGTTGGAATATTCGATTCCTATATACTTATTCTTATTTAATTTCAATTAAAAGCTACCACAATCTGATTAGTAGTATAAATTCTATGTCATATATTAGAGAAGGATTAGGGAAGTGAATTTGGTGTTTCTCTTGCTAATTGATACATTGATATGAATCATAAAACAATTTATTTAAAAATAATTAATTACATGAATTGACGTTTGTGTCTATGTGTTTTTGCACACATTCTTGTATTTGTGTGAGTGTGTGAATGCTTGTAAGTGTGTGTGTATGTATGTGGGATTGTGAGTGTGTGCGTTTTTTGGTGGTGTTTAACGCCCGCTTTAACTACTTATGGCACTGCAGGCGATTGTGTGTGCGTGCAAGTGTGTATGTGTGTAAGTGTGTGTGCCTGTGTGTGTACAAGTGTGCATGTATATGGATGTGAGAATTTTGTCCGTGTGAGTGTGTGTGTGCGTGTTTGCCTGCAAGTGTGCAATTATGTGTAAATGTGTATGTATGATATTGAGTGTGTTTATGTGTGAATGCTTGTAAGTGTATGTATGTGTGGGATTGTGCATGTGTGCATGTGTGTGCGTGCAAGTATGCATGTGTGTGCATGTGTGTGCGTGCAAGTATGCATGTGTGTGCATGTGTGTGCGTACAAGTGTGTGTAATTATCTGAGAGATGTTGTCTGTGTGTGTATCCAAGAGTGTATGCATGTGTGCATATGTGTGTGCATGTATGTGTGCATGTGTATGTATGTGTATGCGTGCGTGTGCTTACGTGTGCATATGTGCATGCATGTGCATGTGTGAGAGTGTATGCGAATATTTTGAGTTGTGTAATGGTTGCTGTGTCAGTGTGAGATCCTACGTGTGTGTATATGGGTGTGTTAATGCGTGTAGATGTGCATACGGATGCATGTGTATGTGTGTGAGTGTAAGCGAATATTTTGAGTGGTGTAAGGGTTACTGTGTGAGTGTGAAGTCCTACGAGTGTGTGTGTCTCTGTGTGTGCATGTGTGTTAATGTGTGTATGTGAATGTTTTGAGCAGTGTAATGGTTGCTGTGTGAGGTGTGTGTGTGGGCGTGTTAATGCGTGTGCAAGTGTGTCAGCGTGTGTATTATGTGAATATTTTGGGTAGTGTAATGGTTGCTGTGTGAGTGTGAGGTCTTCCGTGTGTGCATGTGTGTTAATGTGTGTATGGTGTGTAAGTGTGTGTGAATATTTTGAGAAGTGTAATAGTTGCTGTGTGAGTGTGAGGTCTTACGTGAGTGTGTGTGTTAATGTGTGTAAGTGTGCATGCGGGTGCATGTGTGTATACATGTGTATGTGTGTGAGTGTATGCGAATATTGTGTGTGTCTGTGTGTGCATGTGTGCTAATTTGTGTATGTGTGTGAGTGTGCGTGAATATTTTGAGTAGTGTAATGGTTGCTGTGAGAGTGTGAAGTCTTACGTGAGTGTGTGTATATGCATTTATATATCTGAAAAAACGCTAATGTCTGTATAATTCCGTATAATTGAGTGGAGCACGAAGTATTTTTCTAGTCTCCCTTCTCTCTCTTCTTGATGGAAGACTTCTGCAGCATCACTACGAGGAAAAGCATAAAAACGGAAATGTGTTATTGTTAACTATTATACAGAAGAGTTATGAATTTAAAGTTTGATATATTAACCTTTCATTGAATTATGTATATTCAGGTTTGGATTTTCAATGGTTGTTTATTGAGATACTGGCGTTTGTTTATCGGAAAAAAATGCAAGAGAATGTAAAATTGGAAATTTTTATTTCTATTAGTGAGCATCTGTTGTAAATATTATATAATTTCTAATCTTTTAGGTGCTATCATTTTACGTGCCTGCTACTGAATCAATAGTTAGCGATTTTTTTTTTTGTGATTGGTCTTTTAGAACTAAAAGCTTCTGAAAAAACGAAAAAGTATGTATTAGAACTAGAATTTAAAAATCTACTATTAAAACTCATGATTTCGTAAAACAATATTTGGTGTGTTTTCACTACCTTCGTCTGAAAATAGATAAATTATCCTTTGAGATTAATCATGATTGGATTGTCCTGAAAATGAGAAGGTTCAGGTATTATAATGTAATTTGAATATGTTGTCTCTATTAGACTTATGACTAATTAAAGTTTTCTTTAATTTTTTACCTACTGTTCTCTTGCGTTCTATTTCTTATTGCGGGACTTGTGGTACAGTATGGAGATTCTTCTGAAACAATGAAAAATTATGTATTAGACTAGATTTAAACATCTACTATTAAGAATCTTTATTTCGTAAAGAATATTTGGTTGTTTCCCTACCTTGTCTGAAGATAGATTAATTATACTTTGAGATTCATCATGATTGGATTGTTCTGAAAATGAGAAGGTTCAGGTATTACTATGTAATTTGAATATTTTATCTCCATTAGACTTATGACTAATTAAAGTTTTCTGTAATTTTTTACATACTTTTGTCTTGCGTTCTTTAGCTCATTTTGCAATAACTGATCTCAAAGGGAAAAAATATCATTGAATAAATGTAGTTCTGAAAATGAGCAGGCTTGATCTATTTTACCTTTCGATAATGTTTCTTTAGTTTTGATGTGCCCATAATAACTTGTGTTTTTTTGATTATTAGTATACTAAAGCCTGATTGTGCGCATTTGCATGTTAATATTTGAATGAGATTGACTATTTCCATTCTCACATGTGAGTGCCTGTTTGAGCTCTCTCATATTGCATTTTTATGCAAACATGTGAATTATTTGTTTAAATATATTTGGAGACAGTTGCTCTGTTTAAAAGTTCTATTATGATAATCTTAGAAGCAAGAATTATAACGCTTCTAATTCTAAAGCCACAGAAAAGCTAAATTAAATCGGAAAATGTTGTATCTGTGAGTGAATATGCTTGAATGTAGGTGCATGTGTGTATGCCTGTGCGTGCATATGGTGTATGAATGTCCGTATGCGTGAATGTTTGTGTGTGCGTGCGCATAAGTGTGCGTTGCTGTGTGTGAGATTGTGCGTGCATGTGTGCGTGCGTGCTTGTAATTCGTTGTGTTACTGTGAGGATTGATGGATATGCAAGTGTGTGAAGTACTTGTTAAAGTCTATTGGGAGACAATTGCTCTGTTTAAGCTTTATGTTATGATAATCTTAGAAGTTAGAAGTATAACGTAATTAATGCTAAAGTCACTGAAAATTTAAATAAAATATGAAAATATTTAGGTGTGTGTGGGAGTGCTTGCTTGTAATATGTTTAAAGTGAATATCTTACCTTGAATAAAGCTGAAATGAATAGCTCCTTGCTAAGCGAGTCTGATACGTAATTTTCAGCCCTTTTCATTTCTGCTTCAAATAAGCGACTTCTCTGTCAGCTTTTTCGCATATACTTAAGCCTTGTCGTATAGCCTGAGAGGTGTGTGTTTATTTCTTGTGAATCCTTTCTTAGTGTAACCTGTTGTTTCTTGAACTCTATTTATTTGTTCAATTCGCTTTCTCTGTATAATATTGTATTTAACCTATAGTAGCAAGCCGTTAAAGTAATTTATGAAAACGTAATTACATTTTTTTCTTATTTGTCCTATGAAGGTTATAAGAATCTTCTCGTGAATAGACGTACATATCTCTTTTATACAATTTGTGTAAAGACTGGAGGGATGCTTCGCTTTTAAAGTAAAGTTGAAAAGCAACTAAAATAATTTGTGAGGCAGCGCATTTCAGTTCTGAATAGCTGTAGATTTAGCTCGCAATTCTCCCGCAAGCACTTTTGTCCAGGGAAAAGGTTTGACAGCAAGGGAGGGGTTTCTTTCATTATAACGAATGCCACTGGGAATGACACGGTCTGAATGTAGGAGGAGACCGCCTCCGTTACCTATCTGGACAGTCTGAGGGTCGCGTCGCTTGTGAGCGTTCCCCTGCACCTCCCTGGATTGGCTGAGGGTTGTCTCGATTGTGAGCGTGGTAGAGCTTGTTACTGCCTGTTTCAAAATTTTAACGCTATTATAGGTTCAGATGTTGCTGAGATAAGTTGAAATTCATGTGCTTCTTGCTGTCTTAGTAGCATTCATAGTATATTAATTCAAGGACTTTGTGCCTGCATTTGTGAGCGTGTGCAAGTGTGTATGTGTATGTATGCGTAGATTTTGTTTGTGTGTATGTGCGTGCAATCGTGTCTGTGTGTGCGTGTGTGTGATTGTGTGTGTTTATGTGTGAATGTTTAAGTGTATGTAAGTGTGGGAATGTGCGCGTGTGCGTGCGTGCAAATATGCATGTGTGCATGTATATGTATGAGATTTGTACTTGTTTATGTGTGAATGCTTGTAAGTGTTTGTGTGTGATCATATGTATGAGTGTGTATGTGGGTTCGTGTAATTGTGCGTGCGTGCAAGTATGCGTGTAGGTTCTGATGGCCAGGGTTCGATTCCCGCTGGTGCGATGTTTGTTCATCGTAGCGCTATTGCATTGCATTTGAATTCGTGATTTTTATTGAATATATGAATGTATGTATGAATCTGTGTGTGCCATATATGTATGCGTGAGATTTTGTCTGTGTGAATGCGAGAGTGTATGCGTGTGTGAGTCTGTGGGATTGTGAGTGCATACGTGTGAATGTTTATATGTGTATGTATGTGTGATATTGTGCGTGTATGTGTGCTTGTAACTGTGTATGTGGCATTTTGTGCATGTTTATGTGTGAATGTCTAAGTGTGGATGTATGTATGGCTGTAAGTGTGTATGTGTGTATGCGTGAGATTTTGTGTGTGTGTGTGCCCATGTATGTATGCGTGAGATTTTGTCTGAATGAATGAAAGAGTGCATGCATGTGTATATATGTGTGTGTCTGTGTGAATGCTAGAATGTTTCCGTGGGTATGTGTGATATTGTGCGCGCATGTAACTGGGTATGAGTATTTGTTTTGTGAGTGTAAGTTTGGGTGTGTGTATGGGTGTAGGTGTGTGTGTATGCGTGAGATTTCTTTGTGTGTGTGGGATGGTGTGTGTTTGCGTCTGTATGAATGCAAGACTTTACGCGTGTGTATGTGTGAGATTGCAAGAGTGTATGGTGTGTATGTGTGAGATGTTGTGCGTGTTTGTATGTGTGCAAATGTGTGCGTGCAAGTATGCATGTAGGTTCTGATGTCCAGGATTCGATTCCCACTGATGTTATATTTGCTCATCGTAGCGCTTTTGCATCGTATTTGAATTTGTCATGGTGATAATTCATCGAAATTTGTACTCTCTAAGTATTGGATAAATGCTCAGCCCCCTCTAGCAAGTCTTTTTCCGATCTCATCCTCTGTTCTGCAAAAATTATATAAATAAATTAAATAAACAATTTCTGTTTCCTATATCCCTGACTATTGTACTTCCATTGTTAGTTATAAGTTGCATTAATACAGTTATATATTTGAAGATCTGTTCTCCTTATAATATTTCTCATCGTATTGTGATTTTGGCAAGTTTTTAATTGGATTTTGCTAAATAAAACACTGAAATTTGGTTTTTTGTATTTCTAAGTGT
This sequence comes from Hymenopus coronatus, assembly GCA_030762935.1. Taxonomy (NCBI): domain Eukaryota; kingdom Metazoa; phylum Arthropoda; class Insecta; order Mantodea; family Hymenopodidae; genus Hymenopus; species Hymenopus coronatus. The sequence continues at coordinate 145,815,896 of CM060897.1, forward strand.
TAGTATTAAATATTTCATTCATTTTCATGTCCAAGAAGGTAAAGCGTTATACCATCTTGTGATCGTATATCTTGAAACAGCTATTCATGCACCATTAAAACAATTATAGTAAATATTCAAATCGGGGAATGTATAAAGTTTTTATTTTCCAATTGCATAATCAGAATTCTTATTAAACTTCAATTTCAAATGACCCCTCAAAGTCCCATGTAGCTCAATATTTAGCGATTTTTTCTCGCGAGGGTTGGGGTGGTCCGCGGAGGCCAGGCCCGCGGGGGCAGGGTCTGCGGAATCATTAATATACATCGATGATTGATAGCTGTCAGATATGGAAATAAATTGCTCTAATTCTTGTTCAAAATTTATATGGAAAATTTTTGAAATGCAAATGAATAAATTATGCAAAATGATTACTCTAATTATTAATGCAAATCGGGCCCGGAAGTAACCTTTATAGACTACTGGAGTGCAATACTTCTTCTACTTATAGGAAGTAGTAGAGAAAGTAATAAATTAGACGCAATTTATAAGCTACTGTAATTTCAAAGTGTGTGTGTGTGTGTGTGTGTGTGTGTGTGTGTGTGTGTGTGTGTGTGTGTGTGTGTGAGATAACGTAGCTCTATGACTATAAAAATAAAAACTGAGAGCATAATAAGCTTTGTAAAGTGTTTATAAGTTTGTAGTATATTTAAGCATAAATTTGTCAACTTTAGGCTAAGAAAGCTTTCATACTTGGCGAATTGAGATAAAATCAGTCTTGCAACGCCATGTGTATGGTAGAATTAGAACAATTCCTACATGTTATTTTTTGAGGGGACAAAGTTTTTCAAAGCATGCTGACCTCGTCTCCCACTCCTGTACAAAATATCAGCGTCTTAGTTTTGGCTTGGCAAGGTTTGTGCTGTGAACCAAATATCACAGTTGCCAAGTTTGTATAGTTCTAACATTTTGGGCACGATTCATGAAAATGTCTATTTATTTAAGATTAAATTTATGTTTTCAACATTAAAGTCCTTTCCCCCATCATGCATTGCAGATATTATACTATTTTCTTCCAAGGTGTGAATATATATTTAGAATATGTATGATATGGAGTCGCCCTAGTAGTGTGGGCTACCATCCGTGGAAGGCTGGTTTTTTTTTTTTTTCCTTTTTTTTTCGGACATAAGAACCCTTAGCGTGATTTCCTTAAGAAGGGAAGAAATGCCGTTAGCGCAAGTGTAATTGTTATTTGTACGTGAAAGAAAACAATGCTTTTAAACAGAAGGTATCAGGGGTAAATTCGCCATACTCGTATTTCACGTTCCCAAGTCGTAATTTCGCTTGGGCGCTGAATCGACCCACCGTCATGAGGTGCATATAATTGCGAACTCCCAAACCTGGCATTCTCTGATCAATAAATCACTACAAAGATGTCTCACTATATACCGACATGGTATGACGGAACTTGAATGGATGAATGAATGAATAAATAAATAAATGGACATTGTCTTTAACAACTACAGCCGGTTCTTCAAAGCACTTGAATAACCGAGTTTCAAAATATCCAAGTTTATACTGCCACGATAATCCGCAGGACCATGAAGGGCATCCCTGACAAAACCAAAACGTCCATCACATTGAATTATGAATATTTGCTGTGTGTATTGTCACAGCACAACTGTCAGAATCGTCAGTCCAGTTTTTCGTTCTGCAAGACTGGCTGCCGAACCACGTATCTCCAATGCAGACATCGCCGCGACTTGTAAGCGAAGTATTTTTAAGAGCCGATTATCCCCGGTGCTTCGGTTCTGATGCTGTGGACCCTGATTTACTTTTAAAACCAAAGCTTATCAAAAGCCGACAAATGTGGTAGCGGAGGACGTAAATCCATAATCTGTGTCAGCTGTCTTTTGTCCCATGGATTCTGCTAGAGATTTCACTGTTGGAAGTTTATCGTCTCTAACGAAGAAAGTCTCGAGTAAAATAATGAAGCTTGTGAAGCTGAGATTTATTTTGTTTCAGTTTCTTTTTCTTGACTTGTGGCACGCATCAACATCACTAATATGAACTATGTTGCTACTGTTATTCACATCATTTGCTTCTTCTTGACATTGTTCAGAGTATTACGATTTATAAAACCATCACTATCAGGAACGCTTCGCAAGAAGGATCATATGGTTTTTACTAGCAGCACTGCGTGTTTGTGTAGCCTAGCATCTCTTCCGATTTACAGGAATTGTGAGTGGTGTATCCAGGTTGAAGTTCATTTACGCTATTAGATTCAGATTCCGGTGTTACCAGAGTCGAGAAAGGAACATGTTGTGCATTAGTTCATCGGTTGGAAATGTACATCAAACACAAACTATGTAGCTTGACTTGTGACGAACCTGAAGGAAGCATACATCTATCTACGTTTCTGCTCTCACTCCATGAGAGGCATACCTTTTCGTTGCTAATGGGTTCTGTTAAGAGCAGCCTCTAATAAATTGTATGGCATGAACATTGAGCTATAATAAGAGCGAAATGGTTGTTTGCACTTGGGGTCAACATCTATCTGAAATTAAATACGTAGATTCTGACTGAAAAATTCAAAGTCATAGCCGGGATTTGTACAATTGATCTCCCGGTCTCCAGGCATTTCTCTACCACTGGGCTACCAGGGCCACATGCCGGCATAGACTGCCCACAATAGTTGGCTATACTATGAATCCTGGGACTTAAAGTACTTGCAACATTGTAAGCTGCCATTGTGGTTGTCGTCTCAAAATAATTTGAGATCACCTTGTGGTTTTAGGGAAGAAGCCAGTCAGTTGAGCAATTCAATGCTATCCAACACCTGTCCTTCACACGGTTTCTGTGGGAAAACATTTAAAATTATCAGCTATTTGAAAGCCACAAGACTTGTGGGTTATCTGAATACTGTATGCATTGAAATACATGCGTTTTCTTAGACCTCAATATACGAAACAGCGTATATTATGACATTTAAGGACTTAAAATTATTAAACACAATTTAGCTAATGAGTTATTGCTGCTTCCTTGGCTGTAATGAGAAGCGAGGAGGGATGATAACTTTTCATTCGCAAGTATTACATGAATCTCCTCTCGATGTTTGCATACGTTTACAGATTTGAAATTAGAACAATTGTGAGCTGAAAAAGGAACTTCATGAGAAATCTAGCTATACATTAAAAGTGCTAATAAGTGAATTCCGCTTCCTTCGATTTGTGATTCGGATTTGGTGTTTAATATTAATTCGCAATTAGAGCCACTTTGTAGTTATTTATTGGTCAGTTATAAACCTATACGACCCTAAATTGCAAAGCGTAGATTAAGATGGCGTGCCCTAAGCCGGAAAGCCTGGCCGCTGTACATTTTTTATAAATAGAGGAGTGGAGCAGTCACGACCTTCGACCGCGGATCGACGAGAGGGCATAGCCGAGGGAGCTGTGAAGCTAAAACTCCGATGATCACAAGAAGTAGAAGAAGAACAAGAAGTGAAAACCTCGGCATTCTAGTAGCTTTCAAATTTGGATATATCGTCAATACATTCTCTCTACCCGTACTATATACATAGTGTATAGAGAAGGTATTGTATTGCACCCAAAATTCGATACCGAGATTTCACTGGAAATATGTTTTGAGGTCCCACAGTCCAAAACAGCATTTTTAAAAGAAGGTTCTTGTGTATGTGTGTGTCAATGTGCATCCCTAAAAACGTAAACCCGGTTAAGTACTAAACTTTGTACTTAAGTTGAGTATCCTCCAAGGATATGACACGAATATTTTCAAGAAAATTCCTCCACCCCAAACTACCCTTACATGGAACATGTTTCGAAATTTTGTATTTTCTTAAAAATCCTTCTGACGATTTTTATTAAAATACCTTATGTATAAAATATTTTTATGACAAACCAAATGATATATCGAATTTCTAGGAATAGCCTCTGAAGATCTTTTCATCCTGGATGACCTTGTACATCTAGCAAACCGTAAGAGATATACAAAAACGTACTACACAACAAACGTAGATATCATAAAACACAAGTTATATCATATATATTTTTTTCAAGATACTCCGGATTATTGGTTTCAATCATTTTCTCAAACGGGAAGACATCTTTCTTCTCGTTTCTCGTTTCTGGCAAGCAAAGAGATTGGAATTTCAATTGTTTCACATAGCGATCGGCTTTTAAAGGTCGAGACTATCACTTTAGCCTGTGCATTTTCTTATTTCCTTTCTACTTAAAGGAAACTAGTAATAAGACTAAGTCTGCTTATGTTTATCTTGATTAACATGATGTAGATAAACGAATAATGCTTTGAATAAAAGGTTCGTTTGCCAAACAACTAGGGGGCATCATGTAATGGAACACATTATATGTTTTCCCTTCTTGTTACAAGGAACCAATGTCAATTTAAGCTAATCTTTATCTCGTTTAACATGATGCAGATCGAAGAATACTCTTTTTAACAATAATATGTTATAGAGATGTACAATGGAACACATCGGTATTTTTTATTTATTTAAGGAATCCAGTTTAAGAAATATTTCACGGATAGCTGCTCTCACCGGAGCCTTTACTTTAATGAAGGTGGCATTAATGCATATGATGATAGTAGTAGTAGAAGTAGTAGTAGTAGAAGTAGTAGTAGCAGTAGCAGTAGTAGTAGTAGTAGTAGTAGTAGTAGTAGTAGTAGTAGTACTAGTAGTTGTAGTAGTAGTAGTAGTAGTAGTACTAGTAGTACTAGTAGTACTAGTAGTAGTAGTAGTAGTAGTAGTAGTAGTAGTAGTAGTAGTAGTAGTAGTAGTAGTAGTAGTAGTAGTAGTAGTAGTAATAGAACAGAAAGATGATAATGATGATCCTGATGATATTAATATTAATAATAATAAAAAACTTATATCAATGTCATACATGAAATGGGCCAACGATATTATGAGGAACGGGAGCAGAGAACGATAAAATCCATTATTGAAGGCACTGCCAATCAACAATTTGACTGTAAAAATGGGGAACCTGTTCCAAACATAATTGAAACGGGCGCAAAATACTCAGTTTGGAAATAAACGCAATAACTTTAAGGTTGGTGTTTCTTCAAACCAAGTATTACGTTTACTCTGTGACTTTATGTACATACTGACGGTATAACGCTTTAAAGCAACTTTTATTGTATCATTTTGCAATGAACCCTTTAAAATCCTTTGAAATGCGCTCGCTCTATCGTCAAGTCATGTGGTTTCAATAATGTTCCCAGCCAGTAATGTACTGTGCACCCGTTAGTTCTCTATCCTATTTTAACTCTACGTGAGGCAACGCAGTCATGTTTTGAAGAAAAAAATGTGTTTCCATGGAAACGTCCCCTTCTCTATTGCTCCAGCCCTAGCCAGTAACGTCCCACCTTCGCCCAGAAACTGAGTTTAGAAGGTTAACGAGTTGGCATGTTATACTGCACGTAAGCATGAGATTTAATACTGCTTAATAACTTTCATTTGTGTTCCTTTTATTTTCGTAATGTACCTTAAGTTGCTGAACGATAGTGTGCTCTTGGGAAGATAGCAGAGTATTACAATTATAAATTAGCTTTAATGTTAAAGAGTTGTACCGTGAAATAGATGGGTTATTACAGCAATGTTAATACTGTGTTACAATGACTCATTTGCATGAGACGAGAAGCATTTTCAGTACTCACTAGCAATAAACTGAAACAGTTAGCAATAGAAGGAATATAGGAGGTGACGTCAGACATTTGGGCGGCTTTGTTATCATTACGGCTCGTATTTTTAGGTAAATACATATTTTGTTTACGTTCTAATATGAACCTGAAACTGAGTTTAACGTTCTGGGTATGTACACTAGACCAAACATAAGTTTTATTGCACATACAAATGCATATTTTCTTATTTTTCGTACATTCACATAAATCGCATAAAGGACACTTTTTAAAACAATTTTCACATAATTTCATAAAATCACAAAAGCAGCGTAATTGTTTTAACAAGTCTCTGTCCACTGCTGTAATGTTCAATTACACAGGCCAGATGACAGAATTTGTTAATTATTGGATGAACTGATATGTCAGCTATAGTATCCCTTCAGTTTGAAGAAAACATAAACATCCTGTTTTCCTTAGTTACATGAATTCGCAAGATAAGAACAAGAATTCCTTCACTTCCATATGCTTGAATTAAATAAACACCTGTTATCGTTTCACAGCCCGGCTAGTATATACACTTGATACTTGCTAAACTGTACAGTCAATACTTCTAGTTGTATTGGGAAGTTACATAACGGCAGTTTTGTCTTCACAGTGGATTAAAAATGCACAGAGTGAAAAGTAGTGCAAGATATCGTGTACAACAATATGCTGCCGAACTTAAGGAGATTTTCAGTTTTGATGGTAAAAATCCTGTATTGTCAGCCATGTGGCAAAGCTAAAATGGCAACAAACGTTATCAAGTGATACAGCATTTAAGTGGTAACAAACATAAGGCAGCTAATATACGCTTTATAAAAATGCAATTTTTTATTAATTTTCCATGTATTGTGAGAAAATGGAAGGAGGTGTTCGAAAATAAGTGGATTTAACATAAGGTATCTTTTAAACCTAAATTTGCTTGTGTAGGCATATTCTAAAAAAAAGTTTCAATTTTTTTTTTCTGGAGCTTAAATTCACTGCACTTATCTGGAATCAAATTCAACATCTGAAAAATCTGCATATTTTTAACTTCAATATCATTGATTTTAATACTTTTTAAGCACTTCAAGTAGTTCAGGATGTGGAGAAGAAAAATCTGAATATTCTTTCTGGTCCTGTAGCACAAAATTTAAAAAAGGAAATGCAAGGAAGTGTTAACATAATATGGCTTTAACATAATGTGTTTGGTCGGCAACATGAAGAAGCTATTGGTGTGCGTGACATTCCACGTTATAATTACGCTAGACTTACTTCTTGTGACGAAGGGTGGTCATCTTCGAAATTCAAGGCACTTCTTCGTAACAATCGTCAATATTTCGGGATGGAAAATTTGGCGAAGCATGTATCTCTACAGTATTTCGTAATCCTTCCAGGACTGGTGTCTGGTGAGAACCACGTACATTTCTATTAGCTCAGCCATTCAGAACTTTAAAAACATTTTGATTGTTTTGGTACATAGTTTTTACTTTTTAGCACATGTTTTTAAAATTTTTATGGCCTAAAATATAAATATTTCTCAAGCTTTTAGCACCTAAAAATCCGAGACCTAATTGTCAGTCAAAGCTATAACGGCAGACCAACATTTAGGTGGTAACAAACACAAAGCAGCTATTTCGCGCTTTACAAAAAAAATCTTAATAATACAATACTTCAGCAGGGCCTTCTAATTTTTCATTGTATTCTGAGAAAATGCAAAGAAGTGTTCGAAAGTAATAGTGGATTTAACAATAGGTGAAGCGCTATAGTAAACCTAAATTTTTTGTATAGGCATATTCTAAAAAAATGTTTTAACTTTATTTGTGGAGCTTAAATTCCTTGCACTAATCTGGAATCAAATTCAATATTTGGAAAATCTGAATATTCGTAGCTTCAATATCATTGAGGTTCAATCCGCCTGTGGTGCCATAAGTAGTTAAAGCTACCAAAAAATGACGTCCAATAGTTTTTAAGCAAGTCAAGTAGTTCAGGATGTGGAAAAAGAACTGAATGTTCTTTCTGGTCTTGCAGCACAAAAATTAAAAAATCTGATGTGTAACATTCATTCTCCATATCCCTGCAACAAATAATTCTTAAAAAGCTTATACTTCTTTTTACTTTATGCTAATTAGAAAAAAAAATAGCAGAAATAGTCTTATTACTCGCTTCCTTATAAGTTGAAGCGGAATAAGGGACAACCGTAGGTTAATGTGATAGTCAAAAGCTGGTTGCTATGTCAATGAAGTTCCTTTGTTTATATGGATAGGAGTTGACAAGTTCCTGTATGAGAAAAGTATACGTTTTTCATAGCAGAAACCAAAAATAAGGAATGTCACAAAAACGACGAACTCCACGAAAAAAATGTATATAACATAAATTGTGTGTTTTAATGTGGTCTACATTTTTTGTGAGTAAGTTTTTGTCCATCTCTTACAGTTTAGCAGTTATTCAAAATTTAGTAAAATTCATCCAGAATAAACTACTCTTCAGAGGCTATTCCCAGAAAATTCAAGATATACATTTTATTTGCCAGGTAACTATGTTTAATATCCGAAATTTTAATCAAAATCGTTAGAGCCATTTTTGAGAAAATCAAAATTTTCGAAAAAAGTTCCATGTAAAGGGTAGTTGTGGGTGGGGGATTTTTCTCAAAATCTTCGTGTCGCATCCCTGCGAGATACTTAACTTAAATACCAAGTTTGGTATTTTACCAACTTTTCGTTTTTGATTTATCGTGTTCACAGACACACGGACACACACACACACGGACCTTTTTGTGAAAATGCTTTTTTTGGGTATTGGGGACCCTAAAACATATATTTCCGGTGAAATCTCGGTATCGAATTTTTGGGTGGAGTGCAATACTTTCTCTATACACTATGTACATAGTGCGCATGGAGAAAGTAAAGAAATGCAAGGAAGTGATCGAAAATAATTAACATAATGTGGATTTAAAACAACGTGTAAAATTTAAAATGTGTTGAATGGGCAACATGAAGAAATTGTTGATGGAGTGACATGCCATATTATAATTGCACTGAAATAAATCCTTGTGCCTTGGAGCGATTATCTTCGCAATTTAAGGCACTTCGCAACAATCGTGAATCTTTCGGGATGGAAAATTTGAGGAAGCATAAGTTCTTATACTGTAAATCTACAGTATTTGGTGATCCCTGCCACGAATGATGATTGGTGAGTACCACGCACATTTCTATTAGCTCAGAAGTAGTATAAGAAGGTGGGTCCTGGGCCACATTTGCATAATAATTGGAGCAATTGATTTGCATATCAAAAAAATTGCATATAAAAATTTAAATAATTAGAGCAATTTATTTGCATATCCGACAGCTATCAATCATTGATGCATATTAATGAGCCCGCGGACCACACCCCCGTGGGCCACGCCCCTCGCGGGCCACGCTTCCTTTAAAAAATCGCCAATTATTGAGGTACATGGGATTTTGAGGGGTCAATTCCAATTGAAATTTAATGAGAATTCTAATTCTTCAATCGAATTTTACCTATGACCGCATAATACAAACTTTATACATTACCCGATTTGAATATGTACTATAGTTAATTTAATGGAGAATGAATTGGCATTTCCAGGTATACAATCATAAGATGACATCATTTTTTACCTGTTTGGACATGTTAGAGGTCACGTGACACCAAAGACGTGCAAACGCAATTTAACTATACGCCCCCTTCCTTCCTTTAGATTTACAATTGAGGTCCAAGGAATACCAATAAAGAAATAGCATTATAAATCATCTTTCTCCTCCTGTAGCCACCGTCGATAACAATCAGAATGTAAATAATAACAGCATTTCAATACCAACCAGCTCTTTAGAAAGCCTTTGACATTAAGAATTTAGGATAGGGTCGCATTCTTTACTTTTCTAATATATCTACGTCAATGACAAGTTCGACCCTGTAGCCTTTACCAATACAAGCGTGGGAATGCACTCGCCTCCCCACACCGCTAAAACAGGATAGGACGCCATCCCCACCTTTTCGCTATTAAGGAAAAACAGGTTTAGCCATGGACCTATATAAGCAACACATCAGCACAACAGCCAACATTCAACTATGTCTACTTTTAAAAGTTTCACGAAAAGTGACGTGAAAACATTTTAGGATATGGACGAACTCTGGAGTGAGTACAGAGAAGAAGCCCACCATTACGCCTACTTCCACACTGAATCGTCCAATGGTCTAATGCATACAATTGTGTGTGCCAATCCATCGTATCACGATCAAATGTCTTCGCGACATGTTTGCACAGAGAACTGCCCTGTCTACAAAACGAAGATTTTGTAAGTATAGCATATATTTTTTAAAAGTCTCGCCTAAAAACCGATTAATAATAATAACTAATTGGAAACAATTATTTTTTCAGGGAACCTCTCACATCAGAATTTTATGGCGACGTCGCAGATGAAATGGATGTCTTCAGAACCATACATGACACTCAGCACTATTCTGAGTTGTGCAATGGACACACTCATGTGCTGTTATGTTCAAACCCTGCAGAACATGACAGAATAACGTCATATTATATATGCAATCTCGACTGCCTTGTGTATCGTCGAAGACATGAAACAAAAGTAAGTGCAACGTGAAAATATGGCAGCAGAACAAGAAAATTCACATTTAGTATAAAACTAAATATCAATTTTTCATGCTTTCAGAATTCGGGACATAACTCCAGTGCCTCCGGAATATCTAGATCCTGAGAGGACTGATGCGGATGAAGTGGACGTCTGTGTTACAGATCCGTGGCACGATTGCATTGTGCATGATGATGTCAATGGAGACTAAAGACATGATAATCGATTAGCCGAGATTATTCCAAAACACACAAGGTGTGTAAAACATTTCATAACATTAATTAAAGAAGGCATTAATACGTTAAGAAGGGCTTTGAGTATGCTATCCCACATGAATGTACATGCATTGTTTCTAACGAGAACAATTATGTTTCAGATCCACAAAGAAAACACGTGCGCACAAAAAGGAGAAGAATTCATTTGCAACTCATCTCAGGAAACTGAGAGCACTTGAAGCTCGAATGCTGAATATTACGCAGCAACAGCCTAGTCTAGAGAACAATGGAGACTTCGTTAATACATCGAAACCGGTTCCAAGACGTCTCAATCTCTAAAGTGCATAGGGCGTGTGTAGGATTTTATTACGACATCCCAGTGCTTTTCATCGTAAGTGACAATAGTAAATTTGTGTATATGACTCTGTTAGACTGGGAGATAGTCTACAAAAGCCTCCCAGAATTTTACAAATTTACCAAAGGACAAAAGTGCGCGTATCGAGAATACAGTGAAAATACAGTGTTCTCAAATAATGTTATTGCAACTATGGAAAATGAGTGCATTAGCCTTTTCAATACAGCTCTAAATGATGGCAATATGTTCTTAGAAAACGAAGACATAAATGGTCTACAAAGAACCTGTTCCTTTATTCAAAGGAATTTACGCAATTTGTCTAGTGTAAATAATGAACTCTATGTAGAAACAAGGAAGTGGAGAAGGTATGTACCGGAATCACTCAAAAATAAAAAGACATGAACATACAATTTCATAATTATGTTTTTTTATTTCACAAAAGGAGAACCTTACAAAACTTCCACATCCAATTCATTATAATTATACCACTAAATCAGAGATTGCATGACATGCGTTAAGGGCTTGTAGGTAAATACTTTATTATGAATAATCAGACAATATAAAGACGTCTGAGGGGAGATATTAGCATTCGCTTGAATTTCGAGTCTAATATTTACAGCTCCGTTGATTGTCTCCTCCGGTTGGTGAGAGCAGTCGATAATGAATAATAGAGCATATGCGATAAAATCTTTTCTCTGCAATAAGGGGTAATTCTCTCTATTGTAACACGAGCTCTGAAACCTAGAGTACATTTCATACAAAGAAGCGAATCTAGAGATACCAAAGTCCAAATTCATGTCATGACAAGGATATGTTTCGCTATTGAGATAAAGTCTCAGATTAGTTATATTACAATGATCAAACTGGGAACAGTTCTTTTTTGCATCGTTTATTCTGGATGTTTGAGCTCCTACTATAACAAATCTAGGCTTCTCAGGCTTGGATGTTGTCGCAACGTTCCATGTAAATGATTTTGTTTGAGGAACAGCAGGTTGCGTATGAAGACCCATTGTTCGAAAAGCGACGTTTAGGGTCCTATCTGCCTTAACAATCTTGAGAAACTCCACTTTTTCACTATCAGAAAGTCGCATTACAGGCATTCTCCATTCGATTCGTGTTAGTATAACAACTGCGTCTTCTGCTCCAGTAGGAACTACAATACAGTTTCTAGAGACCTTGCTTCGAATCAGCATCAGCTCAAACTTGCTATTCAGGATTAGTTCCTTGTGATCATCAGCGAATCCCAGGAGCATCGATAGCGGAACTTTAGCATTGAACATTTCGCTTGCAGGGTGCACAATGTCAACATCATTCCCAGGGTAAGCCCATCCGGAATTTAGCAATCGTCTTGATTCCATTGAGTTGGGAGCTGCACAGTTGCGCATCGTTTTTGAGATACCAGGATTTCTGGTTCTATCTATAGTCGAACCATTCATATCCAGTCGAATTTCTTCAAACATGAATGCAATAGCATTATTGCTAAGTTTTGCAGTAGTTACACTTCCATCAGCTTTAGCAATCGATCCTTCAATGTAGAGAAAACTCTTGCTAGGCAATGCATATAAATCTTCAGCTTGGCAAGGGATCCTAATCTCATCATTAGCACTAAGAGCCGATGAATTATACGGTAGAAACACATGCTCCTCTTCTTTGGTAATCTTGTCGTAAAAAATAGGCGTGTCTGTCACATTGAAGATATCCATCATGAGATTCTATATCCCAATGCTACGAAGAGCTTGCGATTGCTCGATGCTAACAATCTGATGGCTGTAGGCAGAATATGTTGTGTACGATGAATTCCACGCTTATTATATTTTGATGACAGCGCTTAAAATCGATTCCCATTTCGTTGGAGATGAAAACTTTTGCTCATATCCTCGTTCCTATTGTTAATGAGGTTTCCGTCTTGATCGACGACTCGAAGGGTGAGTTGATCAATAAAGTTAGAATTGATGATTGGCAGGTATATCGGATTTGATGGTTCTTGAGAAATATGATATCCAGGTGCAACAGAAGAAAAGAACTCGTATATTGAGTGTCCGCTCCTACCATTAATGAAGGAACCTGTTGCAATACTGCACTCAACTCGAATGGTGCTGACCTTAAATATGTTTACGAGGAAATCGGATTCAACCATCTTTTCAGGAGGAATAACAGTAGTATTTGAGAAGCCTAAAAGCGAACCGATAGAATGTATTTTTTAGAAATCCATTGTGTAAGGGCATTTCACTTCGGCCTTTATGGTATTATTATTATTCGGTCTAACAAAGAAGACATCACTTTCCAATCGCAGTTTAATCTTCAGGAATGTATTGATATCAGCAATCTCATATGTTCCAGAAGGAATTTCGATTACGTTTAGCTCGTCATTTAAAATGTAATGAAAACAATTATTACCGTCGTCAACGTTTGGAATGGAATAGAGGGTGTCAAAGTTCAAAAGGGCAATCTCATAATATCCTTCAGGACCGAGCTGCAGAGGAGGATTTAGATATGTGGTGAGCACTGAATCGGTGCCTCTAGCAGCAATAGTATAACTCATTGCGAGAGAAATTGCAAGCACAAGTGGCCGTAGATGACTGAGCTAAAATTCTGGAACCTATTCCTATTATACATTATCTTAGCTGAGGTATCTCTCTATCTCTTTTGGAGGCTTCAGATTGCCGAAACTATCAACATAAAATGCTGTCTTTCCAACTTTTTTTAGAGCAACCCAATGAGTGCCCTCATTATGAGTTGAATCCAAATTCACAATAATCCTCTCATTGACATGAACGTTTGAAGGTAGCTTGTCTATCATATTTACACCTCTAAAATGAGGGATCTTCAAGTGTTTAGCATACATCTCTATATCAGTATTGCTTAAGGCTTTTTCGGGTACAAGTATAACCCTCTGCCCGAGTTTTTTGACTCATTCCTGCTGATCTTACGATTGTTCCTCTTTCTTGACTTTAACCCGTTGCCTTTAACATCATTATTTCTTTTTAAGCTTCTTGCAATTTTAGAAGCAATTGCCAGAGGCTGCATTGTCAATAAACCTCCTCTCCTCTTTTTCTTGGGAAGAGCTTTTCCTTTTGCTTCCATAGCTTTGTTATGTCTTGACATTTCTGCAATTTGACGGTCTTTAGCTTTTTTTTATTTACTGCAAATGGAATTTGGGCTGCACCTCCTGCAGCGGCTCCCAGCGCGGCGATAGTAGGAATAAGTGGTAAAAATCCACCGTGCTTCTTCTTCTTATAGCCAGCACTAACTGAAACTTTTCCTTTCATAATGCTAGTTACAAGTCTTGCAGCTAGCTTTTCTTCTATGCTCGAATCAGATGATTGTACTCTGCTCCAAGCCTTCTCCGCCAATATCTTATCTGCAATATTTCTTGAAGCAGCGTCCTCGTGCTCAGCTTAGGCTATATCGTGAAGCCTGCAGGCTTCATCTAAGGGATTAATGCCCGGATCTCCTCTCTTTAGAAGTTTTTCCAGTTTTGTTCCAGGATCACAATATCTATGACTAGGTAAATGCGCTTCAAATGGTAGCAAATTACTGATTTTGTTAATTATACCAGATCCTCTTTTGATCTTAGCACTTCTAGCTCTCATTGTATACTAATGTCACTTCCCATTGACACATCCTTTTATACACGAGGATTTATAGCGGAATTTATATCAAGGGTAAAGAGGGGGTGGGGGAACGGGGTACATATTATTCAGTTTATAGATTAGTTTATGAGATGGAGCTTATAAAGCAAGAGTGCTCACTACCGATACAAGTTCTAGATTTTGAAAGTGATCTAAGATGCGATCGTCACGGAAAGTTGTTTCCATGCAACGTTAGAGCTCTTATCTTAGGGAGTTCAAGTGCAGGAAAGACGAATGTATTACTCAATATGATTCTACACGAGAATGGTCTTCGTTTTGAGAACTTGTACATCTACTCAAAGCCTATCAGCCAAAGTATCAATATCTGATTAAACTACTGGAAATCATTGAAGGCATGGAAGTGAATACCTTTGAAGTAGGAGAAAGTGTCCTACACTCATCAGAAGTTAAGGAAACTTCAATTTTTATATTTGATGACGTCATAACTGAAAAACAGGGGAAGATTGCGTCATTTTACAACATGAGTAGACATCGAAATGTAGACTCCTTATATTTAGTACAAACCTATGCCAAGTTACCGAAACATTTAATTCGAGATACTACAAACCCTTCAGACAAGACAATTTAAACTTGAAGCATATATATGAAGATTATGTAAACACTGATATGACATTCAAAGAATTTAAAGATTTGTGCAAAAGTGTTTGGGAGAGTTCAGCAGAAGGAAGACCCTTTGTAGTCATAGTTCCAGAATTCCCAATGAACGAGGGTCGGTATAGAAACGGGTTTGATATATATTAAGCTAGATAAGAAAGAATACCATCATTCATAGCTCAGAATGAGTATTGACAGGTTCGGATCGTAGAGAGACGTCTCTGTTAAACGCGTTCTTAATCACCTTATCTTAAGCAGGGACGGAAAAGGCAACTTCCAATTAAAAAAAGGGAGATTATGCAAAGTTCTAAATCCTGAAGATGAGAGCGATGTAGCAACTAAACGCTACATTGATGCGCTTTCGACATCTACAGAAGAACGTTTGCAAGAGTTTGCTGAAAAAAACATCATATCAACGAATGAGAGAATTTGAAGTTATGCTTAGGAATCACATAAAAATCTCTAGAAACTCAGTATGAAGGTCTAATGTCATACATTGGTAAAATGCCTTGAAGAGGGATGCTGAAGACAATATCATACTGGATACTATAAGACTGAAAACCTTGTTACCTCCTGAAAATGATTCTGACGTTCCTAACAGGAAGTTTATGTCAGACTACATCAATTCGAAAACTCCTTTATTGATTTTAATGGCGATTTTTCATTTAAAAAGAGAAGAATAACGGAAGTAGGAGATCCTGTACATAACGGAGATGCGGCAAATAAGAAATATGTTAGACATCTCATCAGAAGGAAACAAAATGAAGTACAATCAAGCTTAAACAAATCTCTAGGTGCAACAACTAAAGATATTGTTGCAACTGTAGGCAAACATCTGGAGACCATAGGAAATAGACAAAGCTCGATGGATAAACACATAGCCACATCAATGGATAGTATCAGCACACTTAAAACCCAAATCAATGTCTTAAATGCTTTACTGGATCAAACGCGAGGCAAGCTAATTTTTTCACTACAAACAAAACCATATAATGGCGCTTCACTAAGATATGTTTTAGTGTCGGGTTTCGATTCCTATACATTTCCTGTAGATGGGGAACTGATAGAATGTAGTATTTTATCGCATTCGCCTTCTCCTCCACAGACAATTACGATGATTGAAATAAATAATAATAGAATTGAGAGGTATCCTACAGCAATTAAAGTAGGTGACGCCCTAACCTTCACTGCTTATGCTAGAAGGGCCAAAGACGACCACATTCTAAATATCACTCTAAAAATTGCATATAAATTGACATTATCTGATTAGACAAAGCAAACTATAAATAGGAGAGAGCTGGACAAATCATTTCATTTCAAGATGGATAGTCAAAGTATAAGGCTTAAAGAATCTGTAGCTAAACATACAAAAGCAGTCAGGGAAAAGTTGCGAGAGCTCAAGGGACAGAAATTCGAAACTCAGAGAGTTATGAGTGAAGCACTTCAACCTGTAACAGAACCGCTTCGAGATATACTAGATATTCAGAATAAGAACAACTCTCTTCCTTCTATATCGGCTAAAGACGGGAAAGACGAGAACATTTCTAGCTACCTAAAACGAGTTCGAAAGAAAGACAAGGATAAAATAGATACACTGTACGGAGTGCGATACGAGGATGGAATATGCATGCTAGGAAGCAAAATGATTGATTTCATAAATAATCAGATTAGAGTAGGACAAGAAAAATTCGATGCTACACCAGGATTGAACGAGCTCCTCTTTAAGAAATTGCATGTCTACACCGAGGAGGATCTGGAAGCTTATAGATGGATTCTAGAATCAACACAAGTGCATCGACATAAGTTTGTCAGGCAAGCACGGGTGAGACAGAGCAAAGCTTACAAGTATAAAAGCATTATACGCCCACTAATCAATAAGCACAAAGGATTGGGATTGGAATGGAAAGAACATCATCCCGAGAGAGTGCAAGATTACATCTATTGGAACGATCCAAAAACACTAGTGAATCGACTGAGACTACTCATCGCATCCAGAGACGCTGGAAATAACCATTACAACCAGGAAATCAACGAAATAATTCAAGAACAGAAGTCATCTAGGATCATAGCATGACAGAGGCGAAGAAAAATATAGCAGCAGAGCTTCATGCACCTGCAAGAAGGAATTTCTTACGTAGAAAGATTGTAAGCAAGGCCAAGACGATCTTGTACAGATTGACCTGGTTGATATGATCCCTCATGCTAAACTAAACGAAAACTTCAAGTATATACTTATCGCCGTCAACTTCTACTCTAAAATGGCATATGCAAGAGCATTAAAGGATAAGACTGGCATTCAAGTTTCAAAGGCTATGGAAGGGATTTTACATGAGCTGCAGAAATCACCTCGGAATATACAAAGTGATAACGGAAAAGAGTTTTATAATAAACATTTTAAAAAGCTGATGAGGAACAAATACATTAATCACTACAGCACTTATAGCAACGTGAAGGCTGCTGCCGTGGAACGGCTAATAAGAACTTTGAAGAATATGATGTATGGGGAATTCTTAGCTCAAGGATCATACAAGTGGCTGATCTACCACGAATCATCTCAAGGTACAACAATTCTTACCATTCAACTATACGAATGAAGCCTAGTGAAGTGAAAGATAACAACCTTCTTCTGTCAGTATACAACTATGACCATCATCGAAAAGAGAAGAGGAGTGCAAGAAAATTTAAAGTTGGTGACTATGTGAGGATATCTAAACATAAAGGACTTTTTGAGAAGGGATATGAAGCTAATTGGAGTGTTGAAATCTTCAAAGTCGATGCAGTGAAAATCACCAACCCTACTACATAAATTCTAAAAGATAATGATGGAGAGGAGATTAAAGAAGCTTTCTATGATCACGAACTTAAATCAACACTTTATCCTAGCACATACCTAATTGAGAAAGTCTTGCGCAGCCAAGGAAATAGGATTCTTGTAAAGAGGCACGGTTTCCCTAAACCTCAGTGGATTGACAGGAAAGATGTATGAATTGAAATAAAGATGAATTGAAATAAAGAAACATTTTACTTTCATCTAATCTGTTTTAATTGTCAAAAACATCCTTCATTTACCCCTTCCCTTAACAGTTTGTTTACAAATTATAATCCCTACAAACATTAAATGATTCATAAGCTAAAAAATAAAAAAAATATAGATGCACAAAAACGCCTATGCAAATAGAATTTAAATGTAGGCTTTTAATATAATATGGAGATAATATATATATATATATATATAATTATATACAGCATTTAAACAAATATATACAAGAATAAATTAAGATATTAATATATACATATTTATTTACATATATACAAGACAATGCAGGTGTCAGAGAGAGCATTTTTTCCCTCTAAGTGTCAGCAATAGCCAGTGAATAATGACCCCAGGCAAGATTGTAATCTGAGCCTTTAATCAATTTCCTTTTGTCGTCTCTCCCATGGAGAGCGACTTTATTCTGCTCTATCGTATGCATTGAATGCTTGTAGCTCCGAAATGTAATTTGCTTTACCAAAATGTTTTTTCTAATATCATTTAAACATTCAAAATAGTTATCAAAATTTAGATTTATCATGCCAGTTTTGTTTATTCCTTTTGCCTTTTTTACTGTCTGTCCCTCATATCTATAACTATACAGTTTAGACCTGAGTCCGACATATTCATACAAGGGCATACCTCCAATCTCATCTTTAAATAAACCTATCACCTTTTTGTTCTGTGGTATTATTCCATATGGGTTGTCTACTGCAAAATTTGACGTGTCTTCATAAACTGATAAACATCAGTTGATGTTTCAAATATGAAGGAATCGGTATCCATGTAGGGCAGGACTAGATCTTTTAAATTTGGTTTCATGACTCTATAGAAAAGATCATGCATTATCAATTTTGAAATGTCCTGCCCTATGTTGATAGGCTTATTCATGTGAACTTCCTTTCTGCTCAACTCTATAGCTACAAGATTTTCGTTAAATATAATGCTCCTAATGTACGTCGGTCTGACAGTCAGGTTCCTGGCCTGCTTCAAAGACGATATAATTCCGAAGTCAGTATATTTTCTCACATTTTCAATGAATTTTCCATATACATAGTTATTCATTTTTTTGCCACAGATTTTGCCAAATTTTGGACGTCTCCCTTGCACGCCTTTCTGTATTAACATTAATATAAGTTTTGAGCCAATCCGACTGATTATATGCCACCACACAATGTATTTTTTTACAATTTTTTGCTGGAGCTTCCTTTACCTTTCTTTATTGTCCAAAGTTGCCAGCAGTTTTTTTGTACTGATCACATGGTGGTATTTGACTTTGTGGACAGAGAGGCAGCTCGATGTGCTCGCCATGGATATGGCTAGGATACTCCAAATAAACTTCGAGCACATGTCCAATGGGTGAATCAGAAGGTACAGAGGTGAAATCGATCAAACTGATTGCATCATTGGTCAGCCATCTTAGGTTTCCTTTAGGAAGGTAATTAATCATTGCACTTCGGTATAAGTTATTTAAATCCCAATAGGAGGCATACACAGGCTTTTCTTCAGGCTGGTAATCAGGTATGTATTAATTTTGAGCTTTTATGTATCTCTTTGATACACTACACATTCCGCCTCTGATTGCTCCCTCAAAAAATTCAGAAATGAGGTCAAGCTTTACCTTCGTCATCTTAAGCGTAGCATCGAAGGCAAGACCTGGAAATGTATAATACCAGCACGGATCTAAATTGTATACTTCCAGACAGAAGTCTCTAAATTTCTCAAAGACATCAGCTAGCAACAATGTGTCGGTTTTCAGGTATAGATCGCTGAATTGGGCTAGATTCTTAATTTTGAAAGTTTTCCAAACATTTTGGGCATGTTGATATTCCTCTTCAGATTCACCATCAAACTATTCAATGGTAATTGCGTTTCTTCCAGTTTCTCTTCACTGTCAACATATGAGTACGGAAATATCCCTTTTGCTCTCATGAGCTCTTGATGTTCAGAATCTTTATACTCTGCATTTGTTATCCGGAATTCATCCTTTTCAAGCATGTTGGCTAGGCTAGATGGCTTATCGTCTAGGAAATTGAAGCTATCTAGAAACTTGAAATCTATGGTCCTGTATCGCTTTGAAAACGATATATACCGCTCTGAAGTGGTTGTGATACATGCAATCATCGTATGCCAGGTACTCTATTAAAAAGTGGCTATCATAATTGCTCAGGCAATGAGAAAAGATTAGTATGAAATTCGGTGTCTTTCTGTTTAAATTGCAGGCAGAATGAGCGACTCCAAGGAAGGCTCTCCTGACAAATGATCGTGATCACTAACTGTCAGATCATGTTCCTCAAACCTCTTCCTACATATGTGACATTGACGAGCGCTATGAAAATCAGCCCAATCCTGAGCTGGCAAATTCATTTCCTCTATCTTACTGTAATGTGAGATGACCATGTCGGCTATCTCTTTAAGCTCGATAAAGAAATGTTTAATAGCATCAGGACCTCTAAAGAGCATAAATTTAGATAGCGTATTGTCATGTCGACATACTAGCTTGAGCGATATTGACATGGCATTGTGATGCTGGATAGCTCGGGTCCAGCTCTCATTAGTCGAGGGCTCACAAGAGTGGACCTTTGCTAGCGCACTCTCAATGTCAGCATAGATTACAAAGCTTACATGTGTACCCTTTGAATAGGATGAAAACCCGATGACATGTTCGTTTTTAGGCATTTTTAGAATTTGTGCCTTGGAACAGTTCAGCTGGTGTTTCTTGTACATTTCTTCTTTTTTAAAGTGTCTCATGCAGGGTTCGCAGATCCAGTGTTTGTCATAATTCTTCGTAAATTGTGATTGTGTAAGTTTTTGTTGGTTCTTTTTGAGGCAATAGTGGGAGTTTTCCCCCTCTGAAATTAACAGCAAGTTAACGTAAAATGCTTGCTTTGTTTGTGGTTGGTATAGTGGGATTACAAATGTGTCGTCATCTAAGCCAAATACAGCGACCGACGTTCCTAGGTTTTATTTTTCAAACTGATTTACCTGATGTAGGCTGACAGGGAATTTGATGTCTATATAATTGAATTCAGTGAATATATTTTTAGGGTATTTGCTTATTCTTTCTCCATGCTTCTTTACACCATATCTTGCAGCCAACATACACCAGGCGAAGCAGTATTCATCATCATTATGAATGCTTATAACAGCCTTCTTATTGCTAATTACAGCAGGAAATTGTATGTAGCGTGACGCTTTGAGAGGTGTATAATAGCTTGCACTATTAACTAGAGAATCTACAGACAGTAAAGATGTTGAACTGGTTTTCCTTGGAAATTTGAAATGTTTTCAAGCATTTCATTCGCCATAGTGGAGAATAAAGAATCCAAATCAGATGATTGTAGTCCCAGTTTAGTATTACTATTAAAATGGATACTCTCAATATGGTCAGAATCAGCGGCTCATATAAGCAATTTGCAAAGAGCAAATTATCTTAAATCTCGATTGATTTCTGTCCAGTATTGAGCTCATCTCATTATTAACTAGAGGCATGCATCTCTCTAGGAATGCCTGGGGGTCTGTAATTTTAGGTGTATTTTCTATTTTAGTATTAAAATTCGTCCCTTGAATACCTTTTCTATTGTATTACATTGAAGATGGCTATGACTGACCTTTAGAACTTTAGCTGATGAGGGTGCGCCTTCGTCCTCATCAGAAGATGATGACGAACTCGTCATGGTCCCTCAGGTGCCCATTTATCGTAGATGGAGTCTCAACTTGAAGCCCTGCTCCTGTGGTGATCCCTGAGGTGGTCGACTTGTTGGCATCCTTCCAAGCAATTCCAAAATGGACGGGTCTGCAGGAAGAACCTGGAACTGGGAAACCTAGACGCTCGGTTTGTGTCTGTCGAGGTAGTTGCGCAGTCAAAGCATCATCATATATCAATGCAGCAACTGCTGCACTCCACATCTCGTCCCCCCGAAGACTCCTCCCAAAGGGCGCCCTCCGCCTCGATGTTTTTTGGAGGAAGAAATCTAGTTGCTGTCTCCTCAGCCTCTGGGATTGCCTTCACTCTTCTTCTGATAGAAAAATCTAGTGGCTCCAGGGCTTCATCAAGGGCCCTGAATGTTACCAGACCAAGAGGGAGTGCAGGCTGGTTAGGACCTCTCTTTGTCAAGTCAAGCGGACCATCGCTTTCAGCAATATACAACAAGAATAACGTTTTTGTATATGTTCAGTGTGATGCAGTATGCATTGCTTATATATTTTAATAAATAAAGATTGGATATCTTACCGGTTAAGGGAAGAAGCGCATCATGCAGCAGGATGCTGCAGCCGCAGTCAGCATAAGCCTGTGGCGCTCGATTAGCCGTTACTGCTCTTCCCCGACCATCACATCTCTTGTTCCCTGAATAATCCATTGCTTCTGAAAGTTTAAAAATATCATAATAATGAGGTCATTGTACTTTTTCGAAAGCATATTTATATATTTTTATGTCATCAGGTGTATGCTTATTCTTACACAGTCGTATTCCAGTGTATACGTGTGTGCGCTTGTGTGTGCATGTGTGAATGCTTGTAAGTGGGCGTGTGTGCGTGATCATCAGCTTGCGTGTATATGAGAATATGAGCTCGTGTGTTTATGCGTGTGCATGCGTGTATACGGGTGAGTGCATGAGAATGTGTGTATGCATATATGCGTGCATGAGTGTATACGTGTGCGTGCATGTGTGTGCATGAGTGAATCCGTGTGTGCATGTGTGTGGGCGTATGTGAGTATGTGTATGTAGGTGTGTGTGATGTCTTGTTATGCATGTATGAGTGTGAATGTGTGTATGAATGTATGTGTGAATGTGCGTATGCATGTATGTGCGTGCATGCGTGTGTACGTGTGCGTGTATACGTGGGTGTGCATGCGTGTGCTTGTGTGTATACATGTATATGCGTGCAAGTGTGTGTGATTGCTTGTTATGCATGTATGTGTGTGAATGTGCGTATGCATGTATGGGTGCAAGTGAGTGTGTGTGTGTGTGTGTGTGTGTGCGATTGCTTGAGCATACGTGTGTATGCGAGTTTGGGCTCACCTGTTTGTATGTGTGTGCATGCGTGTGTAATGTGTGTATGCATATATTATGTGCATGCGCTTGAGTGTGAACGTGTGCAAGTATGTATGCGCTTGTGGGTTGGTGCAAGTGCAATTATGTGCTAGTGAGTTTGTTGAAAGTATATAAGAGGAAAAATGTTTTTTGTCTAGATTTCCATTATGATATTCTTAATAAACCGCCAATATATAGTGAAATGCACTGCGTTTTATGCTACATAAATGGCGTTGCTAGGAAAACGAGCCCGTGTGCATAGTAAAATATATTAAGGGTCTTATATTAAGACGTGCTGTGTGTGTGTGTGTGTGTGTGTGTGTGTGTGTGGGTGTGTGTGGGTGTGTGCGTGTGTGTTTGCCCACTTATAATTGCATTCGCATGTATATATGTATGCATGGTTTTTGCACTTTGTATCTGTAAGCATTGATGTATAAGCGCTTATTTGAGTGAATTAGTTTGTTTGTCTCTCTTTCTCACAGGGGAAAACTGATTTGTTTAAATTTCTATTATGATAATATTAAAAACAGTGAAAACATAGTTTATTTTATGCTAAAGTCACTTTAAATTACAGTTAATCTAAAACAAATAAACAAATGAACAAAAACGATGCTTTATATTTTAAAGAAAATATCTTACCTTGAATCAAGCTGAAATGTATAGTTCCTTGCTAAATGAGGCTGATACGAATTTTTTCCATCTTTGGCTACTGCTTCAAACACGCGTCTGGTGAAAGCACGATTTTATCGTCTGTATTTATACCCTGTCGGATGACCTGAGGCATTTTTTTTCTTAGTGGAACCTGTTGATTCTTGAAACACCATTGTGCGATACGTTAGGAATTTTCTCACGAGATTCATTTATTTTGTTCTGTCAGCTCACAAATGATTTCGCTTTTAACATATTATCGTAATCCATCTCAAATAATAAATGAGGGGGTGGGGGTTGTAAGGTTAAAAAAGAATAGATTCGAAGTCATTCTTCTCATGAACGAATGCAGTCCATTTTCTCTTTGGACAGTTCGCATATTTTTTCGGTGAGAATTTCGTATTTCACATTCCTCTGTCAGCTGGACTGAGATTTTTGTTAGCGTCTTTTCTTAGTGCAACCTGTTGATTCTTGAAACACCATTGTGCGATTCGTTAGGAGTTTTCTCACGAGTAGGTGTTCATTTAATTTGTTCTGTCAGTTCACAAATGGTTTCACTTTTTACGTATGTCGTAAGCCATCTCAAATAATTTATGTGCGTGTGTGGGCGGAGAGGGTGTTGATTAGGACCATTTTATTTCTTTCTTGTATAGGTAAAAGGAGAATAGATTCTAAGATATTTTTCTCACGAACGTATGCGTCTCTTTTTCCCCGCCTTTTAAAGGCAGCTGTTGTTAGGTCTTGGGAGTGTTTGCTTTTAAATTATAGCCGAAAAGCATCTCAAATAGTTTGTAGGGCAGCTGCATTTCGGTTCTCAATAGTTAACAATATCTGTATATTTAGCTCGCAATTCCCTGCGCACACATTTTTGTCCAGGGAAAAGGTTTGACAGTAAAGGTTTTTCTTTCATTATAACGTATGCGAGTTGAAATGCCATGGTCTGAATGTAGGGGAGACACCTTCTCTACCTGGACATTCTGAGGGTGGTCCCGCTTCTGAGCGTCATACACCTAGCTGGGTGGGCTGAGGGTCGTCTCGGTTGTGAGCCTGTCCCAACACCTGCCTGTGCGGGGCCGAGAGTCGTCTCGCTTTAAGCGTGGTAAGAAGTTGTTTTTGCGGTATTAGTTTAGCTTCGGCTGTTGCTGGGACAACTTGGAGTTCAGATGCCTCTTGCTGCCTTAGTAGCATACATATTATATAAATTCAAGGACTTTGTGCGTGCAGGTATGCATATGTATGTATGAAATTTGTGTCTTTTTATGTGTGAATGCTTGCAAGTGTGAGCGTGTGTGTATGTGTGTTCGTTTAAGTGTGCGTGTGTGCATGCAAGTATGCATGTAAGTTCTGAAGGCCAGAGTTCGATTACCGCTTGTGCGATGTTTGTTAATCGTAGCACTATTGCATTGCAATTGAATTCGTGATTTTTTACTGAATATATGAATTTATGTATGTGTCTGTGTGCGTATCTGTGTATGTATGTTCTGCTGATCAGGGTTCGATTCCAGCTGGCGTGATATTTGTTCATCGACGCGCTATTGCTTTTCATTTGAATTTGTCATACTGATGTCTTGGACACTTCATTCTCAAAGTATTGGATGAATGCACACCCCCAACAAGATGTCCATTTTCCGAGCTTATACTCCGCTCTGCAATGTAATAAAATAAATAAATTAATTAAATAAATAATTCCTGTTTTCCTTTTCCCTGAGTCATGTACCTCCTTTATTAGTTATAAGTTGCATTAATTCACTTAAGGGTTATTCATTTGAAGATCTGTTCTGGTTATATTTCTCACCATTTTGTGATTTCAGCCATTTTTTAAGCGGATTTTGCTAAATAAAGTGCTGAAATTTGGTTTTTGTATTACTAAGTGTTGGTATTAAATATTTCTAAACATTTTCATGTCCAAACAGGTAACGTATGATGCCAGCTTGTGATTGTATACCTGTAAATGTCAATTCATTCACAATTAAATTAATTATAGTAAATATTCACATCGGGCAATGTATAAAGTTTTTATTGTGCAATGATAGGTAAAATCGGATTGTATAATTAGACTCTCATTAAATTTCAATTGGAATTGAACCCTCAAAGTCCCATGTACATCAATAATTGGCAATTTTTGAGAGAGGGCGTATTCCGCGAAAGGCGTGGCCCGCGGGAGCGTGGTCCGCGGGCTCATGAATATGTATCAATGATTGATAGCTGTCTGATATGCAAATAAATTGCTCTAATTATTATTTAAGTTTTTTTATATGTAAATTTTTTGATATGCAAATTATTTAATTATGCAAATTGATTGCTGCAATTATTATGCAAATTTGGCCCAGGACCCACCTTCTTATACTACTCTCAGACATTTAGATCTATAAAACAATACTTTTGTTTGTTTTGGCACATATTTTTTACTATAAATCATGTTTTTAACATTTTTAGTGGCTAGAAATAAACATTTCCCAAGTTTTTAGCACCTAAACATCCGAACCCTAGTTATCACCAAGCCCCGAAATTGGAGATTCTAAAAAGTTAAACTAGGTTTCCACTATCACTATATTAGGATTTTATGTTCAATGTAGGTATTTATAACATTTTTGGAGCATATATATCATTGTGCATGCCATTGTGTTTAAAACACCGTAACTTTGTAAAAAGTCAAACTAATCTGAACTTAAAATGTATTTGAAAGTACCAACTTCAACACAACTGCAATTTGCGTGGCACTGAAATACACAAATTAATCTCAAGCGTTATATACATAAAAGTATACTCACTTGGTATATAATGGCACTGAAAACACATAATTTAATTTCGAACACTGCATGCGTTAAGGTTCTCGGTATACTCATTTTAGTTTAGTGTAGCACCAAAAAACAGACAATTACTTTCTCCACACGTACTATGTACATAGTATACAGAGAAGGTATTGAAATGCACCCAAAAATTCGGTACCGAGATTTCACCGGAAATACATGTTTTGGGTCCTTCTAAATAAAAAAAACCAAAAAAAAAAAAACCACACTGTTCTGGAAAAAGCTCCGCGTGTGTCCGTGTGTGTGTACCTGTGTGTATGTACGTGAGTGTGTGCGTCTGTGCCGAAAAACGAAAAGACCGTTAAATACCAAAGGTATTTAAGGTTGGAATCTTGCAAGGATGGGACACGAAGATTTCACGAACTCCCCCCCCCCCCAATCCCCATTTTTTTTTAAAAAAATTGCTTTTCTCAAAAAAGCTCAATTTTGATTAAATTATCGTATATTAAAGATACTTACCTGAAAAAAAAATGTATATCTTGAGTTTTCTGGGAATAGCCTCTGAAGACTACTTTATTCTGGACGTATTTAACGGAATTATACAACTTTTTTTTCTTGGAGTTGATCGTTTTTGAGATATTCCTTGTTTTTGGTTCCAGTTTTTAAAAAAAAAAACTTGATCTTTTCTCATACTGGAATTGGTCAGCTCCTGCCCGTAAAAACAAAGGAACTTCTGTCACACACCAACCAGCTTTTGACTACCACTTTAACCAATGGTACTCCCTTATTTCGCTTCTACTTATAACGAAGCAAGTAATTAGACTTTTTGCTCATTTTTTCTCGATTAGCATTAAGCAAATAAAAGCTTTAGCCCTCGTAGCCACCAACCCACCTTCCTACCTACCCACCCACCCACCCACCCACCAAGCTACTCACTCACCCACCAACCTACCTACAAACACACCGACCTCAACACCCACGTACAAATGCACCTACCTACCCACCTTACTCACTACCTACCCACATATCTACATAACCACCTACCTACCTAACTTGCCTGTCTGCCCACCTACCTACCTGTCTGCATGCCCGCCTACCTACCTGCGTGGTGTAATGGTTACCATGCTAACTTCATATACCCAAGGTTGGGGGTCAATCCCGACTGCGAACAATGGACTTGTTCATGTGTAAAAATCCTTATCATAGCTTCCTTCGGAAGAGAAATAAAGCCGTTGGTTCCGTGTCGTAGATTTTCAGCACGTAAAAGAATCTCAAGTATGATAGAGCGGCCTCTAAGCAAAATTAAGTGGTCTTTCACGCCCAATTTAGAATGGGATGCTGAGAACCACAGTAATTAAAGAACGTCCATAAATAACACCCCATTCACAGTTTTGTTACCTACCTACCTTTCATTGATGATTACCACGCATACATACATACATACATACATACATACATACATACATACATACATACATACATACATACATACATACATACATACATACATACATACATACATACATACATACATACATACATACATACATACATACATACATACATACATACATACATACATACATACATACATACATACATACATACATACATACATACATACATACATACATACATACATACATACATACATACATACATACATACATACATACATACATACATACATACATACATGCATACATGCATACATACATACATACATAAACAGTAACAAACAAAATCTTACTGCACAAAAAGTACAGATCTCGTTAAAATAGACAATTCATATCAAATACAATTTTTGTGGAGTTAAGCATTTCCGAGATATTTCTTGTTTCTTTTGTTTAAATTTCCTAATAGCTAAACTTTTCTCGATAGGTAAGTCGTATTTTTTCTTTCTTTTTGTTTCATTCTGGTCATGCAAATAGAACGAAAATTCAAGGACCGGCTCTTGAAAGATTTAACTATCGCTTTTGGTTGGTGTATTCTCTGATTCCTTTGTATTGACAAAGAGATATGTAATATAATAATTTATACTAATGTTTATCAAGATTAATAAGAAATAGATAGTAGATTTAGGTTTTCTTAAGAATAGTGTACGCTGAACAGGTAAATAAAGTTATGTGAATGTAAGAGTTCAAACACTGTAAGTGCTGTATATAATGATACAATAAATATTATAATCGTGTTCATACAGGCGTAGGTATAGCAGAAATCTTTATCTTTTGCTGAAATAGTTGCTGGACTGATTTATTTCCTGAAGGATTCAATTGCAATCAATGAAGGAGCGCCCGTTCTTCAATAGTTGAAATATATTTTTCACAGCAATAGAAGGGGTACATTAAAATAAGTCAGGACAGTCTACCGCATTGCCAAGTTCCTCAGCTGTCCTTGGAAATTATTTTTAACGGCGGGGTAAGATGATATCGCGAACCGTTTCCAAGGTTCCAAGCTAACCTCTAAGCTGAACGGGAGCAGCATCAAAACATAATATGGAGACATGTCTTAGCATCTCCACTAAGTTACTGTTTAATCCAAGGGAGCCAACTAATTTTACTCTTACTTATACCTTCGTTTATAAGGGAGTTTTGTTTTATTGAAAGGAATACGTCCTCCAACAACTCTGGGTTGTAGCTAAATCCAGGATCCAAACACAGTCAGCTATCTCCAGGATCCAATTGTGGAACAGACTATAAGATATCTTGTTGAAATTTATATGTACCAATAATTACATACAAAGACTATGACATTTGCCGTGTTTTTAAAATTCTAAATTGTATGGCGATTTAAATACAAATTGCTTCTGTATGCATTTAATTTTACGGCCTCCACATAGTACATGGTACGTGATGGATTAAGGTCCATGTGTGCCAATCATATTGTATTTAAGTTTAGTATCTTCCAAGGGTGCGACCGGAAGGTTTTAAGGCCAATCCCGCATTCCAAACTACCCTTTACATGGAAAAAAATTCGAACATTTTTGTTTTCTCAAAAATAGCTGTAACGATTTTTTTTATTAAAAACCGTATATTAAGGAAAACAAAAGGTGTATCTTGAATTTATTGGAATAACTTCTGAAGATTTCTTTATTCTTATGAATTTTACTGAATTTTGTATAAATGTTAAATTGCAAGAGGTAGACAAAAAGGTTAATACACAAAAATGTATAGCTAGTTAAAGCAACAAATTTATGCCATATACATTTTCCCCTGGAGTTGACCATTTCATATATTTCTTGTTGTTGGTTTCTGTTTTAAAATACTTTATCTTTTCTTACACGAGAATTTGTAAACTCCTGATTATGCAAAGAAATGGATTTCAATCACATAGCAGCCTGTTTTTGTACTAAAAAGACAAAGCAATAATATCATTTCTGCTGATGTTTAATTCGATTAGCACGAAGTAGATAGAACAATATGGCATTTAACAATAATTCGTTACAGAGATGTAGAGAAAATCATGTGACTGGAACACATCAGTTATTTGTAATAACTCTAATAAAATCTGATGTGTTCCATTCAAATGACTTTCTCTACTTCTCTATAACAAATTATTGTTAGAAAGCTTATTCTTCTATCTATTTCGTACTAATCGAGTTAAACATTAGCAGAAACGTAAGTAGAATGGAAATAAGGAAATACACTAGGCTAAACTGATAGTCAATTCCTTTAAAAGCTGGTCCCTATGGGAAATAATTGAAATTCATTTCTCTTTAAACGACCAGGAGTAAAACAAGGGAGATAATAAACGAAAGATGACCAGGAGGTTAAGAGAAGTTTATCCAGGATTTGTGCGGTTTTTGTCGAAGACAGAATTAAGAATTGTGATGAACCGATTTCATCAACTCGATGGTTTCCGGGGTCCATGGGTATTATACACATTTATTAATTACACTAGTAATTCTGAAAACGTCAGTCATTTCAGTCACGTTGCTGAAGGCATCCTTATTTGTTAGTTTAACACCATTTAACGGGGTATACCGTATAGGACGATAAGCTCGGGGTCATAGAGCTTTAGGGAAATCCCAGAAAACAAGCGTTAATCTCCGTGGTGTAATGGTTAGCATGCTAACTTCATATACCTAAAGTGACGGGTTCAAACCCGGTGGAGGATGATGGTTTTTTTCGGGTATAAATGCCATATTAAAATAAAATTGCATTTCATTTCCGAAAAAAAAAATCCTGGCCCTAACCGAGATTTGAACTCAGGATCACTTGAACGTGATGCATATGCACCACGGAGTTGGGCTCAAGGAAATTCAAACTATAATAATGTACAAACCCTCAGCCTGACATGGTAGCCGAATTTCATCGTTCACATCGAGAGCCGTTATGTTGTAATGTAGGAAGACATGTTCTCCTTCTTAACTAATCTTATCATCAAAAGTTGGAACGCCCGTGACATCCAAAGCATCCATTACAGAAGCTTGAAACCCAGCTCCTCGAGGAACTTCCGATTAGATGATGTTAGCACTTTGCGTGTCGAACACAGAA
Organism: Hymenopus coronatus; assembly: GCA_030762935.1. NCBI lineage: Eukaryota > Metazoa > Arthropoda > Insecta > Mantodea > Hymenopodidae > Hymenopus > Hymenopus coronatus. The sequence goes on from CM060897.1 coordinate 145,846,942, forward strand.
CTGGTCGCAATCTTGAGCGAAACTTTTTATTATAGTAATCCTTTCAAAAACTTATTCCTATTTTGTCTTATATGCAGCCTCACAGAAATAACCTCGTTTCTGAAGTCAAGTGCATCGCCATTCTGGTCCAACACTCAAATGCTGACCTCATCAATGAGATTTGTGTCAACGATTGGCAGATATATAGGGCTGGATGGTTCCTGCGAAATGTGGTATCCAGGAGAAACCGACGGGAAAAATTCGTAAAGAGAATGACCACTCTTACCATAGATGAATAAACCCGTTGCAAATGCTGACTTTAAAGATGTTCACCAGCTCGTCGGATTCTGTCAGCATTGCAGGTTGTACCACGCGCTTCCTTGTGGAACCCAGGAGAGAACCAACAGATGTCTCTCGAGTAAAGTCAATAGCATAGGGGCACTGAATCTCTGCTTTCATGGTGTTATTATTGGTACGTAGAAAAAATGTATCATCAGCATTGAGTCTAGCTTAGAGGAAATTGTGTACATCATCTATTTCATAAGTACCAGGTGGAATCACAATAGTTTCAAGTCCTCCATCCCTATCGTAATGGAAAATGTTATTGCTCTGTTCAACATTTGTTATCGAGTAAAATGTTTCGAAATTCAATAAAGCAATCTCGTAAACAGCATTAGGATCTAGATAGAGAGGAGGATTTAGATGAGTAGATAAACAAGAAGAAGATCCGCTCGCAGTGATAATGTAACTCATATAGACCATGCAGACTTAATTGAAAGACTGTTTTATAGCAGAAACTGCAAGCACAAGTGACCGCAAATCACAGAATTAAGATCTTGATATCTTTTCCTCTTATACAAGACATTCACACCTGTGAGGTAGTATTCGATCTCTTTTGGAGGCTTCAGATTTCCAAAACTATCGAAATAAAGCGCTACATTTCAATTCTTACGTATAATAACCCAATGTGTTCCTGGATTACGTGAACTATCCAGGTGAACTACAATCCTCTCTGAAAGTTTAGGTCGTAGAGGAAGTTTGTCGAGCATGTAGACGCCTCTAAAATTGGGAATGTGTAGCCGTCTAGCATAAGCTTCAATCTCAGCACTATTTGAGGCTTTCTCCGGGATATATACAGCCCTCGTCCTAAGTTTTTGGACGCAAATAGAAGCCTTCCCTTTCGCTTCTTGCGTCTCCCTCCAGCACGCCTAAGAGCTTTCCCCATTGCTAAGGCTTCCATATGACGCTTGTGTCGAGCCAATTCGTTTAGTTGTCTCTCAGCAGCTCGCCTCCTATTCACAGAGGTGGCGATCTGAGCAGCACCACCAGCCATGCTACCAGCAGCACCCAACGCAGCCAAAAGAGGCAATAGGGGTAAGAACCCACCCCTAGCAGGTGGCGGTAGAACCCTCTTCTTTGTCGAACGTTTCTTGCGCAGACCCGCGCCCAGGGCCAACTTCCCCCCCCCCCCCCCCATGATTGTGGTCACAAGTCTAGCAGCAAGATTCTCGCCAAAAGTAGAATCCGAAGACTGGGCCCGATTCCAAGCTTTGTCTACATTATGCTTCAAACATATATCCTGATGTGTAGCGTAAGCCAAATCGTGGCCGAGGCAGTAACTGTCCAATTTATTAACAGGCAAATCCCCTCTCTGCAATCGTTTATGTAGTTTCGTTCCAGGAACTCAATACCTGTATCCTGGCAGATGAGCCTCAAATGGCAGAGAACCAATCAAAGAATTAAGTCTTCCAGAAGCTCTATTGGATGACTTCCGATCACGTTCATGATATACTATGAAATAAAAAGCCGAATATATACCTTATAATCTTAGTCATAAGATGGAAGTAGTAAAGCAAGAATGTTCCCTACATATACATGTTCTAGACTTCGAAAATGACACGTGTCAAGAAAGACATGGGCCTCTATTCCCAAGTAATGTCAGAGCTCTCATTTTGGGTAGCTCCAACGCTGGAAAGACAAACGTCTTACTCAGTATATTAATTCATGAGAATAGGCTTAGGTCCGAGAACCTTTACATATACTCTAAATCGTTGCACCAACCAAAATATCAATAGCTACTCAAAGTGCTGGAAAACATACACGATATAGGAGTGTACACGTTTGAGGATGAAGATAAGTTACTTCAACCCTCTGAAGTCAAAGAAAATTCCATATTTATATTCGATGACGTCATCAACGAGAAGCAAGATAAGATAGCCTCGTATTATAGTATGGGGAGACACCGTAACGTCGATGCCGTTTACCTAGCGCAGTCATATGCAAAAGTACCAAAACATTTAATTAAACAATGCAAATATGATTGTACTGTTCAGACAAGATAATCTCAACCTAAAGCATATAGGATGATTACGTAAATACAGATATGACTTATACAGAATTCAGAGAATTGTATAAACAAGTGTGGGAGAGCAATAATAGATCGAATTTGAGGCCCTTTGTTGTCATTGTACCAGACTTCCCGCTGAAGGAAGGGAGATACCGAAACAATTTCGATGTCTTTATCAGAGTGAATAATTAAGAGGAGCTATTCATTTCAGACATGAGTATCGATAGGTTTGGATCCAGGAGAGTTGTCCCGTCCAGAGGCGTGCTTAATGGATATATCCTAAATCAGGATGGCTCGGGAAACTATCAATTCAAGAAAAAACTGCAATGTCCAGGATCCTGAAGAAGGTGACGATGCAATAACTAAACGATATGTTGATACGCTTACGACAGACATCGAGAATCGAATGCAAATTTTTGCCGAGAGGAGTTCATATCAACGCATTGGCGAATTTGAAGCTTTGCTTAGGAACCACTTGCAAACGTCGCTCGATGCACAATACACAAATCTAATGAAATACCTAAGTAAATACGCCTTCAAGCGCGATACAGAAAATAATGTTGTAATGGATACAATAAGAATGAAGATACTATTGCCTCCAGTTCACGATCATGATGATCCGAATAAAAAATATATAATAGACTACATAAATGAAAGGACACTGCCTAATGATGCTCACGGAAACGTTTCCTTTCGAAAAAAAAAAAAAAAAAAAAGAATAAAGCAGGTGGCAGATCTTGTAGACGATAGCGGTGCAGCAACTGAAAAAATTGTTAAACACTTTGTTGCAAAGAAACAAAACGAAGCGCAACCTATCTTAAACAGAACTCTTGCTTCTATGGCTGAAACTATTGCAACAGCAGTGGAGAAAAATCACGAAGCTCTAGTATACCGTCAGACTTCACTGGATAAATACCTAACCTCAACAATGGACAGCGTTAATATTCTAAAATCTCAGGTGAGCTGTATTAGGACAAATGAAAAGTCTGCTTATGATTACAATGCAGACGAAACCATACAGAGGTGCTCACAGAGGTATATGTTAACGTCGGGACTCGATCACTACAAGTCCCCTGTGAACGGAGACGTGATTGCTTGCACTATAACCTCATCACTGCATTCTTATACAAGTGCAGATACAATGATTGCTGTAAATGATAAGTTTATTGAAATTTATCCACACCCATTCTCAAAGGTGACATAATCAGTTTCAGAGCTCCTGCTAATCTAGCTCAAGACGGTCATGTTCTAAATGTGGAATTACACATTTCCTATAAAATGACGACAGCAATTTAAACGTAGATTCATTTAATGATGGATGCTGAAGGTATAAGCACAAGCAATCCATCGCTCAACACAGAAAGGCAATAAGGGAAAAGTTACCTTCCCTGAAAGGTCTCAAGTTTGAAACCCAGCGTGTAATGTCAGAGGTTCTCCAACCCGTAATTGTTCCTCTGAAGAGTATATATATAAAAACACCAAGAAACACATAAACAAATCGCTCGATCTGTAGCGGAAGAAGAAGTGAGTCTAGAGCATGAAGCAGACACTGTTTCCGACTACCTGCAAAAAATTCGCACGGCCAGTGCCAACACGCTGGACACAACTTTTGGAGTATGCTACGAAGATAGAGAGTATAAGACAGGGAATAAAAGAACTGCATTTGCAGACAACAGTATTCAAATAGGAGAACATATTTATGTGGCTAGTATTCAAGCGTGTACCTCGGAGCTCTGCAAATACCGAAGACGATCTGGATAAATATTCATTTATCCTGAAAACAACTTCAGTTCACCAACAGAAACGATCGCGTGAGATCGAACAGAAGTTTTAAGTATAAAAACATAATACCTGACCCAATTGCCAGCAAGACCGTGCCCAATAGAAAGTTGGATTACGTATACTGGTCTGACCCTAATGTTTGATTAGAAAGCTCAGATTACTTATTGCATCAAGGGATGCAGGTAATTTGTATCATAATTCTGAAATTCAAGAAATAATAACAGAATTGAAAATATAAAAAATTATAGCATGATCAGGTGAAATATTGCTATTGAATTACATTCCCAGCCAGAAGGAAATTCCTGCGCAGAAAAATAGTAAGTAAAGGTCTTAATGACTTATTACAAATATATCTTATTGAAATGATACCATATGCAAAAGAAAATAAAAATTATAAGTACATTCTTATTGCAATTAACTTTTATTCTAAAATGGCTTTTGGAAGACCATTGAAAGATAAATCTGCAGTTAGAGTTACTAAGGCAATGCAAGATATACTGTTGCATCTAGACTCACCACATAAGAACATTCAATCTGATAATGGTAAAGAATTTTATAATCATCATTTCAGAAAATTGATGGCTAGATACGGAATTAATCATTACAGTACATTCAGCACCATAAAGGCTACTGCCGTTGAGCGTCTAATAAGAACACTTAAAAATATGATGCACAGAGCGTTTACGGCTAGAAGTTCCTATAAGTGGTTGGCCTTGTTAGCAACAATTATTAATTTGTATAACAATACGCACCATTCGACGATCCGCATGAAGCCTCTCGAAGTGAAAAACAATTACCTCCTCATGACAACTTTTCGTCAGGATCGGATGAGGAAGGAGCATAGCAATGCAAGGAGGTTTAAAGATGACGACTATGTGCGAATTTCTAGACATAAGAGTTTACTCGAGAAAGATTACACACCGAATTGGAGCAGTGAAATATTTCGTGTTATCAGCACAAAACACACAGTTCCACCTACCTACCATTTGCAGGACGGAGATGGACATCTAATAAAGGGTGGCTTCTATGGATATGAGTTTCAACGAACCCGGCACCCCAATACATTTCTGGTGGAGAGGATACTACGACGTCGTGGAAATAACTTACTTGTCAAGTGGTTAGGGTTTCCTAGGACTGAATGGATAGATAAGGATGCTGTAGTGTAGAATCTGAAATAAAACACCTAAGTATAAAAATCTGATGTGTTAGACTCACATGACTTTCTCTAGCCGTTCTACAAACTTCTTACATAATATTATTCTTCTTTCTGCACCTTGTTAATCGAGATATTCAGCACAATCTTCTTATTACTTAATCCCTATAAGTAGGAAGAAAATAAGGGAATACACTAGGCTAAATCGATAGTCAAATGTTTTAAAAGCTGTCGTTATGCGATTGTCATTACAAATCCCTTCTTTTCTTGGCCAGGAGTAGAACAAAAGAAAAACGGACACTCCCGTCTGAGAAAAGTATAAGTACTTCACAACTGAAACTAATAACAATGAATACCTCGAAAACGGTAAGCTCCACGAAAAAAATGTATATGTCGTAAATTGTGTATTTTAACAAGGTCTACATTTTTTGTATGGCAAGTTTTTGTCTATCTCTTACGGTTTTATAGTTATGCCAACTTAAGCAAAAGTCAGACAGAATAAACACGTCTTTAGAAGCTATTCCCAGAAAATTCAAGATATACATTTTATTTTTCAGGTAAATATCTTTAATATACGATATTTTAATCAAAAACGTTAGTCATTTTTAAGAAAATCAAAATTTTCGAAAAATGTTCCATGTAAAGGGTAGTTCGGGGTGGGGGCATTTTTCTCAAAACCTTCGTGTCGCATCCCTGGAAGATACTGAACTTAAATACCAAGATTGGTATTTTAGCTACTTTTTGTTTTTGAGTTATCGTGTTCACAGGCACACGGACACACTGACACGCGGGCACACCACACCGCACCTTTTTGTGAAAATGCTTTTTTTTTTGGATATTGGGGACCCTAAAACATATATTTCTGGTGAAATCTCGGTATCGAATTTTTGGGCGGAGTGCAATACCTTCTCTATACACTAAGTACATAGTGCGTATAGAGAAAGTAAAAAAGGGTCCTGTTTCATGAAATAAAACACCTAAGTATAAAAATCTGATGTGTTCCATTCACATGACTTTCTCTATCTCTCTGTAACAAATTATTGTAAATAAGCTTATCTTTTATTTATTTCATGTTTCGAGGAAAATTAGCAGAAATAGTCTTATTCCTTGCTTTATTGTAAATACAAGCGAACTAAGGGAGTACCATAGGTTAAAGTGAAAGCCAAAAGCTGGTTGCTATGTGACTGATGTTCCTTTGTTTGTGTGGACAGGAGTTGACACATTTTTTCAAAACTGAATCCAATATCAAGGAATATCTCAAAAACGATCAACTACACGAAAAAAATATATATATAACATAAATTGTGTGTTTTAAAGTACTCTACATTTTTTGTGTGTTAAGTTTTTGTCCATTTCTTACGGTTTAGTAGTTATGCAAAATTCATCCAGAATAAAGAAGTCTTCAGATGCTATTCCCAGAAAATTCAAAATATACATCTTAATTAAGTAAATATCTTTAATATATGATATTTCAATCAAAATTCTTAGAGCCATTTTTTAGAAAATCAATATTTTCGAAAAAAGTTCTCTGTAAAGGGTAGTTTGGGGTAGGGGAATTTTTCTCAAAATCTTCGTGTCGCATCCCTGGCAGACACTAAACTTAAATACCAAGTTTGGTATTTTACCACTTTTCGTTTTTGATATATCGTGTTCACAGACATACGGACACACGGACACACACACACACACACACACACACGGACCTTTTTGTGAAAATGCTTATTTTAGATAAAGGGGACCCTAAAACATATATTTCCGGTGAAATCTCGGTATCGAATTTGTTGGTGGAGTGCAATACCTTCTCTATACACTATGTACATAGTGCGTATAGAGAAAGTAAAAAAGGAAATAAAAAAAATGAAGGATTTAGGATGGTGGATATATATGTGAGTTGTTATATTTGCTCATAATAAAAAGAACAACATATTCCAATGACAAAAAAGATTTTTTTATTTTATTTCATTTATTTTCCTTTACCCTATTCCAAAAAAATTCTTTTCATTGCATGAATGTTTTTTTTTTCAGCAAGATTCCAAAAAGTTAGAGCACTAATATTTGTGTTTTATCACTTATTTCCTTTCCAATAAAAATACGTATTTTATTTTCACAGCATAACAGATTCCATTGACAAAAAATGTTTTGTATCATATAACCTATGTTTCTAACTTCTATTACCACCCCAAAAGAACACATATTTTAATTTAGTTATCCAAACACCATTGAGTATTGAAGTAAAAACTTAGCTATAAAATATAGTTACAGTATTAATATAGTTTGCAAGTACATTCATAACATGTAAGTTCCATAAAGCTGGTTTCCTCTCTTTTACCCTTCCCCCCCCCCCAAATACATATTTTATTTTTTTACTATTTGCTTTTATATACACTGTTATATTGAGTATAAAAAGTAGAAATTAGCTATAATTTTTTCCTTTTACAATATACCTCATAAATTCAATAAAATATGTATATTTTTAGTTTTTCCATTGCATTCATGTTTTCCCATGATAAAAAAAAACCATCAAATTACAACATCAATATTTTCTTTTATCACTTATTTCCTTTCCAATAGCAATACATACTCTCTTTCCACAGCATAACAGATTCCAATTAAAAAAAGTTCCAAAAGAATACATATTTTATTTTTATCCAAACATCACTGACCATAGAAGTAAAAAACTTAGCTATAAAATATAGTTTCAACATTAATATAGTTTGCAAATATTTTTACAAATGTAAGTTGCATAACGCTTTTATTTCCTCTCTTTTATCCTCCCCCCAACCCCCAAAATACATATTTTGTTGTTTTTACTACACTGTTCCATTGAGTATAACAAAAGTAGAAATTAGGTATGTCTTTTATTAACAATATATATATTTTATTTTTTTCAGCATTCATGTTTTTCCATGTTAAAAAAGAACAGAAGCTTTTTTTTTTCTTTCTTTTTTTACAGTACTACTATCTCTAACCATTCCCTCCTCATTTCATTTTAGTTTGTTTCACAGCATGATTGTTAGCCATAATAAAAATGAATAATAAATCCCAATGCCAAAGTAATAGATTTTATTTTCTTTCTCCATTCCAAATAAAAAAAAAATGCATATTTTATTTAAAAAAAAAACCATGAGTTGCAACATGAATGTAGTTTTTTTGTGCAGAAAAAATATCTCTCATCATTTTATTCTCTATAAATATGATACTTTTTATTTTGTTTCACAGCATGGATGTTTGCTCATATTATAAGTAACAACAGATTCCAAATAACAAAAAGTTGCACATGTTATTCTGTTTTTTCTCACGGCATGAATATCAATATATATATATATATATATATATATATATATATATATATATATATTTTTTTAACATGATTTCAGTTATAGAGTGCAACTAACTTTGTGCAGTACAGCATATCACTCATCATTTCAATACACATTTCTTTGTTCTATTCCCAATACATATGAATATTTTTTGTTTGTTTTTCACAGCACGTGATGTTTGCTCATTTTTTCTCATATAAGATGCATTTTTTATTTTATCCAAGCATGAAATTGAATATAAAATATCCGATTATTTCAAGCAAACATTTTCTGTTTTTTTTTATTTTGTCTTCTATTCTCTAAATATGAACACCTTATTCTGTAGTAGTAGTAGTAGAGTAGCAGTTTTAGGGCGCATCAACTGCGCCCATGAATAGTAGTTCAGTAAAAACAGACAAAAACTACATGCACCTCCTAAGGAGGCGACCAGCAGTCAGGGGCAACTAAAATAGTAGGAAGGTAAAAGACGAGGCAACGTGAAATCAGATAAAACTGTAAAGTCCGCTTTCGCGTAAGAATAAAATTAGACGTGCAATGACGTCATCGTCGTCGGATAAATTTATTTTGAGACTGGGGGACAACCGGTGTTTGGTACGACTTCCAGTGAAATTGTGGCTGTACAAAATGAACACAGCGGTTGATCCTTACCTTGGAGGAGATGGCTGTGCGTCAAGTGTGTGTGACCAATCCGGAGGCGGCAGAGAACAACTTCCTTGCGACGGTTCTTACGGCAGGACGTTTTCCAAGGACTTATAGTGTGCTTGATTTCACTGAGTTTATAAGATGTTGCCCATTTCAATTGCCATCGTGAGTATAGCTGACGCTGAAGATAATGCTGCACATCCTGAGGTGGTACCTGAGATATATCAATATGTGTTTTCGCTAATGCCTGTTTTGCGGCTCTATCTGCTGCTTCATTTCCTGATATGCCTACGTGACCTGGTACCCAACACAGTACAATTGCATAGCGGTGTTGTAACAGCGAGTGGATTAGTAACTGCACTCGTTGTACAAGGGGATGTGTAGAGTACAAAACAGAGATAGATTGTAGAGCACTGAGGCTATCTGTGCAGATGACATATCGAGTGTCAGCAGAAGACTGTATATACAGCAGAGCCTGGTGAATAGCTGTCAGTTCGGCCGTAAAAATACTGTTAAAAGAGTGTATCTTGTAGTACTGTGTATCACGGGTAGTATGAAATGAACAGCCCACTGAGGTGCCATTTGAGGAACCGACCGTGTATATAAACTGAAACTGTGGGTAAGAGGATTTAAGCTGTTCAAAAGAGAGCCGGTAGATGAATGGAGGGGTATCATGTTCATTGAAGGCGGAGAGGTCGAAGTTTATGACTGGGTGGAGGCGTTTCCAGGGTACGGATGGGCAGCGTACCGTGGGTAGCCTCTTTGGCAGGGTCACCTTGAGGCTGTCCAACAGGGAGCGAGAACGTATACCTAAAGGGCGAGGGAGAGAAGCACGATCCGCATAAGAAGAGGCACAGAAAGGTTTAAGAACACCGTTTGTGGGATGGTCAACCAACGCACTAAGCTTTGTAGCATATTTGGCCAATAAAATTTCGCGGCGTAGAGAAAGAGAAGGTTCACCAGCCTCAGCAAGCAACGCCGCTATTCGGCTAGTGCGATAAGCTCCGGTACACAGGAGAATACCTGTATGGTGAACGGAGTCCAAAGGCTTGAGCGTTGTATGGGCGGCAGAGCCATAAGCGACACTCCCATAATCTAAAATGGAGCGAACGAGAGAGCGATGCACACGGAGAAGACACACTCTACAGCTCCCCACTGGGTCCCACTCAACACCCGAAGCAGATTCAGCGATGAAGTGCACCGTTTCCGCAGGTGAGAGACGTAAGGCTTCCAGGTAAGCGACCGGTTGAAGAAAGAACCAAGAAATTTGGTAGTGGGGACAAATGGCAACAAGTTACCCTCAAGAGACAGAGATAGATCATCGTGTAAGGTGCGCTTCCGACAGAAGTGAACACACACAGTCTTCGATGTGGAAAACCGAAAGCCGCTGTGAGCACTCCAAGCAGAAAGTCTGGTCAAAACTAGCTGTAACTGGCGTTCGATGACTGGAATGCTAGCGGATGAGCAGTAAATAGCGAAGTCATCAACATATAGGCAGGCGCGGACTGGTAGGCGAACGGTGTCCACAATACTGTTAATGGCAATGGAGAATAGAATGACACTTAAAACAGAGCCCTGCGGAACACCATTTTCAGGTGTGTGTCTCCGTGACAACACAGTTCCCAGTTTGACCCGAAAATACCGCTCCGAGAGCAAGGTTTGGAGAAACAAGGGAAGTGCGCCCCGGAAACCCCAAGGATGTAACGTGCGCAGGATTCCATGCCTCCAAGTTGTGTCAAAAGCCTTGTTGATATCAAAGAAAATAGCCACTAGGTGCTGCCGCATCGCAAAGGCCCGGGAAATTGCATTGGCCAAGGAAACGAGATGGTCCGACGTCGAACGGTCTGGTCGAAACCCACACTGAAGAGCGGACAATAGTTTCCGTTGTTCTAGGACCCATATTAAGCGACGATTTACCATGCGCTCCAGCAGCTTACATAAGCAGCTCGTCAGGGAAATTGGGCGATAATTGGAAGGTAGAGAGCGGACCTTCCCTTCCTTTGGAATAGAGATTATAAACGCCTCACGCCATGAAGTAGGAAGAATATACTCAATCCAAATTTTATTGTAGAGCCGTACAAGGAAAACCAGAACACACGTTGGCAGATGTTGCAGCATGACATTGTGAATGCCATCAGGTCCAGGAGCAGAAGTTCTGGTGGAACTAAGTGCTGCCTGAAGCTCTGGCAAAGTAAAGGCCGCATTGTATTCCTCAGTGGTACGAGAGGAAAAGACCAGTGAACGCCGTTCCTCCAATGCTTTATGAGCCAGAAATTCCGGGATGTAATTTCCAGAACTCGAGACTGTCTCATAGTGAGAGGCAAGAATTTTGGCAACAGTTGCTGGTACTGATACCATGGAGCCCTTGTGCAGCAACCCACTGACAGAAAGAGGGCAGGAACGGCCTTTGAGTTTGCGAACCTTACGCCAAACTTCCGAGGAAGGGATGTTGGAAGAAATAGAGGAAATGTAAATATTCCAAGAGGTGGTTTTACTCTCCCGAGTGGTTTTTCGTGCTTGAGACTTGAGTTTCTTGTACGTAATTAAATTTTCCATTGTAGGATGGCGCTTAAGGTGCTGAAGGGCAGTTTTTCGGGCCCAAACGGCTTTCGCGCATGTAGCATTCCGTCATGGTACGGATAGTCGTTTGCTACCTCCAGAGGACTGTGGAATGGAAGAGCAGGCGGCTGAGAGGACAGCCTCAGTAAAATGAGTGGCCATATCGTCCACGTTGGAAAAACACCCGTCAGAAAGACGGAAGGACTGTTGAAACACAGTCCAAACAGCGTTCGAAAAACGCCACTTTGGAAAAGAGAGAAGGCTGAGGTAATGCTAGAAAATGAAGAAGTATGGGAAAGTGATCTCTGCCATAAGCTTCCTGAAGGACGCTCCATTCAAAGGATGGCGCAACAGAAGGGCTGCAGAACGCTAAATCAATAGCTGAGAAAGACCCAGAGGAGACACAGAGGTGTGTGGAATCTCCTGTATTTAGTAGAACAATTTTGTGCACGTCTAAGAGCCGCTCAATCAATGTCGCCCTAACACAAGTGCGGTGAGAACCCCAAATAGAGTTGTGGGCGTTAAAATCCCCAACTACATCACAAGGAGTAGGGAGAGCAGACAACATGTTACCAAGGTCAGTGTCAAAGATGGGTATACCAGGCGGCAGATACATATTGCATATTGTGAGAGTTAGGGTGGGAAAGAAGACTTCAACACAAACAGACTGAAGGGTAGTAGTAAGAGTCACTTGCCTAGAGAAGGTGGAATTTTTCACCAATATAGCAACGCCACCGTAGGCACGGAGCCCATCATTAAGGTCACTGCGATAGGTTGTGTATCCACGCAAACACAGTGGCTGTTGTTCTGATAGGCGCGTTTCCTGGAGACAGAGAAGAAGGGGAGCGTATCGGAAGATAAGAAGTTGCAACTCTTCTATACGGGAGCGGTAGCCATTGAGATTCCAGGACAGAAAACTCATGGTCAGCGTTTGAGTTTCGGACGGGAGTGGTGTTTCGTAGGTTGTAAACCGGAGTCCCCAGTCACGTCCATTGACGAAGATTCGGCATCACTGTCAGAGGATGTCCGCTGGACAACTTTGCTGATTTTAGCGCTGGAAGCAGGGGAGAGTGATGTCTTCCGACCACCGCGTCCCTGAGGCCGAGAGGTACTGGTAGACGGCAGATTTACAGGGACAGTGGAATTGGAAATTTCCACAACCTGCTTATACTTACTGGGTATGATAACCTTTAGTTTCGACGAAGAAGTGTCGGAAGAGGATGAGGGCAGGCGGTCACCTGTCTGACAGTGTAAGGAGCGGGTTTGAGGCCTAGTGGGCTGACCAATACGAGGTTCAATGGATGGATGCCGGTCTCGCAATTTAGAAGCTGAAGTCAGATTGGCAGTAACTGTAGCGTAACGGTGTGTAAGCTCAACAGGATGTCGAAGTTTATACTGTTGACGGGCCTCGGAGAACGACAAAGAGCCTGTATCTTCTTTTCGATTTGCCGCTTAGGACAGTCCTTAGAATTTGAAGAACACCGTCACAGTTAACACAGTGGAGTGGAGCACTGCAGGCAATAGAGTCATGAGCTTTCTCGCCACATAACATGCAAATAGCTGAGTCAGAGCGACGATGCTGGGAGGTGTGACCAAACTTCTGACATTTGAAGCACCACATGGGGTTGGGGATATACGGGCGTACACGGAGGTTAAAAAAGCCAATGGAAATGCGCTCAGGCAAGGACGACTTATTAAATGTCAAAATGAGGGTGGAGGTGGGGACCAACTGTCCCACCAGCTTGCGTTTTACGCGGTAAATATCAACAACACCCCCCGGTTCGAAGAAGAATTTCAGGTTCTCATCGGTCTCGTTGGCAAAAACCTCGTGGGTGACCACACCTTTACACAAGTTCAAGGTAGGGTGAGCAGTAACGGCCACAGAAATACCAGCAATGGATTTGAGGGACATCAGCAAGTCGATCTGCATATCCGTCTTCGCCTCGAGAAGTAGCGTGCCGTTACGTTGTCGAGTTACCGTACGGAGGGGACCAACCAGTGAATCAAGAGAGCGGGCAAATCGACATGCACTAACATTATGCATGGACTTGCCCTCCTCTGAACAACACATTACAAGAAACCGTGGTTTTTTAGGTGTGCCAAAAACTGTAGCAAGGTCAAAACTGTCGAGGCACCGCTTCTTATTGGAAGCGGGACGTGGGAAAGAGGCCGCCTTCATTGCAAAGTCGTCAATTTGGGGCTGAGGAGCCGCGCCAGAGAGAGCCCCACTCTCTGACGACAAAGAAGTGCGTGGAGTAGCCATGATGAAACGACCCCCGTCCGGAACTGTCGGCGTCAGCCTGCCACCCCCCGTGAAGAAAGAAAGACACCATAACCTCCCGGTCTGTGCCGGCGCAGGGACCTCCGCTACGCCTGAGCCCTAAGAGTACTTCAGAAAAGTTACCCTTCAACCATCACTACGGATTCCCAGTGTAAGTCTTGCACCATCGGCAAGTGCAACTTTAGGTCCCTACCACAGGCATAACCTCCTGTGTCCCTCCATTTTACGTCCCCTGGCCGTACAGGGTCAGGGGGTTTCAGGAGACTTGTGGTAGATTACATTGCTCTTCCAGTCAGCGGTAACACGTCGCAGCTCCAAATCTGTCCCCTTGACATGCAGTCAAGCAGACATCTGAGGAGAAGCGAGCCTAAATGACTACGTGGGTGTACTTGACTTATGGTATGGGCTCCGCACCTGGACTTACAAAGTGGGGCATTGAGAAGGGTTCACTCAACCTTCATTCAAGAGTCCTCCGAAGAGCACACAAATCGGAGTCCACGCAGAAACCGTGGGAAAGGACCACGGAGATAGGAAAGATCCCTGTTGGTGAAGCAGGTGTTAATAGTCCTAGATAGCTAGCCTAATATAAGTATATAATAAACCTAGAAGAGGAAGCTACTTTAAACTTCATGAAAAGGTGTGACTATGACAGTACATGAAGAAGATACCTCAGTGAATGATGTAGAGCAACACATGTGTTGCTGTGGTCTTCCGTACATTGACAGGACATCCGTCGGAGGAGCGGAGCAAAGAGCTGAGAAGTGCAAATGTGAATGAAGGGAACAGCAATAAAGACCAAACCAAGAGGAGGAAAAGAAGATACGAATGATACGAAAATGTTAAAAAGAGAGCATGGAGTAAACAATGGGAGGCGAAAATGTGGCGTGTGGCTCGGGACCAAGGGTGCACCAAACCCATACTTATCGAAATAGGCCCCTGGGGGAAAGACGATGATAACGTGAAAAAAAACAAATAAAACAAAAGTAGTATAAAAACGTGGCTAAGTGGAAGGAAATGGGAAGGGTGAAGTGGCGGTGAGCGGCTCGAGAACCCCCGGGTACGCCAAACCCGTATCTACCATAGTAGGCCCCTGGGGGGACCTTATTCTGTTTTTAAAGCATGAATATGAATATTATAGTGTTTTGTTGAACATAATTTCAGTTATAGAGTGCAAATAACTTAAACTGGTTTTTACTGACAATACTTATTTTTTCGCCCTTGTGCATTATAAGTCCCCCATATTTTTTTTTTTTTTTTTCAGAATATGTGTACTTGTAATAAACAAAAAATTCATTTTTGCTGTATTGTTCCAAAGCATAATATTTTTGTAAACTGTGTATCAAAAGTAGAATAATCAAAGAGATCTATTATAATGCATGTTCTGAAAAACAAAAAGTATAGTTTTTTGCCTGAGATAACGTAATTATGGATGTCTGTGCTTTCGAAATTGAAAAGTGAAATGCTTATATTAGTAAATTTAATGCTTATTGCTCATGCAGCACATGATGTCAACATGTATTATTTTTGGAGCACATTTTTCTGTCAATAAAACACATCTGTTTTACCTCTGTCCTCCCGGAGCAAACAAAATTTTGTAACATATGACACAAGTGTTGTAAATACTATTTTGATTCTTCCATATAGTACACAACATCAATCATAGCATGCATGGTTATATGCATATGTGGTGTTAGTATCAGATATGTTCAACAATTCACTTTATTCCTCTATGTGGTATTTGAATTGTTGTAGTCTTTAACATGGCATCAAATGCTAAACCTGGAATAGTGTAATAATGACATAGCTCGAGTTGATGCACATTTAGGCACAATTCTCTGAATTTTTCGAAAATATCAGCCAGTATTAATGTATCAGTTGTAAGGTATAAATTTCTGTATCCACCAAGATTTTTTACATTCAACACTTTCCACACAGTCTGAGCATGTGTGTACGCGTCTTGTGTAATGTTTTCAAATTGTGTAATATCTGGTAATGAAGTGTCTTCTAATTTCTTTACAGAATCCAAATACGTATAAGGGAATACTCTTTTGCGTCTCATTAGCTGTTGGTGTACAGGGTTTTGCTACACCTTGTTTGTAATTTTAAAGTCCTCAGGACACAACATATCTGCTTGGTTGATCAACTTTCCGTCCAAGAATCTATAACTATCAAGAAATCTGAAATATATAGTCTCTCCTTCAGACGTATATCTCTTACTGAATGACAAATAGTTTTCTGATGTTTGCAAAATGCAGCTTATAGGTTCTTGGTCGTAAGCAAGGTGTTTCACTAGAAAATGCGAATCGTAATTTGATAAGCAATGGAAGAATATTGGAATGACATTTGACAATTTTCTATTTAGATTGCAAGCTTCATGTGCCACGCCTAGAAATAGGCCACTTATGTAATCATGATCTCGAACCCAGGACTTGTCAACCTTAAAATTTTGTTTGCTTAGATTACAAATTTCAGCATTTCTGAATTTAATTTCGTCCTCATCTGTCATAATTAACTCTTTGCATTCTGAATACAGATCAATTACGTTGACTGCAATTGATTTTAACGCATTGAAAAAATCGGAATTGCGTTTTTCCTCTTGAAAAGTTTGAATTTTCACAATGAGTCGTCATACTCACAAACATATATACAGCTATTGATACCGTTTCATGTCTATGTATTGATCTGGTCCAACTGCCATCTGTAGATGGCTGACATGACTGAACTTTTGTAAGAATCGTTTCGATATTTGCATATGTAACGAGGTGACTTGGAAAACGCATTGGATTAATCATATCATTCCTACCGCTTTCAGGCATTCTGATAATCTGTTTTTCCACATATTTCATTTTGTGTTTTTTCCAAACATGCTTCACATATCCATGTCTTGCATTTCGGTTTCCTCATCTGACTAGCTAGAAGACGGGATAGATCGGTTATTAAGATATAGTGTGTCCTGCGTTCATTAGTAATTCTTAAAATATTCACATGATGCTGTTTTCGTTCTTCCGTTTGGTACACCAGAACGATCGAGCATTCATCCACACCATATACCGTAATTGATATATTCCCGTTTTGATCTTCAAATTTTGGTATTTGGTCAAGTGATACAGGAAACGTTATTCCACTGAAATTGAATTCATTAAACATATTGAATTTAGAGTATGAGGTCACTCGATTTCCATTCTGTTAAACGGAATGTACTAATGCCAGCAAGCAATACCCGAAACATTAACTGTCACTATTTTTTATGTTAATTACAGATCTTTTACGCTTTATGAATTCAGGGAGTTTTGTAAAGCATCCCGCGTTTAGAGCATCGTATTGGCATGCATTTAGAATTAGCGATTGCATCTGAAATAGTGATTTCTAACTGCTTTTCAACTCAAATGTTTCAATATTGGAAAGTATGGGTTGTTTAAACTTTCTCTCGTACCATTCACTAATGCTTGTATCTTGTAGTATGGGTTCCATTCTACTGTTGAAATTAAATGACCCAATTACTTCTTTTTCAGGGGTTTGAATAAAGTGAAGACTAAAGTACCGCATAACTTTATACCAGACTTGTATTGTATCAAATTACTTTGAATTTTGTTCCTAATAAGCGATTTACATGCTTCTAGGAATGTTTGATGATCTATAATCTCTACTGTAATATCTATCTGACTTGTGTAGAGGTTGTTTTTGAATGGAGATTCTGTTTTACAGCATTGCAATTTGTATTGTGTTTGTGCACTCAGCGCTTCTATTCTGTTCTTTCTTGCTGAAACTGAAGCGATGTCCTCTTGAGTTCGAGGTTCCTTTCGCATCGATGCATCCCCTCCGATGTTAGATCAGCTGAACCGTCTCTTGGTATCTGATTTGGTTGGGATCTAGTGCATGTCGCTAGCTGAAATATTGACATTACTAATTTTAGAAATAATACAATTATTAGCATAAACATATATTAGCAATTGTATTTTGACATAAACATGTATGTAGTTAAGCAATTGTATTTTTTTTACAGTCTGAAATGATAATGTTTTTTTTTTTAAAGAAAGGATAGTTATTCTCGGTAATTCTATCAATAATACTATTTTTTATGTTTTTATGGTTAAGTGTAATTCTCATATTCTTCTATTTTTACAGTAAAATTCATCTACCTTTTTGATACAAGATTATACTATTTTACATATTGTAATTCACTTGTTTTTTTCACTTTCTTTTTGCTGCTCAAACGATTTTTTTTCAATTATACTTAGATTAATTTGGAATAAAGTCAAATTTAAAACAGTGCTGTAAAAAAATATGTTAGCAAGATATTTTAGAGAACATACTGCATTGGTTTTTATAACAATATTTTATCACATGCCAAATATATTCCTTTTTTATAAAAAATATTTTAATTGGTAATTAAATTGAAAATAAAGCACTTCTTAAATAATCGCTACTTTTTTTTTTAGAAAATTATATAGTTATTAACATATATATTTATATATTTAAGCTATATATATCTTCTGTATGAAATTATTTTTTAATTTTTTTTACTTAGAATAAAAGTGGATTTTTGTAACAGTGTTGTAAAAGAATAATGTAGTCAAAAGATTTTAACACATACTTATTGAATTTTTAAATATATTTCACGCCAAATATTGCATTTTCTTCAAAAATATTTTTTTAAATTAATAGTTATTTTTTTTTAAAAATAAACGTTGCTTAGTCAGTACTTTTGTTCTTACCTTTTTTTTATTTACTGCTGTCTCGCTCGGTTTTGGACTGTCTTGACCCATCTTGATTTACTGAGTAGACTGAAAAAATAGACATTACAAATTCGTTATTAGTGTTGTTTGTTTTTTAATAAATTAAAAGTTCTTATTGTAACTCGACTTCTTTTTTGCGTTATTTACTCACTTTGTCTGGTAAAAAAGTCAGTTTATGCTGCTTGTACCCTGAAGGCAACTTTTCTTGTCCTTGATACATCAGCTGAAAGCCACCTTTGTTAATGGCATCCTTCTGAAGCGTTCAGGCAGAAAGATCTGCGCATCGTCCAGGGTGAGGATCACACGGTCGTCATATCTTGTACTGACCGTTCGTAACGAATGGATTGGTGTGGGATATTTTGAGTCATCTCTGCAAGTTTGATTGTAGGTAGTAATTTCACACCTTCCGCTATCGTATTGAGTTCTCCAACAATTTGAGCTTCTGTAATATGCAACATTAACAGATTTTTTTCGGACAGTGTATTTCATTAGACATTTTCTTTTAACTTTAAAAACTAAGGTCGCGAAATACGGCTTCACTTTTCTCATTCAATCATGCATGGAATTATTTTCATTACGATAGCTATGGATTATATAAAGTCGTATTTTTTACGGATTTCATGCATTATAACATATATTAGAAATATTTGAATGTATACAATGTTTTCATTTAAGGTTTCTTGTTTTTTTTTTCTTTTCATATCACTAAAGTAGGTAATATGACTTTACTTTCTGGTTCAAACATGCACGTTTGTACACTGATACTGAAACGAATATTATTTTTTTTATCGAATGATAATAAGACATGCACAGAATGAAAAGCAACTTACCATTCGTGTTGCCAATGATTTTGTCTCTGCTTTTTTCCCTTGATACTGCAATATAACGTTGTATGTCCAGTTTATATAAACACTATTGACCCACTTTCACCGTTTCCCCACACCCTCCCACCAATAATCCCCCCCCATATACCAGCACTTCCACTGCCTACATAACGCGTAACTTTTATATCTACGTTTTTAATTCAATACTAAAAGACTTAGGTTTTTGACTGAAGGTTTTATACGATAGTTTGGACTCCTTCGATGTCCACGAAGTGGGGGAGATTCCTTTTTCCTATATGCGCACGCGTATCCACAGCTATTGGTAAATTTCTTAGAATTTGTACACACCCTTTTTCAATATTTTTCTATTATATTTTTGGAGGATGGGGCATTGAACTTAAGTTCCACTTACTGTAGGAAGCATCCAGTTAATCGTTCCTACATCTTTTGTTTTTATTTTAGGAGATTGTTAAGTTACTATTCAAGCTGGTTTTCAGAATAGCTTTTTTTTTTTTTTTTTTTTTTTTTATTATTATTCCTAAGGCATTTTTTTCTTCTGAGAGGTTTTACGTTCAGGTTGAATCAATAATTCTGGCATGTTCTTCGAACCACAGCCTCATTGATATGCATTGCGTATCGCCACGTCTGATGTTCTCAATTTAAAAACATTCAATACAGTCTAACTTTCAGTTTTCTTAACCGTATCATTATTTTCTCAGGTGTTATTAAGCTGACAGCTACGGAACTCCAACCTTACTTAAGACGATTATTTTAATGATAGGGAAGATGGACTAGGACAGAGGATGAGAGGCACTTAACTTACAACATGTAGACACTGTTCTTGCTTTTGGTATTTTTTAATATTGGGTATGCGTCTACATGGCGGAGGATGATTATCATCAAACATGAAGGTAGGGTTCTTGTTTTTTGGTATTCTTTGTATGGAATGGGGATGGTCATGTATCTAGTTCCCATACTTTTCTGTCTCTTGCTCTCTCTCTCTTTCTCTCTCTCTCTCTCTCTCAGGCACACACACACACACACACACACACACACACACACACACGCACGTGCGTGAAAACATTCATCGCCCCTTTCCCGTCTCATATTGGTCGTGGAACTCGACGTAATTTTCCACAACACGCCCCCCATAACCCCTCTGCGTAATGTTCGCTCTCTCTATATCTACCTACCTACCTACCTACCTACCTACCTACCTATCAACCAACGTTACAGGGGTTCGAAAACGTACATGGGTTTAAAAACATATGCTTTTATACAGGAACGGATTTTAACACAAACCCTTTATGATCCAAAGACCGTCATTGCATACTACTGAACACGTAACATTTTTTGACATTTTTAGCCAAAAATTGCTCTTACGATTTTTATTAAAGATACTTTCATGACAAATGAACTGTGTGTCTTGAATTTTCTCGAAATAGCCTCTGACGCCCACTTCACTCTAGATGATTTTTGTATAACTGGTTGATAAGATTGTTTGCAGTCGATTATATTACTTACAATAAGATTTGAAATACCATGCATGAGACCTCGCCGGATGACCTCAGTTTCACTGGGAAGTTTTCGATCATTCGGCATACAGCCCAAATATAGCGCCTAGTTACTTTAATCATTTTTGGCAGCTAAAACTAGGTCTGGGAGAACTTCAAACTGCTTCCAATGGAGAACTTCAAACTGCTATAAAGAATCTCCATACACTGGTGGTAACCATTCATGAAGGGGGTATTGGGAAACTCGTTTAGCGATACGACAAATGCCTTAATCTTCATGGTGATTATGTGGAGAAGTAACTGTAATCGTGCTTGACTTCTGGTAATAAAATCATTTTGTGATTCATATTTGACTTTCTGTTATTCTATATCGGAGGTGAAAAAAATAGCCCTCCTATTAAACTAAAGATTAAAACGCAACAATATTTTTTTTTCTTAGCTAGAATAAACTAGAATGTTGATACCTAGTATGAATTATCTCTCTTTAATATGATAACTGTTATTATACTTTAAATCAAAAATTTACGAAACACTCTATACCTATGCAGTAGAAACGACAGGCAATGGGAAACTTTTTTATTTTCTCTAGCCCCGTATGCACAATGTACATAGTGGATAGAGAAGGTATTGTATTCCATACAAAATTTCGATATCGAGATTTTGTTTTCCATACAAAATTTCGATATCGAGATTTCGCCGGAAATATATGTTTTGGGGTCCCTGAGTCCGAAAAAAGCATCTTTAGAAAGAGTTCGTGTGTGTATGTGTGTGTGTCTGTCTGTGGCCAGCATAGCTCAAAAACGAAGAGACAGTTAAATACCATACTTGGTATTTAGGCTTGGTATCTTCCAAGGATGTGCCACGAAGATTTTTAAGTAAATCCTACCCTTTACATGGAAACATTTTTGAAAATTTTGACGGTTACCTCTACATAAAAACATGTAAAGGACATAAATTGTGTTTTGACGAGATTTTTATTTTTTGAGCAGTAAGTATCTCTTACGGTTTAGAGTTAAGCAAAATTCGCCAAAATTCATCCAGAATAAAGAGGTCTGTCTTCAGGGGCTATTCCCAGAAAGGTCAAGATATACATTTTATTTTGCATGCAAATATCTTTAATATACGGTATTTTAATCCAAAGCACTAGTGCCATTTTTTAGAAAATAATTTTTTTCAAAAATTTCTCCATGTAAAGGGTAGTTTGGGGGGGGGATTCTCTTGAAAATTTTCGTGTCACATTCTTGGAAGATACTGAACTTGAATATCAAGTTTGGCATTTAACGGACTTTTCGTTTTTGAGTTATGCTGCCCACAGACAGACAGACACACACACACACACACACAAATACACACACGGACATTTTGCTAAAAACGTTCATTTATTTTTATTCAGAGAGTCCTAAAACATGTATTTCTGGTGAAATTTCGGGATCGAATTTTTGGGTGCAATACAATACCTTCTCAATACACTATGTATATAGTACGTATAGAGAAAGTAATAAAATGAGTGTTAGTAAGAGAATAAATGAAACAGCTAAAGCTACCAGGTTTTCAGGAAACAGTAGTGTATAGAATAAGGAAAATCTGATGTGTAACATTCACATGACTTTCTCCACATCCTTGCAACAAATAATTCTTAAGAAGCTTATACTTCTATTCACTTTATGCTAATCAGAAATAAATAACAGAAATAGTCTTATTACCCGCTTCCTTGTAAGTAGAAGCGAAATAAGAGACAACCGTAGGTTAAAGTGATAGTCAAAAGCTGGTTGCTATGTCAATGAAGTTCCTTTGTTTATATGGATAGGAGTTGACAAGTTCCTGTATGAGAAAAGTATACGTTTTTCATAGCAGAAACCAAAAATAAGGAGTGTCACAAAAACGACGAACTCCACAAAAAATATGTATATAACATAAATTGTGTGTTTTAATGTGCTCTACACTTTTTGTGCATTAAGTTTTTGTCCATCTCTTACGGTTTAGCAGTTATTCAAAATTTAGTAAAATTCATCCAGAATAAACTACTCTTCAGAGGCTATTCCCAGAAAATTCAAGATATACATTTTATTTGTCAGGTAAATATGTTTAATATACGAAATTTTAATCAAAATCGTTAGAGCCATTTTTGAGAAAATCAAAATTTTCGAAAAAAGTTCCATGTAAAGGGTAGTTGGGGTTGGGGGGATTTTTCTCAAAATGTTCGTGTCGCATCGCTGGAAGATACTAAACTTAAATACCAAGTTTGGTATTTTACTGACTTTTCGTTTTTGAATTATCGTGTTCACAGACACACGGACACACGGACACACGGACACACACACACACACACACACACACACACGGACCTTTTTGTGAAAATGCTTTTTTTGGATATTGGGGACCCTAAAACATATATTTCTGGTGAAATTTCGGTATCGAATTTTTGGGTGGAGTGCAATACTTTCTCTATACACTATGTACATAGTGCGTATGGAGAAAGTAAAAAGGAATGAAAGACGCCGTTCAATAGAAAGGAAAACTAATGAGGGAAACAAAACCACGCCTGTTTTAAGAAATTCAACTCATTTGAATGTAATTTTATCAATAGAAAACAATGAAAATGCCCCAAACCAAAATAGATATAGTACAAATGGCAACAGTATGCTCCAATGTACATGTACTGTCTTCTAAGGATGAGACGCGCTTTACGAAGTAATTCGATCTAAATCGATGGTGTTGAAGATTATAAAAATTAGTTCTCTACAAATATCGCGCTGGACGTCCAGATGAATGCTTCATAAATCAGTAGTAGTTGTGTCGTCAAATGCATTATAAACATAATGATCCTATTTTAAATGTAAAATGTCGCAGTGGCAAATTTCTTTATGTGCCCTAAAAGCTGCAATTTGGTTTGTAATCCTAGCTCCAACCGTATCGGAATTAATCCGTGCGAGATGTTTACATTTGGAGCGCTGTTAACAGCGACAGATGTTCTACTACAACTTAGCAACGCAGCTGTTCTGTGATCTGTCAGGAGTCCCAGGGTAGGAGACGGGAACAATACCCAACTGTATCCCATTGTGGCATTTGTTGTAGATCACAATGACAATGCTCCGTTGTCTATTATAGTAGTTCTCATGGCAACCTGAAACACAGCGGAGGGTGATGGATTTTTAATACACAATCATTCTTCACCAGTGTTGTCAACTTGTGGAGTTTCCCCCTAAGTATAGGAAGAATCAGCTGTCCTAGGGGGAGCTTGGAGGGGTAATTACGTCAAGGGGTAATATAAGGGGGCTATTTTCTGAGTATTATTAAAGGGATTCTTGAATACTTACAGTTCACATCAAATGTTAAAAATAAGTGAAAAGCTTATAAGTGAAACAACCTTTTTATTCATTTTTCATCAGCGGCCCTCCCCTATGTTCTGAAATGTTTTGCTTTTCTTGAACCGGGGATTACTCCAAATGGATTAATCAGAAATTCCGGAGAGATAAACTCCGCGACTCCTAAATACCCTCGACTAAATTCCGAGAGATTCATAGTGATCCCTGACAATTGTGTTATCTCGTGGCCACTCCGTCACACGGTTGCCACTTCGTCCCGTCCACAGCTACAACAGGAAAATAAGTCATTTTAAACAAATCAATTAAAACACTAGCATATTATCACATCATATTACATTACAGCACGCAAAAGAGTCCGTAGCAAAGCAAAATAGCACAGTACGTGCGTTTACTTGAGCCAACTGAAACTGATTAAGGATGATATCATTGCCGACGTAATATGAATCTATTAGGAGTGGCAGACACACCTCTATCAGCTGAGACAGCACGCTGGCTGTCAGGGATCACTATAGATTTCCCCGATTTTGGTTGACCATGATTCGGTTAGTAGCAGTCAATAGAGTGGGTTAGTAAACATGGGCAGTGTGAAGGTTTTTGCACGCAGATATTATTTTTATTTATACCAGGTATGGCCGAACGCAAGCCACATCCTAGAAGTAAGGGCAATGTGACGTAATGTAGCTACCCTCTATCGGAACATGGCGCAATACAATTCTTAGTTTCGAAAAACTAGAGATTACTATTAGTTAAAATGTAAGATATACATTAAATGAAAAAAAATTATGTTACGAGTATTATTCATACAATAAAGGTTTGAAATTCAAAATATTTCATACTTATTATCAAATTGAAGAAATAAACACAGGCTAACTATAAACTTTCAGCAAACATACACTACTCAGTCCTTGAGTTTTACTGACAAATATTATCTTGCTTCAATTAATGTTGTTGGCTTACGAAATGAAACCAGGGGTACCTACTACCTTATGATTTTTGTTGTATAACTTTGCAGTAATTCGTTTATTAAAACAGGGATCCTCAGTATTGTTTAAGAGTCACGTTATGTTAAAACATAGTTTATCCAGTACTAAATGGATTTATTGTTGTACACAAACTTGAGTATTTTAGATAAGGACATTTTCCACGAATGTATTATGAATGTATACACACACACACGCGCGCGCGCGAGGGTTGGGGCAAAAATTATGGCAACCATTTATTTTCTTGAAGATACCAGTCCGGTTGGAAAATGAGACATATATAGACGAAAGGCCAATGTGTTAACTACATGTGTGGATAATGAATAGCACTGAATATCGTAGCACACTAATTTATTATGGTAGTATACAGGGCAGTATGGCCTTCACGGCGCCAAAGAATGACAACACAGTACACATACAGTTCACATGACAAACTTGGGCCTAAATACCCTCAAAGTAGTCCCCTGTTACTGTCACCACACGCTACAAACAATGTAGGAGGCGCTGAATGCCAACTGCCGCAGCACTTGCCGCACCATGTGTGAATCCGATCATCTATTCGCACACAGCATTAGCAATGCGCTCTCGTGTTGCCAACCGCCTACCACATAGTAGTTCCTTAATCTTTCGAATGAGATCAAAATCACAGGGTGAAATGTCGGGATAGTACGGTGAGTGTTCCAATGCTTCCCATCCCCAACGTCGCAGTACTTGGCCTACACACTCTGCTTTATGTGGTTTTGCATTGTCGTGCAGGATTATTGCAATGTCCACCAGCTCCGGACGTTTCTCCTGAACGCCACGTCGTACCTGTCGCACCAAGAAGTCCCTGTAGTACTCTGCGGTCACTGTTCTGCCATGTGGAACAAAGTGGCAAAACAATGACAACCCTCGATCACCATCAATTTGACTGGGGAAGGATTTTGACAGAACGTTTGCCTCCTTGGTAATCCAGCATGTCGCCACTCTGCGGACTGACGTTTCAGTTCTGGTTCGTATGGTGAGGTCCAAAATTCATCGATGGCGATTATTTGTGACAAGAATTGATCGCCGTCGTGGTGCCAGCGTGCAGGGTGATCGAAGCATATTGCATAGCGCACTCAATCAGTGCATGCGGTACCCACCGCGATGCGATTTTGCGTAGTTGCAGCTCATTACGCAATATCCTGTGGATGGTGCATTTCTCGATGCCACTTTCCCTCTTTAACTCCAGTAGCGTCCATCGCATGTCTTCCTCCAGGAGCTGTTCGATGACGGCATGTGCCACGTTGGTCCGCACACTGACAGGTCGTTCCGAACGTTGTTCATCACTGGTTGACACACGTCCTTATGAAACTTCCCTACCCACCATGCTACTATACGGTATGGTAGGGCATTATTCCCAAGGCCTTCTACTCACTGTGACATTCCATCGCATTTCTCCCTCGGAGAGCGGCTATTTTAGTGTAAGCGCGCTGCTCAACACGTTACGTCCATCTCGCACGACACTCAGGAACTGACTTATATCGCAGCCCTCGCTGCGCTACTACCAGCTATCACAGAGTCATCTGTTGTTCTGCATACACACTATGCCTGCGGAACTTCTACACGATACACTTACGTTTGTGATTCGTTCGCATATCTACAAGAAAAACACTAGTTGCCATGACATTTGCTCCAACCCTCGTGTGTGTGTGTATATAGACACACACACACACTCACAGACACGCACACACACAGGTGTTAGGAATATAGATGCTGATAGTTGGATAATATGCACTCACTATGTTTTAGTTGTTTTTTTCTCTTCGTCCCACAGTTTTTCAGCAAACCAATCGCATTATTTTACTACCTATGTGTTTTGCATGGTCTTAACTGCGCGGCCAAATGAATAACGCCTGTCAGTATAGATTATACGTTTTACTTCCACGTATTCACACTTCAAAAAATGATCTTCTGAACTTGGTGGTGTGGAGGTCATTAACTATGCCGAAATCACTCAACGCAGTTCCGTTACAACATTCGTTATAGCGAAGCCCGCCCATTCAAGATTACTTCACCCAACCTGTGGTCTCAGGGAAAATAAACAATTATGTGAACACGCCTCCTGAAGGAACTAATCAACCTGAAAAGCATTGTACTTAATAAGTAAAACTATAATTTCGTATGAAGCAAACATTGATGCATTGGACTGTTCTCAATTACTAATAGAAAAATTAGCATGTAATATCCTTTTGTGAGAGGCGGGTGGTATAACCACACGGCCACGGTGTGGACAAAGGAAGCCCTGCTAAGGGGTTTTTATTCCGAAAAACATCCATCGCCCTCCGCGACCTTGAGAACCTACTCCTGTGCAACGGAGGACGATCTATACTAACGGAAGAAGTTTTCTCGGGCTTCTAGATCCATAAATTACATGCAGAAACCCTCAGGTTTCAATTTTAACATCATAACGACTAATGTTCAATTAAAATTCATCCAATCTTTATAAATAAATGGGACATGAATGTTGTGACAGTCACACATCAGATCAATATCTGGTGTCAGCATTCAAAATGGCAAGGTACGGTCAAATGTAAGAGCATCTTGATTGTACTGCAAATGGCGGAAATTCTGGAATGAAATCGTGTTTTGTTTAGAAGCTGGCAATGCACGGAGAAAGAAATGCAGATTTGTTCCTCTATGTACGCAACGCAAATATAAAGTTCGGAGTTTGCAAGCCCTTGCGTTATATAGCGAACTGTGTGACTATTTGAATGGTACCATTAAATTACATGGGTGCAAATTCTTAAGCTTGTAATGTGTCTGCGCTTACTTTTCATTATGAGTGGGGCATTAGTTTATAGAAAGCTTATGAAAGTTGATGGATTGTTGCAGGAGGTGGGGGCGGAGGCGGAGGTGCCGGTGGTGGAGGAGGAGGTGGTGGAGGAGGAGGTGGTGGAGGTGACAAAGGAGGTGGAGAGGTAAGTAACAATACAATCCCAAAACCGATCAAAAACTATTAATGGTGAGAAATTACCTTGTGATTGACATTCTGCTGACACGTGTCCGTCTCGGTGCGCTGTTGCTCTATTTACCCACTGTCCGTCTGCAGCGGCAGACGTTCCACTGCTTCCTCTAAAATGCCTTCTCTCCATGCATACCTCTCGTATGATGATTTGTTTTTCCCATTTCTCACTAGTTACCTTATCTATTGCTTTCCACATTGGGTCCTATGTTTCACTAAACGGAGAAGTTTTATTATTTCGGCTAAAGTTACCTGAACTTACTTATCACGGATGTAAGACATTTTCAAATCAGTGTCACTTATGATATTTCTAAGATGAGAACAAGAGCAGGGTCCGCGATATATAAAAGGCAGTAATGATTTTAAATGTAAATCCTCACTGTGTATAACATAACCAAACTTTTGACAGCATGAAATCAAACAATCAGATTGCAAACAATTGATCAGTCATGCATGAGAACGCGCGCGTAACTTTCCACTGAACCACGTAGGTGTTGCAACGTCGATGACGTCATGTCTCTGGTGGTTATGTATTCTTACACTATGATTGGTCAGCAACCTGACGAGCCCCTGCCAGCAGACGACACACCCCACAAATGTCTTTCACAAGGAAATTTCTCACCAATAATAGTTTAACACATACATGCTCCCAGAAGGTCTGAAGCTTAGAAACAATCTCTACCACTACAACGTAGGTAGAGAAGATTCCATCCAAAAATGTGATACGAAACTTCACTGGAAATACATGTTTTGAGAACCCATCATGTTGTAACATATTCCGTGTATGGGTCCATGTGCGTTTGTGTGTCTGTGAACAGCATAACTCAAAAAGATAGGTAGGGTATACATAAGCTTTATAAGTGCTGCATCTTCCAAGGATGCAACAAGCAGATTTTCAAGAAAATACCCCAACTACACCTTACATGGAACATCTTCCAAAGCATTTGCTTTTCTCAAAACGACTCTTAGAATTTTGATTAAGACACCACATGCTTAATATGTTTTCGTGAGAAATAAAACGTATACCCTGAATTTTCTGGGAAGACATTCTCAAGTTCTCTTCATTGTGGGTGACTTTTACATAACTTGTAAACTATGAGAGATAGACAATCATATTCTACACAACATATGTAGATCTCTCAAAACATATAATTTATTTCAAATACACTTTTGTGTAGTTAAGCATTTCCAAGAAGTTCCTTCTTATTAGTTTTAGTTTCCCTTTACACATACCTTTCCAAAATGAGAAATCTTAATTCGTTTTCCTTACGGCTCCTTCAAGCAATAAGAACGGAATTTCAAAGGAAACATATAACGACAAGCACTTTAAACATTTTATTATCGCTTAAGCGTAGTGTATTCCCCAATCTCCGTATATCTACAATAAAATATTTAATAAAAGTATTTTTGCATATGTTTAGCTCGATCAACATTAAGTATCTAAGAAATAAGCTTTTAAATGAATGTTTTTCTGAATAATGGGCAGAGAAAACCATGTGAATTTGACACATCAGATTTCCTGGAGACTTTCTCGACACATATATTTACTGATTGCGCAACAGGTTTACATGTATAATCCCTCTACCTCGAAATTTGTTCAGTAATTCCGCCTGCTCGTATACTGAAACATAGCGCATAGTCTAAACATTCGCACAGCTCTTAGTAGTTTCACATTACCCGAAAATCACTGTTCAGTATTTAAAAAATCTGATGTGTTCCATTCACATGACTTTCTCTACATCGCTATAACAAATTATTGTTTCAAGCATATTCTCCTAACTACTTTATGATAATCGAGATAAACATTAGAAGACATTGTCTCAATTACTTGCTTCCTTGTAAGTAGGAGGGAAATAAGGGAATTCGCTAGGTTAAAACGATAGTCAAATCTTTTAAATGCATGGTTGCCATGTGGTTAAAATCTGTTTCTTTGCAGGGCAAGGAGTTTACAAAGAAAAGTGAGAAAAGTTTAAGTATTTTAAATCTGAAATAAATAACAAGGAATGTTTCAGAAATTAATGCCACGAAAAAAACCTATATGACATAAATTGTGTGTTTTAACGTTATCTACATGGATCTACATTTGTTGTGTACTATGTTTTTGTTTATTTCTTACGGTTTACCAGTTTCGCAAAATTCAACAAAATTCACTCTGAATAAAGGGACCTTTAGAGGTTATTCCCAAAAAATTCAAGATATACATTTTATTTGAGATATAAATGTCTTTAGTATACGTTATTTTAATCAAAATCGTTAGAGCCACTTTTGAGAAAACCAATGTTTTTGAAATTTTTCCATGTAAAGGTAGTTTGGGGGGATTTTTCTCAAAAATTTCCTGTCGCATCCCTAGAAGGTACTAAACTTAAATACCAAGTTTGGTATTTTACCGAATTTTCTCTCTCTCACACACACACAAACGGATCTTTTTCTAAATATGCTTTTTTGGATACAGGAGACGCTAAAACGTGTATTTCCATTTAAATATAGACTTTGCATTTTTGGGTGGAATACGCATTATAGACTATGTACATAGTACGTGTAGAGGTTGTAAAAAGTGATAGATTTTGATTTGAAGTTTAATTTTTGGACGAGTATGTAACCATTGGGAAGATTCAAACGACATATGCTAGCAGAGTGCGACGACAAAATGACTCAATTTTTTTAAAGCGTCGAAACCATTTGAGTTAAAGGAGTTTATTGATAATCTGAATATGGACATATACGACTATTTTGTACATATTATTTGTGTTCGTGGGTTTAGTATAACAACCCAATAAATATTCCTGAAAGAAATATAAATGAGAACAAGAACGAAAGCTAGAAATAACAAGATTAGCTCTTCAAAATTGGTGATATTAGAATTGCTGTAGGCAGAAATAATACTTATTGACTGATACGAGTAATGAAAGCTTTATTTAAAATAACTTCATTAACATTAAAAGCATCAAATTGAAGCCACAGTACAAAACAAAAAGTAATGATTTCATCGAAATTATTAAAATTGACATGACAGCACTATTTTAAAGAAATAAAGCTTAGGATATTGGGTTAAATTTACTTCTTATCAATATAGATTAATTAATGAATCCAAAATAACTAATTTATACAAGTACATAAATGGAGAAGCGTTTCAATTAACAATTATGTTTGACGTAACCAGTCAATATAAATACATACCATTCCACTTTTTAAAGCAGAATTGCCGATTGAATGTCCATGGTCTGTGACGCATTTCTCCCCCATTTTGCAAGCCCACATAGAATATTCAAGAATACTTGTGAAAATAAGGATACCGAACACATAGCAAACTTAAAAAACAATATGGAGCAGAATAATAACTCCAACTATTGAACACTATTTTGGTAATATCCCTACAGAATGCGTTTAACCACGCTCTGCTACCACTACGGAGTGATCAAGGAGGGAATACCCATATAAATTTGTGAGCTATCAGAATGTCATCTTCACATAATCTCTTTCAACGTCTGTTTGCAATTAAGACCTGAAATAACGCAAACTACTGAATATGCTCATTTAGCAATTTCTTGCTGCAAATATATAAAATAATATATCTGCTTCTCCGGAGGACTCCGCAGGATGAACACTTCCATGCAAGCAGTATTCGAAGCTGGGCCTACCGCCGGATTAGTCAAGCACCTCACCGACAGCAGAGCCCACTTGGAAGGAAGGATGGACAAGAAGACTCGCCGGAACCGTCTAGAGCTCCAGCATCATGGCTTTGGCCCCAGCTCGCCTAGCAGCACGGAACCTTCTCCGGTCGCAATTGCGCCGCCCTTTGCAAGGCGGCGTGCACTTCTGGAGCAGGCGGTCCCTCCTCTGATACCTGCCGCCGTGCCGGAACCCATCCGGGAACTAGCCCGTCCAGCTGCTGCCGAGCCTGCTGCACCACTGGAACCGGGCCTCTTACCATCACCACCACTCCTGGATGCCCGCAACTCTGTGGTCATCTATCGGGTCCCCAGGGACCTTCCCACACATTTCGTGTTGTATACCGCACGCCGTTTGTGGCCCTCAGCACTGAGAGCAACACGCATCACAACTTCCTGGGGCTCCTCTCCGCTATTCCACCTCCACGTGGGATACGCGTCGATGCTGAGGCTGTCTTTGCATCGCGCCTGCTCTTGTTAGGCAGAGGCTGCATATTCAGAACAGCAGACCGGAACGGCCGATTCCGCCACTGCTGCGCCTACGGGCATTCAGCGGAGACTTGCACCGCAACCCCCAGATATCACTCCTACGGGACAAATCACTCACAACAGTTTTCCGCCAGCATGACCTACGCCGCCGACGCCGCTTCTCCACCACTTGCTCCGGAAACTCGCACTTTACAGGGCAAGCTCAGTGCCCCCGTAGTAGGCAACATTTACAGCCAAATTCAGCGCAGAAAACCCATCAACCACCAGCATCCATAGCCACACCAGTGGACACAGCCAACTTCTTGCTGCAGTACACCATCACCAGCATCCAACACTGCCATCCATGCGGCATCATAGGGCCTTGGCCTTCGCCTCGAGGAGGTTCGGAGGGAAAATAATGAGCAACTCGTGACAGTGGAGGCCATTCTTCAGGACACCAAAGGGGCAGGCGACGATGACGATGTCCCCGGATGCGTCCAGCGCAAGTTGGCTTGCATCGAGAATCACTTCGCAGAACCGTATGCTAACATGGAGGTTGCCGACCGACCCTCACGTCTGGGATCCCTTGAGACCGCGGTCGCTAACATTCAAGAGCTGCAACTAGAATCTTATACGTCATCTCCAAGAACTGCAGGAAGGGTTCGCCCACATCACATGCCTCATGGAGCAACAAGTCACCTGACGGCTCCAACACCAAACACTAGGGACAACTGGAAACGCAAGTAACTTCAGGCAAGTTTCACCATAGGCAGAGTGGCAGCTCTCCCTGAACTCCCAATCCAACTCTCACCACAAAATTCCAACTACCGACTCCTAAATTGTTTCTAAGCATCCTCACCTTATACTTCCCAAGGGGGCCGGCTGGGTTTTGGTCAAGCCTGTCTGCTAGCACCACATTCACCCATTAGTCGGTATGCCCACTCAGGGAGACCCCGACACTCCGGGTTAGGCAGCCCGGGTTAGTCCTTAAGGTGGATTTTCCCCCTCCACTCGAAAAAGAATCTCCTTCAATGCGTCCAGTTTCCTAAATATAATTCAGAAGTTTGTGTTGATAACATCGAGTTGCACGATAAATAATTGAAAATGAAAATGAAAATCCTAACTTTAAGTTTAATCTGTTTTTATGAAACGGGATTATATCAATGCTTTTATTTAAGCATAGTGGGTTATTAGACCCAGTTTGATGAGGTAAAAATAAATTAATTGTTACTGCAGTATTCCATTTATCGTGGAAGAACAAATAAATGAAAGAACAAAATGAAATGCTATATCTGTTTTTCCAACAGAGACTGAAAGAGATTACGTTAAAATAGCAAGTCTAAGTTAAAAAGGGATACATAGGCTTGATTAGCATTCTTTGGCTCATGGACTGGCTGATGTGTTACTTGACCCAAGGGTTTTCGAGGGATATCTAAGTTAGTGAATGTGTCGTTAGGTAAGATTAGATTATATAGCCTAAGCTAATTTGATAACTTCCCATTAATTTTCTGGGTTCACATACACGGACTTTTTCAAACATACCTTTTTGGTTTCAGGAAATGCCAAAACGTGTATTTCCGGTGAAATCTCTGTATAAACATGTTTGTGGAATGTAATATTTGCTCTTCTTGTTATACGTAATAGAAGAAATAAAATATGGGACAATTCCATAATGGAATGTCTGGTAACCACTTGTTATGTGATTTAACAATAAGAATCAACGGTACAGAGAATGAACACCAAACTGGGGAACATTACTGAGTCAACAAGACCGTTAGGGTCGGTATGAGTTGGTAAAAGACAGGCGGGAAAGAGAATGAGGTTTTCATTTCAGGCGTTAGTCCTTTCCCTATTAATAATTCGTCTTTCCCCTTGTCCTATGCTTCACAACACGCTTCTTTTCTGCGCCTGTAACCGGGAAGTCTTTTCTTTGGCGTCACAGCCATACTATTCTTCTAGCAGATATTGATGACGTTGGTTCCAGTGGAAGGAATATCTTAACTTGCCAGACAGGTTAATATCAAAGCTGAAGTAAGTACAAGAAGGAACCAAACAGTTAAACAGTGGCGGCTACTGTAAAAAGTACGTGACCATCTTAACCTTTGAATTTTTCGGATTTATAAATTTCTTGAAAGCTTTTAAATAACGTATATTCGCTAGTTTACAGTCCACGGCGTTTGAGTCTACCGCGTTACTGCTCTAAATTCGATGGGACATGACAACAGCGTCGATAGCACATTTTGACTTGCGCACGTGAAGCTCCTGTGCATGCGCAACTGGGCTTACAAGACCAGGAATATTGGTGCATGTACATGAGGGCGTAGCTAGCCAGCAGCTCCCTTTGTAATGTTTCATCAACGAGCCCAACAGAAGCACGTGGTGCTGATAAAGCTAATCCAATATTGGGATGGTTTGTTAGATTACAATACACTTTGTGCAATCTGATGGTACAATCTCTGTCAGAACTGTTGTATGCGCGAGTTGTTTCCCAATTATTATTAGTGCAGTCAATTCCAATACTTCCCATTTATTCGAAATTGAAAGGGAAAAATTTTTCCTGAGAAGTTTTCCCTGAAAACGGACAACGTGAACTAGCATAATGCTCAAATAAACAGATCACCAACATCCAACTCCCTAAAAAGTGACTTGAAAGCCTGGATACTAAAGCCGGTTTCATTTTCAAATGAGATACTTATGATTTAATCAAGATTAATAAACCCATCAAAAATCCTATGTAATGGGCCAGATATTGGCAGAACATAGATACACTACGCTCAAAACCTCTGCGTACCACCTAGATTTAAATCCAATTGAGTTGAGCTGGGGAGATGTAAAACTGAGGGTGGCAAGTAGAAGCACAACTTTCAAGATGAAAGATGTGAAAAATCTGTGGCGACAGAGACTTGATGAAATTGATATGGGAAAATATGCTGCCAGTACTTGGAAACAATTGAGCAACAACATTTTGAAAATGATGGTATCCTAGAAAATACGATAGAGCTAATACTTATTCAAAGATAACAGAGATGAAAGCAGTGACAGCAGCGAGAATGTGTTGGTGAGTATTTCTGGCAGCAGTAGCATGGGTGAGGGCAGTTTATCAGGAGTAGAAGAACTTCAATGCAGTGAGTGAACTAGAGTGTGTTAGTTCAACTTGTGTTTACTTGGAAACACCATTAAAATTAATAACGATTAGTTTCACTGTTCATCACAGTTCATGTGTGTGGACGTCCGAAAGTTGTATAATGTTTTATAGTGACCATCCAGCAATTAGCTCCGCTAATAGATTAGATAGCATTCTATATGTCTTTGGCCGGAGTGTTAAAAGCACGGCTTACAAAAACAGCAGAATAGACATATAATCACATCATTTGACGTTTGAGGCCTGTACATCACTGCACTATATTTAATGTGATCCATAAAAGTTTATGTGCTTCCTTATTTCATGTACATATAAACAAAGAATATAAAATTACTGTTAAAATGTATAAATAAAAATCCCTTCATTATGTAACACTGATGAAATGACAGATAGTTTTCTAAATATCGACATACTAGTTACTACTGGTGATTCTGTAAATCTAAAATATGATTATTGTATTATTTATACTTGTAAGTGCAAACATATCACAATTTAAATGCGTACTTACAAATATGTTATAACATTTACAATGAAAAATGCACAAATTTAAATTATATACTAATTAAATATACAACTGTGCAAAATATCATTTGTTCTGGCACAGACCTAGTGTCATTGCTAAATATTAAAACATTTATCTAATATATTCGTGCATGTCTAAGTATACATCACACACACACACACACACACACACACACACACACGCACGCACTAATATGCACAAAATTCAATTCATTATAAAACTTATAAAAACATTAATTATTTAAGTATTGTCAGACAGATTTTCACTTAAGTATTTATTTACAAAGTAAAATGATTTGTTACATAGGTACTCCTTAAGGGAGGACTTAAGAACCCTGAAATTGCAGGGGAGAGCAATAAATATATTGATTGCTTCGTAATATAAACCTTTCTGAAAGCAACGAAGATTAACATTGGGACGATGAATATGTCGCTTTTGTTTAGTATTACTTTTATGAGTTTCCATTTTTGTTATAAAGCTATTTCAATTAACTGCATAGAATTTTAACATGGATAACATATAATATAAGATAAGGCGAGTATTCCCAATCTTTGAAATAGTTATTTGCATGACTCTGCTGTAAGCATTGCAGATTATTCGTATAGCCTTCTTTTATATCCTGAATATACATTTACTATCCACTGAATTATCTCAGAATATTATTCTATACTCGATGTTGGACTTGAAGTAGGCAAAATACTCTAATTTAACTGTATCAATTTGTGCTCGGAGAGCATAACATGCTGAGCTAAGTTTACGTGTGATGTAGCTAATATGTGACTTCCAATGCAAATGCTTATCTACCTGAAGACCAAGAGATTTTACTTCATTTAGCTGTTCTAACAATGTATAATTAATTCCTATTTCTATGTGTGTTTGTGGTGAGCGTATAGTACGAATTTGTTGATTTTGGTTTTTCAAGGTTTACTGAGAGTTTGTTTGCTTTGAACGAGTTTAACATACAATTTAGAACATAGTATAATTTTACTACACAGTCCTTGAACTCTTTACTTGTTACTGAAACACTAGCGTCATTCTGCGAACAAATAAACACTATCAATACTGTTAATGTACAATGGGAGGCTATTTATGTAAATCAAGAACAAAAGCGGCCCTAAGATCGCTCCCTGGGGAGCACCATGTTTTATTGCTTTCTATACTGAGACACTGTTTTGATACCTATTGGAGTTATTAATTTCTACCTTTTGTTTTCTCTTCTTTGCTATGAAATGAACCAATCTAATATGTCATTCTTTATTCAATAGAAATATAGTTTTGTTATTAGAATCTCATAATCATACAGTCACAAGCCTTCGCTATATCACAAAAGATTTCACCTACAGGTTCCTTTTCATTTAACGCTGTGAGCATCTTATGCGTGATCTTGTAGGTTATATTATCTGTCGATACTCCTTTTCTAGTCAAACTGTTCTTTGACAAGGGAGTTTTTGTTTTCCAACTAATTATAAAGTCTGTTGAACATTACTTTTTCAAATACTTTTGAGAAAACAGACGAGAGATATAGGTCTATAGTTTGAAACATCTTGTTCACCTTTTTTTAAATGGTGGATTGACAATAGAGTACTTCATTGTTAGGAAAAATTCCACTCTTTAGTGATTCGTTACATAAATAGCTAAGGGGAACGCTTATTAAGTCTGAACATGCATTTAGGATTATCCAGAGGAATTTTTGGTCTTGACCGAATTTATTATACTTTTTATTTCAGCTGGTGTACTCATTTTTATTTTAAATTCGG
Organism: Hymenopus coronatus; assembly: GCA_030762935.1. Classification (NCBI taxonomy): domain Eukaryota; kingdom Metazoa; phylum Arthropoda; class Insecta; order Mantodea; family Hymenopodidae; genus Hymenopus; species Hymenopus coronatus. The sequence continues at coordinate 145,884,929 of CM060897.1, forward strand.
GGATTCTGTTTACAAAAGAGGTTTTCAAAGAAATTAATGTTAATTCTTTAAATGTTTTAGTATTTACGTTTAATTTGTCTGATACATCCAAAAAGAAATTGTTGAAAACATTTTAAAACTTTTGAGGAGCCTTAATTTCTTTATTACCGGTATTCAATGCAATTGAGGAGCTTTCTTGAGAGCTCTTACACGTTTCTCTTTTTATTATTTTCCAGATAGTTTTTATTTTATTATTGGAACCGCATATCTCTTTATCAAAATGCAATATTTTAGAAGCGCTTATTGTTTCTTTTATAATTTTACAGAATTTCTTGTAGTAAATTCTAAGTTTTGGGTCTTATTATATTTCAATTCTTGGTATAATGTTGTGGTGTGTACACCTCCATAGTCAAGTTGCAGCATTATTCGAGCTGTAGCCTGTGTATCATACATCGATATGGTCAGTGATTTGCACCTTAGTGCTTCATTAAAATTTCCGTACGCCAAAATCCGTGGCACCACCTACACGTAATTAATTTATGAGATCAAACATATAGTGTCGTGCACACGTGAAGAATTACAATAGCAAGCAGGGGAAACTTTTCCCGCGTTCTGTTTCTACTCTATCACTACCATTTTACTTCAATCCCTTAAATGGTAGCACACTAGGTAGAAGTTAATCTCACTGTAACAGAAGTAGCAATGTCGCTGGTTTGGTGGTATTGTTTTAGAGTGTACATTCAAGTAACCTGTGCTTGCAATGCATAACAGGGCTATGTCCTGGAAAGCTGCGAAGCTGCAGGGCACTTGCACATGCACTCGGTGACACTTGCACTCAATCATCCTTATACCTGAACACATTATTATGTTAGGTTAGGTTAGTCGTAATTAGGCTCCACTTTCAAGCTATAATGATTTCTCGGAATTGGATTCCTGAGTGCAAGTGTCACTAAAAGACACTCGCTCCCAGGCGACTGCATGCGGGATTTGTGTTGCCCAAAGCGCTGCAGGAGCGGGTTTTCTCGGTTTTCTCCGCCATCGTATTCCACCAGTATTCCATATTAATTTCATGTACCACCAGTGTTATCGTTTGCGGATCCATATGTAGTAAAAGAAGGCGTTAAAACACTATTGAAAAAACAATAATGCATATAATTGAAACATATTATGTTAGGTTAGATTAAGCTAAATTATGTTAGTTCTAAATAAGCTCCACTTTCAAGAAATAATGGTTTCCCAGAACTGAATTCCTGAATGAAAATGTCACTAAATTGTCCCAGAGTGCAACTGTCACAGACTCGTCCTGGAAAGTTGGTAGTGTGTACCAGCGGGGAATATTGTCGTGATTTCTCCATAATCTCGACTAGGTAAATTCAATCAACACATTACTTCGGTTTTACCCTAATACGGTGTATTTATGCAACAAACACCAACATAAAACCCTGTGACTGCCTCCGTGGTCGAGTGGTCAGCAAACTGACTTCTCATCCGAAGGTCCCAGGTTCGATTCATTCGATTCGATTCACTTCATTTACAATTACTTCTTTTTTGTTGCAGAAAAAGGGAGGAGGTGGCGGTAAAGGCGGTGGCGATAAAGGAGGAAAAGGTGGAGGTGACAAAGGTGGAAAGAAAGGTAAGCTATTCTAATTACCTATTTTTAGCTGTTTATAATGTTTATGTGTGTATTTATTAACTTATTTTACAATGTATGTGTTTATATTACTGTGATTTTCTGATCAGGAAATTTTAGTTCGCGACTTTGTGCACACGGTGACGATGGATCAAATCATCGCGAATAGATGGAACTATAAGACAAAATCACGAGTTGTGGACCCTCAATATGGCTTATTTAGCCCAGGGAGCTTTTCTTTCAAGACATGGGATTCCTTTACGTGCAAATAAACATTACACAGGACCAACTTCTCTTCCAAAGGAAATCATGATAAGGATTTTTCGTCAGAAAAATCTATCTCCCTTCGTCGAGTTTAAACCAACAACCTTCGGTATTAGAGGCTAGCGTGATAACAACTACATCACAGAGGGCGACGTAATGCCCGCCTGGGTAGCGTGGTGGTAGCATGTTTGCCTCACGTTCAAAAGGTCGTGAGTTCGAATCTCGCTTAGGGTGAGTTACCCGGTTAAGGGTTTTTTCGGGGATTTTCCTTATCCTGAGAAGACGAATGTCGAGTAACTTTAAGCTCCATGGACCCCGAGATCATTTGAGCATCATATCATTAATTGCATTCATCGTCCGATATCACCAAACCAGGTTAAAGGACGTTAAAAAAAAAAAAAAAAAAGGGCGACGTAGTGTTTAACTTCCTTAATTATACACGTTAGTTTGTTTCTTTTGATATAGTCTATTATACGCAGTTTTATGTATCTATTATATAGTCTTAAACGCCGATAAACTCTAGTAGGTACGTCGTGGATACCATTTGTTTTACAATGTACTTATACCCCATTAAACAGATTTAAAAAGCATTGCTCAAATATTAGCATAACTATATAAAATAAAACTTCAAATGAATAAGAAGTTATTAGTAATACATCACAGGGTGAAAGACTAACTACCACCTTCAATAGTGTCTCCTTTCTAAATGTAATATGGTAGACTGAATGACAAACAACACCCACATTAGTTCGTAGGAACTAATATTTATTATAACATTATTGTTTTCAGCATAAAGTTATGCACTTTTTAAACAAAATAGTATAATCATAAGTATACCAGAAATTAAAGTAAATAAAATTACAATAACAATGGTACTATGTGACAGCATTTTGTTGTTGCAGATACTTCAGAGTAACCGCTATTAAACCGAGTGTTCATTTTTATCCGTAATTTTCCGCGCGCCGATAAACCAGGAATAGCGTTCTGCATCGAGAAGGAGCACTGATTGTTTGGGAAAGTGAAAACAATTACAGCGACATCTACCTAGAAGGAGCAGTTACTTTGCGCGCGCGTTACCTTGATTCTTCATTCGGCAGGTTTCGCACAATTACGGACGAAGAAAAGGGAGACCACATTGAGATATGAAGACCCTGGCATATGATGGCTTCAATGCCAAATTTTCATTCTGTCTGTAGAGTCCAGAGTTCACGCACTTGCACGCGCTATTTTTCGTTTAATAATTCAACTAGTTTGCGGCAAATTAGATAACTTATTCACCATAATGGCTGACAGTATCAAAGAAAACCTGTTTTGGTCGACACACTGTAGAAGATAGACGGGCTTCTTTCGCTCGGCCCTCGCTTCCCCGTAAAACCAGCGCGCCTAGTATAATTTGCGGAAGAGAAAGCAATCACAGCGACTTCTACCTAGAAAGCTCGGTTATTGTTTACAGAACAAACCAAAGCGCTCTGGATGTGGTTGTGTTGATAACTAATACAACTAACCTTCTCACCAATAACATTCGAATGTTACTCTTATTTATTGGTAGGCTGTATATGTACAGAATATACCTTAAGTGTCATTACTGTTCTGGTACGAAGATAGGAGAGATGCAGATGTATAAATATCATTTATATTGCTTCATAGATACAATATGTGTTCCGAAGCACCAACAATGCACATATTTTGCTAGAAAGACAGACAGTATTTCAGCATTCAAATCGCCATGAGATTGCATTAAAAGCTAAAATGATAAAGCATGCTTAACAGTGAAGGACATCTCTCGCAACGCGAAGGTTTACTGAGGGCTAACATCCTGCAGAAGGAAGGAATAAAGTGAAGGAACTACAGGCGGCACAGAGAAACGCGGAATTCCCTACATAGTTGCTGCAATTTCTTCAACCTGACGCCAAGACCCGCCGTGTAGCCACCAACCAATGGGATCCGAGTGTTGTCATTCGTGCGCGCCCCCGCGGGGACAGCAACCACAATGTCATCTCAACGCCAAGAACAGCATGCATCATGTGTATACGTCATCCCTCCATCTGCCAGCGCTGCCACACACCTTGAGCCTAGAAGCACACCTGAAAGATAAGGAAAGAGTTTGAATGGGAAATGATGGAAAGGAAATCGTGGAGAATAAGCATCCCAGCATCCAAGTTACAAGGGGGGATTACGTTAAACCCCAAGTTATAATGTGCGACTTCCCGTTTGCGAGTTGCACACATTAACGCGGCGCCACCTTGCTCAAATTAAGTAGGATTCCTGCCGCTAGAGTGATATTTAACTCGCTTCGTCAGACTTTGTAATACACTAAGTTGCATCTACTGTCAGTAGAGAGTCAGCACATAAATTTACCTTGTAAGCGATGGTGTCGATGATGATATTTTTTGCGCGATAAATAATGTAAAAATATAATACCTGTAGTCCTTTCACTTTAACTAGGTCAAATAGAGACATTCGTTTCACACTCCGTACCTCACTTAACCAATCTCTGTCCACTTGTCTAATTGGTGCTATTGAAATTGCCTCTGACTTTTCCTGAACTTACGTGTTTCGCTTTTGCATGATGCCATCAAATTTGAGTTTTATTAGACGACAGTTGAAAGACATTGTGTATAAAGTATGTATCCACAAAAACTACTGCATAAGCAGTGAGCGGAATAAAAAGCTCTCGCATTGTTACGTGATATCCAGAAAGGCGTACCACGTCACTCAGTACAGGAGCTACCAATTACATGAAGCTATAAATGGATTTATGATTATTAAAAAGCACGCCGAAATGCGAAGCTTATCTTCTCACAAATTTTTCCTACATTTTTCTGAACTCAAAATGCTCCACAGGATGCAATTTTGTACAAATTCGTTTCACAATTTTTGCACTGTCTTTTACAAGTACACGATTTTTCGAACAATTGCTCCAAGTTTGAGAAATGAATTAAGAAATTAACAAAATAGAGTTTTGGAGAGTACAAAAAGTAATAGTGTTTCTACTACCTTAATTTGAGGTTAATATAACATATCAGATATATAGATCTATTTTAAACTCATATACTGTAGAACTTATGGGCACAGTTTAAAAATGCATCGTGTGGAAAGTAAAGCCGGTTGTCCTGTGTCGTAGATTTATAGCACTAAACGAACCTCAAACCTGATAAAGAAACACAAAGCTAACTGTCGACCAGGCCACACAGAAAAGTCCGCGGTCGCCCTGCACGCTATTGAGGCAGAGGGCGAGCATATTATAAATTTCCAAGACCACCTCTATCCTCTCATCTACAACACACTACCATGCACGACTACAGCGGGAGGCTATAGAGATTTACAAGCATCCGAACAATTTTAATAAAAAAGAAGAGGCACTAAAACTCAATAGGAATTGGCATCCCGTCATTGAAAGCAGGAAACGTCATCAAACGAGAAGCAACGAAGCGGTCCAATCAGAAGCCACGTTCGCCGGAGAGCCCAAGCCCTGCCCCCCACTTGCCAGTATAAAAGTAGCGATCCCGACAGTCAACGCTTCAGACGCAGCAAAACCTTCTCCTAGAAAACTTCGACCGCGCCACTGAAGATGTCCACCGTAGTTGTGGACGAAACGTCTGGTACTCCTAACACCAGCAGACCACGGCAAAACAGCCCGGAAACATTTCTTAGTTACAATGACTCCGGCCGTGAAAGCCTACGTTCTCTCATGACTCGCCTCTACGGGGAGGAGATATATCGTCTGATTCGTCGACTAGAAGCGCTACGCAAACAGAAATCTTCTCTTCTGTGCTCTCTTACATTTCTTCTACGCTGCCGTGACTCGGGAATTATTCCTAAATTCCTCAGACAGAAACGCCAGTTTCAAACAGCTGCCGCCCACCGCATCTACAACAGCTCTGAGCATGCCATGCTCCGAGAACGTATCCACCAGACCAGAAGGGGACTGGATTCAAACAACCGCCAGCTACTCGCTCTGCATCTCCGAGTGAGTAACTCACTTCATAGATACGATTGGGATAACACAGACAGGATCACGTACCATAGCATGTCTCACAACCAGGACTACATTACTACCCGACATAAGAACAAGCTTACACGCCTTTCGGCGGGAAACAAGCCAACTACTACTTCCGAAACCAGCGTACGACACTTCCGTACAGTGGTGAATTTATCTGATCACCAACTGTCACCAGCAGAAACCTCTTTGCTTGCCAAAGGGGGCAATTTCGCGGTAGTCACACCGTCTCTACCAGTTGAGGACATCATTTCTAACATTGAATCGGGAATACGGGGCTTACCGGGAGTAGCTGCGACGAGATACGCCGGGAATCCGCTAGGATTCTCCAGTATGCCAAGACCCCGCGCAGTAATCTAACTTTCAAAGAGAGAACTGCCTTGAAGAACCTGAACACCAACAAAGACATCATTGTGTGCTCAGCAGACAAGGGAAACGCCACCGTCATTCTCAAGCAACAGGACTACGAACAGAAAATTCTGGATCTTTTAAAGCCAGACACATACAGAAAAATACAACGCGATCCCACAGCTCGGATTTTAAAACAGACCAATCAGCTGATCAAAAATTCTTCCCTGCCAACGGAGGAAAAACGCCGAATCATAAAATCAGAAGCTCATCCTCCTAGACTTTACGGCCTTCCTAAAATTCACAAACCGGAAGTTCCTTTAAGACCTATTGTTAGTGCCATTGGTTCTCCAACTTACATCATAGCTAAATATTTGGCGGATCTATTACAACCCCACGTCGGCTCAACGGACTCTTACATCAAAGACTCTACTCATTTCATCCAAAAACTACAAAGTATCACTTTACAGCCCCAAGACCTTCTTATCAACTTCGACGTCGTCTCACTGTTCACTATGGTATCGGTACAAGAAGCCCTCACACATCTGAAACAATTTTTCACGGACGATATAGTAGCACTCTTTCACCACTTTCTCACCACTACTTATTTCCAGTGGAATAACTCATTCTACGAACAAATAGACGGTGTTGCCATGGGGAGCCCTCTGAGCCCGGTGGTGGCAAACTTCTTCATGGAATCGTTTGAGTCTACAGCCTTGAACGCAGCTGCACATAAACCCAAGGTCTGGTTCCGCTATGTAGATGACACATTCGTGATATGGCCCCATGGACTAGAAGCCCTTCAAGATTTCTACCTATACCTCAACAGTATTAATCACCGCATCCAGTTCACTATGGAAAAAGAAAAAGACAGACAGTTAGCTTTCCTGGACGTCTTGGTCAAGAGAAATTGGGCATACGGTATACCGGAAGCCCACCCACACTGACCGTTACCTAAACAAGGACTCAAACCATCATCCCAGACAAAAACGAGTAATGATCCAGACACTTAAACATCGGGCTACCCGCATCTGTGAACCGGAACAGCTACAAGATGAACTCAAGCACCTAAGACAGGCATTACATTCAAATGGTTATTCCGTCCAAGAAATCAATAGAGCTTTCCGTCCTGCCAAGTTTCAGTCCACATCTCAAAAGCCAGACCAACCAAAAAGTAAGGGCACGGTGTTTCTGCCATACTTCAATAATATCACCGACCGGATCGAGCACATATTGCGATGTCACAATGTCAAAACGGTTTTCAAGCCCACGAGGCAATTAAATAATTTACTACGCTCATCCAAAGAACCCAGGAGCCGCTGTCATCAGCCGGTGTGTACCGTATTCCCTGTTCCTGCGGCTCGGTATACATCGGAACCACACAACACAGTGTTACTACTAGAATCAAGGAACACAAAGCAAACTGTCGACTAGGCCACACAGAAAAGTCCGCGGTCGCCCTGCCCGCTATTGAGGCAGAGGGCGAGCATATTATAAATTTCCAAGACACCTCTATCCTCTCATCTACAACACACTACCATGCACGTCTACAGCGGGAGGCTATAGAGATTTACAAGCATCCGAACAATTTTAATAAAAAAGAAGAGGCACTAAAACTCAATAGGAATTGGCATCCCGTCATTGAAAGCAGGAAACGTCATCAAACGAGAAGCAACGAAGCGGTCCAATCAGAAGCCACGTTCGCCGGAGAGCCCAGGCCCCGCCCCCCCACTTGCCAGTATAAAAGTAGCGATCCCGACAGTCAAGTTGTGAACGCGCTGGACTCCGACCACAACCCAGTTGTGGTCGACTCTGACGTTTCACTTACAGCTCTGGTCACACCAGACTGGACAGAAGAAGTCGACTGGGATGCTGCTGTGCAATCCCTCCAGAACTCTGTGGACGCTAACCCTCGAATAGACTCGATAGAGGCTCTCGAGGCAGCGGCCGCGCAGTTCTCAACCACAGTCCTAAATGCGGTCCGTGCTCACACACACCGCATTCCCTTCGAAATACCTCAACCTTCCGTTCTTCCTACACATTTACGACAGCTTATTAAAGCAAAAAATGCTGTCAGAAAGCTATGGCAGAGATTTCGCCATCCCAGGATAGGAGACATACACCAGAGGTTCAAATCCCTGGCCCGTCGTCTCCTTAGAGCACACCGTAGAGAGGCCTGGGAGCATACGTTAAGGCATGTTAACCTCCATGAGAGGAAACCTTGGCGAATAGTCCGTGGCCTGCGGAAAGACAGACTGGAATACCGGCATCCTATCCATGGCACCCGGGGCCATCTTGGCTTCGAGCCCCGGGATAAAGCAGATGCATTTGCAGACTACCTGGAAAATCAATTTCAGCCCAGAGAAGAGCCCCAGGACGAAGACCAAACTGAACTCGTCGAGCGGGCGGTAGAGGGCTTCCTAGAGGCCCCGCCCACAAACGACGAGGAGTTTCACGTCCCTGTAGCTACCCCACAGGAAGTAGCCACCCAAATCCGTTCTTTAAAAACCAAAAAATCCCCTGGACAGGACCGTGTAACAGCGGAAATGCTCCAGCACCTTCCCCGAAAAGCCGTACTTCATTTGACCCGGATTTATAACGCATGCTTACATATGCGCCACTTTCCCGCTACGTGGAAAGAGGCCCGTGTGGTATGCGTTCTAAAGCCGGGGAAGAACCCGGTTTTCCCGGCCAGCTACCGCTCTATCAGCCTCCTGCCAGTCATCTCGAAAGTATTCGAGAGACTGCTCCTTGCCCGCCTCGGCCCTCACCTCGAGGAAAGAGGCCTCCTACCAGAGCATCAGTTTGGTTTTCGCCCTGGACACTCCACGACCGTGCAACTACTGCGTGTGGCCGAGAAGGCCTCCCTGGCTTTCCAGGAGAGGTCTAAAATGGTTGCGGTATTGCTGGACGTGGAAAAGGCCTTCGCCACCAGGTGGCATGATGGGCTCATCTATAAACTCATAGAGCATGAAATTCCGTCTCCATACATTTCCTTGGTAGCTTCCTTTCTTCAGAATAGAAGCTTCCGAGTAAAGGTGGAGGGGGCACTTTCGACAGAGCGGCCCATTGGCGCGGGAGTGCCGGAAGGTAGCGTGCTGTCTCCGGCGCTCTTTGCAGCTTACATGGCCGACATCCCTACCCACCCCAGCACACACACATGTCAGTACGCGGACGATCTCATGATCTTCGCTGTGAACCGGAACACCAGGTACAGCTTTCGGCAAATTCAAGCCCACCTCCATGCCATTGGCAGGTGGAGTGAGAAATGGCGAATGGCCATTAGCCCGGAGAAAAGCTCTGCGATTCTCCTGGCGAAAACCATTAGAAATCGGCTTCAGCAGAACTTTGTTTTGCGGCACCGTAGAATCCCTTGGGTGAACACGGTGAAGTATCTCGGAGTGACGCTGGACCGACGGCTGACTTTCACTCCGCATGTCAGGGGCAAGGTGAACCTAGGGCATGCTGTTCTCAGGCAGCTTTACCCCATGCTCAATTCACAGAGCATGCCCTTTACCCTAAAGCTTCAGCTGTACCGGGCGATCATTCCGCCTCTGGTTCTTTACGGCTGCGAAGTCTGGAGGACCGTAGCTAATTACGTGCTCCTCAGGGTCCAGACGCTGCAGAACCGGGCACTACGGATGATCTACCGTACCGGCTGGAGATTTCCCGCCCATATCCTTCATGAACATTCCGGTATCCCGTACATTGTCGACCTCATCAGAACGAGGACCCGTTCACTGTACGACAAAATTCCAACCCACCCCAATCAACTGGTGAATTCTCTGGGAAATTATGATCCCAGAGAGGTACGTCGCCTGCCCTCTTTCCGCCTGCCGAGAGACGCCATTGGCCCTCTCGGTTAGCCACGCCCCCTCCTCTGAGATACATTAAATTGAACCTAAAGGGCAAAGCGACCTTAACCCGTAACCAAAACGGGGCAAAAATAATAAAGCGTGTCGTCCTCATAACGGGTGAACGCAAAATCCAAGTTATAACAATTAATTCTGCTCCAGGCGGGAGAAAACTGCGCGGCCTCCTGATTGGCCCGCGCAAGCGCCCGTGGGCGTGTCCTCTCCCTACAAAATTCCCCGTACCAAACATTTATCCTTCAGTAAGCACATACATCCGCTCCTCCACCACACAAAAACCAGTAGACCTATACAACTGCTCATTTCGCAGGTAAAGCCGCGATGCGGCTGGGTACTGCGGCATCGACACACGACCGGGGCATGCCCCGACCGACCAGTTTTGCGTCTGGCGTCTGGCGTCAACGCTTCAGACGCAGCGAAACCTTCTCCTAGAAAACTTCGACCGCGCCACTGAAGATGTCCACCGTAGTTGTGGACGAAACGTCTGATACTCCTAACACCAGCAGACCACGGCAAAACAGCCCGGAAACATTTCTTAGTTACAATGACTCCGGCCGTGAAAGCCTACGTTCTCTCCTGATAAAGAAACCTCTGAGCAAAATTAAGCCATGCTTCAAGCCTAATATAGAATGGAACGGTAATAACCGGGGCAGTTAAAGAGGATCCATATATAAAACTGGTTTCATTTCATTGACTTACGCCAAACACTAAATGACGACTCGCAATGTGAGACCGTGCATTGTCAAGATGAAGTCACCACCCAGCCCGATGAAGTTGTGGTCATTTTTTCGCGGCGTGCTTCTTCAGTTTAGGTAATATTGATTGTACCTTGCCTCTCCAACATCAATGTGAGCGGGATCTGTATGCTGGTCAATCATTACATTGCAGTAATTCCTGGAAAAAGTAAAAGAAATCATTAAAATGTGACCACTATCACCTTTGCTGCAGGTGGGGAATATTTTACTATTGGATAAACTGGCGATTTCCACGATGTTCTGGTTCGTTTTCCTTTGGCATCATCATTATGCAACTATCTAGAAACCCATCCCTTTACATCAGCAAAGATGTGCAGTATCCATTCGCACAGCCATCTGTTCAGGAGTCAACAAACGCGGCACTCAACGTGCATAAACACGAGCCTTATGTAACTGATCATCCATAATTCTAAAGACACTCTCATATGAAACTCTCAACACTTCATTGAAGTTATATAAGCTTATTCGCCAATCCTTAGGGAGACTCGCAGCAGTTGAATTGGCGTTGATTTCTGTCAAAGCAGAGACCCAAACGGCAGACCCACCTCATTTTAACACAGAGAACTTGGCCTTCGTGGAAGCAAAACCCCACTCCAAGTCTGTCGATTGCCTTCGTAAACAATAAAAGTTACTAGCCAACTTTCCAGTCCAAGGGTGGCAGTGGGAGTTAAAACCGCCTAATACAAGCGTCGCAGTTGCGATTTGTGGTCAGTAATTTAGGTACACCGCTCCTTTTATCATCGTTTTTCTTAGTCTATAAAATATAGTCATCCCTCGTTATACGCGATCTCATTTTACGCGTTTTCGCTTAAAGCGATTTAAAAATGCTGACTTTAACACTGTTCAAATGTCATAAATAGATGCATCTGTTTAAAACTAAATATTTTCATGTTTACCTTGAAATAGCTCCTGTCATTATCACATTCACTTTATGCGTTTTTAGTGTTACGTGATAATTCATGAGAACCAATTACTTGCGTAATGCGAGGGATACCTGTATACGTAAATTATTGTTTATTTTAGTAGAAGTACTTGCCAGTTTACTGGAATGCTAGCTCCAACCCACTAGATTTCTTCAGAAATAGTTCCATAACAGCTTGCGTGAAATTTTCATCGACATCCTTACGAAGCGTACAAAGCAACTGTTTTTCTGTGGACATCATTGGCCCATTGTAGACATACAGTAAGATTTCACTCGATTTAAAGTGGAAAATGATCGTTCAACAGAAGCTGTAGTTGCTGGTATATGTTAGATTTAGAAAAACTAAATTGTAAACTTTAGGCATAGCCCACACCAGATCTCTTTCGTTCATAATTTTCACTATTTCACCAATTGACTTTCCTTCAAAATCTTTATTTCCAGAAGAGTACACAACACTAAGATTCAGACCGAATCAAAATTTAAGCCGTAAGTGTCCAACAATTTTGAGCAATGGTAATCAGGAAAAGACGTTTTGTAATTCTTGAATTTTGAGGAATCAAGGAGAGCAATGAAATGAAAACTTTCGTAATCGAAATGGAAATGGCGTGTTATTTATGAACGCTCTTTAGCTACTGTGGTTCTCAGCGTCCCATTCTAAATTGGGCGTGAAAGACCGCTTAATTTTGCTCAGAGGCCTCTCTATCAGGCTTGAGGTTCCTTTACGTGTCGTAAATCTACGACACGGGACCAACGGCTTTACTTCCCTTCCGACGGAAGCCATGCTAAGGATTTTTACACCCGAAAAAATCCATCGTCCTCCGCCGGGTTTGAACCCGAGACCTTTGATATATGAAGTCAGCATGGTAACCATTACACCACGGAGGGCGACCTTTCGTAGTCGGAAAACCTATTTTGCATTAGATGGAGCACATTATTTAAAAATTCATTGAATATTCTCCTGAACATAACTTCAGTAACTTCACTTGGTTCATTGTTTTTCCATTTTTTTTTTGCGCATGTTCATTTATCACTTCAATAGAAATGCTTCGCAAAATATTTTGTAACGCTTCTCTTCTTAGCTCTTCTAAAGTGTTTTTTTTTTTAGCCTGGATTACTTTTGAATGACAATATGCAATATCCATAGACTTGTCTTGTAATATGTTGAAGAGAATGTCGGTATGAGCAAATATTGCCGAAAATGTTTTGAGGAAGAGAGTATCCAACCGAGGCAAAAAATAAAGAACACGTTATGCTTTAACCAATGTATCAGGTTCCCAATCAACATTCGTTTTCTGGTTATATCATGAATTCAAAAATTAAAATCAATCTATCTCATTGCTCTTGTACACTGATGACAAGGTATTAACTGAAGTTCCAGCGTGTTGGAGCCGCTTTTGGTAACTTTTTATTCATGAAAGCATGCAAAGTTTTCGTTGTTTTAGTGGGCCGAGAAAAGAAATTAGGGAGCCTGATAGAGTTTGAAAAATTCTGCACTTATCACTACACATCGCTGCCTGTTCAGAACCACATTCAGAATATTACAGTAGCAGTGAACAAATAATACCTGTGGAAATACCACTTTTACTTTAGATTGGCGACCGTCTAATCGACCGGACATTACGGCAGACATCATATGTCTGAGCGACATACTAACTTCTTTGTCTATTGTAAGTACATGGTTGTAAAGTGCCTCAGCAGAAGTGTCTGTCTGACGTCTGTAAAGCCCATGAGCCTTTCTTGAACTGCCCCCGATTTGTCCACATAGTGTAAAATAGTAGAGTTTGGATTTGTTCACTATGTCTGAGCACTCGTCTAGAAGAATAGCCACAAAATTAGGGGATGCAAGTTCTTTTGTTCTGGAGTTAAGCAAACGCCCCTAACAGCTTCGATTAAATAATTCTGAATGGATAACGAAGTGCCGTGGAAAATTGTAGCCTTTTTTAAATGATCATTTAAAAGTTGTTCATACGTACTGAGTAAATCCAATGTCTCTACGTAATTACCTCTATTAAAGAAACTTTCTGACTCGTCGTGTCCTCTAAAAGTTAATTCCTGCTTCCCTAAGTGACAAACAACATCAATGAGTCTATTTCATATTTCTTTGTTATTTTTACCGTTTCATTATGCTTTGAAATTTGTAATGATTTCTGAACATTTAGCTGCAGGTCTATTCGCGTATTGCCAAAATTAAAAACAGTGAATTAACAAAATATGTGCTTTTTTGTTTTTTCATGCTTACTTAATGAACCAGTTAGAGAAACTATATTGTCGAATCCTTCTTCAGAGCATATGGTACTGCTTTTTCGTTACTGAAAAGAAGACATGGCCAATAATAATGTTTGTTTAATTTGGGGCAACCAGTTAATCATTTGTATTTAGAATAATTGCTAATGAGAAATGTCTGTTATACTCTCATTTTAGGTTCGACATTTTGTAATCAGACCTGGTAGTTCGGAGTGGGCCTGCCGTTGTTTTCTTTTTAATTTAATTTTTTCAGAAGATTCCGAAATCCAGTCGTTAACGCATGTGCTACTGCACAGTCACAAGAAACACTAGCTTCAGTAACACTTACATCGTTCGTTTTCACAAAAACTTACAAGCAAAACAACATTAATACAGACTAAACTCGATTGTCAATCGCAAAATTTAGCGGTGCATTTCAACAGCTAACGGCTGGCAACTAATCTTCTCCCCCCCCCCCCAAGCCTCTCTAGCGGAGAATTGGGAGTGCGTGTCCATCGCTTCAATATTTGCGATGGAGTAGATGCGCGCGCACACCATTGCCTAGCCTAGCTAGCGGAGGGTGTTGGGAGCATGGTTATCATTTTTACTCGTGGTGAGATAGATCTGCGCGCACAATTTAAGCGCACAAACTTGCGATTATTTCGTATTTAGCATGATGACAAACAAAAATCCTGATTATTTTGCCTGTTTATTGAGAGTCGTTTTGAAGTTTATGCGGTGTATAAGAGAATTCGCTACTGATTCTAAGTGCCACTAAGCAACATCTAGGTTCAAGTTCTAGGTTAAAGGGTTTTAACGTTTATATTTATTGGGATCCTGAGGTTAGGTTAAAGCCTTTAAAACCCAAGCTTGTAGGTTAAACCTGGAGGGTGATGGTTTTTTTTCGGAAGCAAAAATCCTTAGCATGGCTTCCTTCGGAAATGAAGTAAAGCCGGTGGTCCCAAGTATTTATTTGCACGTAAAGAACCCCATATCTTGAGAGAAGATTCCTGGGCAAAACTCCGCCATGTTTGCGTCCGTAAGTCGTGATTTGTCCTACAGTGCCATCTGCAGATGACGAGCTGATCCCTGGTCACCATGACGCATAACGGCAAACTCGCGAAATAGAAATTTAAACTTCATCCCAGAAATATCATAGTGATGTCCTATGCCCCACTTAGAAGTTACATTAAGTAAAATAAAAGACAAACAAACTAATTAACCTTTTTAATGCAGTATTGTCAGTTTACAGGTCACACAAGCTTTTAATTTTGTATATTTATGTGTGTAGATAATGCGTATTTGAATATGACGGGCATTCAGTTCAGATTCTAGCTCATCATACCTACCCATATAATTACATCTACACACTCTTTAGTTCCCTATAACTATAAAAAACGTTAACATTTAACAGATAATTATATTAACGAATGAGACCTGAGCCCCCCTCCAGAAGCCCTCCCCCCAAAAAATACGTACAAGTTCTTCCATTTTTTAATTTAAGAGTGACACATTAATTGAAATTCTCCATCATAAATAGATTTCTGCTATTCCCCAGAAATAAAGGAATATATTTAACTTTAGTATATAAACAAGATTATAAAATAAGATTATTTGTGGCTTTTGTGCGGGATAGTCGATCTCCAACCAGCAAGACTGCAACTAGGGACTGCCGGCACGGCGTGCATTCCTACTACTACCTTCAACCTCTCTACCTGTTGGTTCAGCTCAGCGCCTCTTAATGTTAGTGTAATGTGTATCGTTGGATACGATAGCGAATGGTTACTTTAGCTCTTTTCCTCTGATTCGTTGATCCGTTACGCTAATTAATTTACCTTTTGCTTGTTCATTATTCAATTTAATTGACATGGTAAAAAGCGCAAAGCTGACGATGTCGGCATAAACCTTCCATTCGTCCCGTAAAAACGGGACGGTCCGCTTTTTTACTTCTCGCATCCCGAGAATTTTTATTGGACCGATTTTATTGACACTGCCTTCCTAAATTAAAAGCCTAACTAAAAGTATTGACATTTCTTGTGAGAAATGCTGAGTCGGCGCCCATCTCGCTTATTTTTGTTATTGTTTAGTGTATTCTGTGAGCAGTAGTCTTGCCTAGTATGCTGTTGACAGTTGAGGTACTGTGATATTTGCAAGAACTTAAGCTATTATGCCTAAACGGAAATGCATCTTTTTATCCAATTTACAGGATAGGTATCCTTTCTTCTAAGAAACAGGGCTTAATTATAGAACTCACTGTACAATTTGCAATCGACGTTTTCGTTTGCACATGATGGGAACTCTGATATTATAAACTGCATTTATTCAATATTATGTTTCCTTCATTCTAATGTTATGTTAATACCATATTCAGAAAGTATTGATCAGTTAATCCAACCTTTTTGCGTATAAAAAAAAAAAAAACATGGTAGGCTTAAACCGGTATCAGCACTATTTATTCCTTTTTAAAAGGAAAACAACTGATCAAGTTCAGAAAGTGACAAAGGACGTTAAAGCTAACCAATCCAGTACCAGACAAGATAAATAATGCACTGCTGAGTTTTAAAGTAGTAAAGCTTGGACGTCTTAAGCTCATTCCCAGCCAAAACACACATCTCATGTCATCAATCCTAACGACATTGGGTAGGATACTTCATTAGTTACTTCAAGATTTGCATAGCTGCTTCGCATTCTTAAATTATTTTATTAAAAAAGAATTTTATTGTTTTTCCGTATGGGTAGCGCATGAAAACCAGCCCCGCCTACAGACTGCTCCCCAGCCAATTACGCACGAATTGTTGCTCGCCTCGAGCAGATACAACAAATAGGTCAACATGTATTAATTACATAATAAAGAAATAACAAATAATATAATGCAGAGGTATATATTTATAAAACTAGTCAAAACAGCTTCGCAGCAATAGATAACAATTGATGGGTGACAGTGAGCAGTCTAGTACTTGCGGCCGGTTTTTTATGTGCTATTCTCTAGAACCTTATTTACTCGTGTTAATTCGATTTTGTTAATCAATTGACCATTTTTTCGTTAAAATTATGTACAGTGCAACTTATTAGGGCAAATAAAACCCAAACACCACATAATCATAATGCAGAACAAGTCTACAAAGCTGATAAACAAAATCGCCTTGTTATTTGAGCTTCAGACACTGGGAGATTTAAGTATGGAAAATAAAAATGAAGCATTATTGTATCAAAACATTAATAAAATCATTAAGATAAACCATGTTATAAGTTAAAAACATGGTAAACAACTGAATGCATTTAAACTAATAAAGAAACGTTTAGGCCTTGCAGTATATCTGAAATAGTTGGTATATATCCAATTTCTCAAAACAATTTTTAGAATTGCCCAAAATATGGTCTTGTCTTTTTTAAGTGATAAGTCATTCCACGGTTGGCGCTATATCCACCGAGCAACTAGGAAAG
Source organism: Hymenopus coronatus (assembly GCA_030762935.1). NCBI lineage: Eukaryota > Metazoa > Arthropoda > Insecta > Mantodea > Hymenopodidae > Hymenopus > Hymenopus coronatus. The sequence goes on from CM060897.1 coordinate 145,902,366, forward strand.
CTGATTTATAACAAGTGCATTACAATCACAAATTTTCGGCCGATTTTCAAATACTTTTGAAGAATAGCAATCATTAGTTATTTCCTTATAGGTACAAGAGAAATAGGGGAATATATTAGGTTAATGCAATAGTCATATCTATTAAAAGCTGGTCACCAAGTGATGACTTTGACATTCCGTTCTCTTTGCATGGTCAGGAGTAAAAAAATTAACGAATGACGACTTCCCATTTGAGAAAAGCATTGCTGGAAAATTCATATCAATAACGAGGAAATGGTTAACTCTACAAAAATGTACTAGTATAAAATGTTTTAACGAGATCTACATTTTTGGGCAGTATGAGTTTTTATCTAAGTATATGGTTTATGCTAAAGTTCTCCAGAATGAAGAAGGCTTCAGAGGTTATTCCCATAAAACTCAGAATATACATTTTATTTTCCTCTAAATTTCTTTAGTACATGGTGGCATTTAATCCAAACTGTTAGAGCCATTTTTGAGAAAATAAATTTCAGAAATATTCCATATAAACGGTAGATTGGGATGTATGAGGAATTTTCCTAAAAACCTTCGCGTCAATGTTTGAAAGATGCTAAACTCATATACCAAGTTTGGACTTAACCTGCTTTTGTTTATAGTTATGCTCTTTACAGACGCACACGCAGATCTTATTCTAAAAACACTTTTTCTAGGATTCACGTGTCCTCAAAATATTTATTTTCGATAAAGTATCACCTTTAAATTTCTGGATGGAATGCAATACCTTCCCTACCTATTATATATATTTTATGTGATAGAGAAACAAAAAATACAAGCTAAACATAAAATATGAAGGTGAATAATTAATTACATTTTAAACAAAAATATTAATTGGTATATTACAGGAATTTACTAGACTAGATCACAAATAAGTTTACTACTGAAACTCTTTCATTCCTTCAATTTGTTCTTGGTAATCTGCAATATCGTCTAAAATTATATATAAAGCCCAAAAATAAATATAAGTTGGTATTGATTATGTAAAAAGGAGAGCAAGTTTTATTTATGGAATTCTTTAATGCTACAGTTCACAGCACGCCACTTAATTTTTCTCAGAGGCTGCTTTATCAGTTTTGAGGTTTTGTGTGCCATAAATCTACAACACTGGATCGATGTCTTTACTTCCCCTCCGAAGATAGTTATGCTAAGGGTTTTTATGCCCAAATAAAATCAATCACCCACCCTCCTCCCCAGATTTGAACCCGCGATCTTGGAAACTAGAAGCTAGCAAATTACCCCCATACCACGGAGGACTATTGATATTGCATTTTTTTTAATGTTGGCGTGATGAGGAGGGAGCGTTATTCCAAACTCCTGGAAATTTCAACTATAAACAATATTCTTGACCCCCCCCCAGAGCCAAATTCTAGATACGCCACTGACTCCAATTACCTTCGCACAGACCACATCCATTTTCGTTCAACCTTACTTAAAAAGAACCAAAGGATTTTGCCATACTTTCTAAAGAATTCCTCTTAAGGCTGTTGCCCCGCTTCTGCTCCAGGAATTACTTTCTCTATTGATCCGTTCCTTGGCATTAAAATATTCTTTGCTCTAGATCTTCCTTCCCTCCAAAATGGGACACTGACTCTGTGGGATGCAGTTTCTTATGCGTCTTATTCTCCAAGTGCGAGTTCTTAACCACCCTATTCCCTCCCTTCGTTTGTTGTTTACCTTAACAACGTATGTCTCCCTTTCCCATATTTTCTTTAATTCCCATATACCGGAGACTTTTTTCTTTATCCATTATCTTACCAAAACGTGTTTGGATTTCTGTCTTTAAATCTCTTCCATATTATTTGCCAAAATTTGTTATGATTATTTTTCTCTCCACCAGTATTCCCCATCCCAATCACTTCCAGGTTCATTCGGATACTACTAATCCATCCAAAGTTACCAAGAATCTTTTCCCGATATTTCACACACTGCATATATAACTTCAGGTTCCTAAACATATTTCAGTGGTCTTTCTACAACCATACACTTCTTCGTCACTCTTTCCATCTTCTTTAACCACTGCACTTGATAAGCCTAATACTTCAATACAAAGCATCCTATGGACCATATCAATAGGTTCCTCCCCATTCAGTCTCCAAATCTCTATTCCGTATAACAGTTTTGGTTCTACCAGCATATGATAATTTGTTCCAGACATTCTCCAATGTAGGTACTTTGTACTTACAGCTTCTAATTGCTGACATGGCTGCTTTTCCTTTCGTCATTGCTAATTTATTCTGTTTCTTCCAGTCCCCACTCCATATATTTTAACACTTAAGTAAATACTCATTACTCTTTATTCCTCATTTTCTCTTCCTTCTGAAATACCCCATTTTTTACTTTCTCTATACGTACTATTTACATAGTGTATAGAGAAAGTATTGCACTCCACCAAAAAATTCGATACAGAGATTTCACCGGAAATATATGTTTTAGGGTCCCCTTTATCTAAAATAAACATTTTCACAAAAAGGTCCGCGCGCGCGCGTGTGTGTGTGTGTGTGTGTCCGTGTGTCTGTGAACACGATAACTCAAAAACGAAAAGTCGGTAAAATACCAAACTTGTTATTTAAGCTTAGTATCTTCCAGGGATGCGGCACGAAAATTTTGAGAAAAATACCCCCACCCCAAACTACCCTTTACATGGAACTTTTTCGAAAATTTTGGTCTTCTAAAAAATGGCTCTAAGGATTTTGATTAAAATATCATATATTAAAGATATTTACCTGACAAATAAAATGTATATTTTGAATTTCCTGGGAATAGCCTATGAAGACTACTTTATTCTGGATGAGTTTTGCCTAACTACTAAACCGTAAGAGATGGACAAAAACTTAACACACAACAAATGTAAGAGCACGTTAAAACACACAATTTATGTTACATACATTTTTTTCGTGGAGTTGATCGTTTTTGAAATATTCCTTTTTCTTGGTTTCAGCTTTGAAAAACATACTTTTCTCATACAGAAATTTGTCAACTCCTGTCCACACAAACAAAGGAACATCAGTCACATAGCAACCGGCTTTTGGCTTTCACTTTAACCAATGGTACTCCCTTATTTCGCTTGCATTTACAATAAAGCAAGGAATAAGGCTATTTCTGCTAATTTTCCTCCATTAACATGAAATAAATAAAAGGTAAGCTTATTAACAATAATTTCGTTACAGAGAGATAGAGAAAGTCATGTGAATGGAACACATCAGATTTTTTTATTTCGTGATTTAGAGTTTCTATTTCAACGCTTAAGTAAATACACTCTACAATTTTATACTCTTTACTCTTTATTCCTCATTTTCTCTCCCTTCTGAAATACCCCATTTTTTATTTCGCGATTCACAGCTTCTATTTCAACGCTTAAGTAAATACACTCTCTACCATTTTGTACTCTTTACTCTGTATTCCTCATTTTCTCTCCCTTCTGAAATACCCCATTTTGTTTTTGTTTTTTTTTTTCTCGTAATTCACAGTTAGGTTCTATTTATTACAGTATTTACCTACTTCCTGAAGCTATGAATTAAGCCACGAATCCATTACTACAAGTTACTGGAATAATGAAATAAGGACTAGCTTTTGTTTCGCTTCTTGTTGACTGTATGAATAATAAATTTTACATTTTAAGAGAGAACTTTCATGGTGCATATCAAACAAAGTTAGATAAAGAATCAATTGCCGATTTGGCCTAATTTGATTGCGTGAATCACCATCTTGAAATACGGTAGTCTAATTATGTTTAGCGTAAGAGGGTGATGTTGGATGTTAAATAAATGTAGAATTGAATCAAACATTTCAGTACAAGCGGGAAAACAGCCCCATATTACTGGGTGGATTATTGTTTTTATAATGCTGAGTGGCATGCTGTGGCACCTTCTTTTCTCTAAGTGGCAGTGAGTGAACATATCCACTTAAAACAATGTGCTGTAGAATCTGTTTAGTAAACGCCGAGTATTGTTGTTTCACAAAGGATATGTCTACCCACAACTAATAACCGCTATAATCCATCTCTACACCCCAGGAAAGAGAAACATTTATCCTTGTCCTTGAAGATCAATAGCAACCTTGATTTTAAGGCAGTAGCAGTCACTTATGGATTTCCGAATTCCAACTGTTCTGTTACATTTGGTGACGCTAAGAGATTGTAATTCTGCAGAAAAGATGAGGATTGTGGGCTGTGTTGTAAAACCATTATAAAGGTTCCTCAAAGGATCTGCAGGCACATTAGCTAGGCAGATCCTGCTCTTGGTGCAAAACTTTAGCGGTAAAGACAGCCGTAAAGTTCATCTCAGTCTTAGCAGTTCTTCATGCAAGAGATATTCATAGTCACTAATAATTAAACTTGTTTACTTTTTCAGGAGGGAAGAAATGATGAATGACCCTTGACGTCATCTCATGACGTCATTCATGTGTGTTGGTGTCCGTTAGCTGTCGTATGTGCTGCTTGATGCGGTGACTTCTTCTAGCTCCCCGTTTTGATGTTACCAATGAACATGGTTTACTCATATAACAAATGTTTGTTAAAAGCGCTCAACGAGGTTTGCTCTGTTTTTTGTCTTATAAAGGGGAGCGCTAAAGAAGCAGATATATTTGTGGGATTTCACTCTAAAAAGGAAAGGACACAAATCTGTTCAAGTAAAAGAAAGCTAACTTGGAAAATGTGATAACGATAGTTGTGTATTGTTTTGTATTAAAATTAAGAAACGCATATAAGTATTTTAACATTAGGTACATAAAACAAATCATAAAATTCCATATGTTGCAAGAAATATAGGTACTAATGAATAACATTGCAAGTTATATTTTTGTTACAGGCTTTAGAGAAAAGAGGAAAAAATTCAAAAGTCTTAAACTTCTCCTTATCTTTTGTAATTACATTGTTTAATAAAACCAGCATCTGTTTTTATAGAAATAGTTATTTATCATTATTGTCAGCCCATATCTTGTTTCCTAGTCCCTAAAATATTGTTCTCATATATCTGAGGTAAGTATCAACTTTAGAAGGGACTTTGGATGTAATGACAACGATAAAAATTCTGTAGCCAAAATAAAATTGCTTACTTACACGTTAAATGAAAATAATCGATGGAGGCATTTTAATTGCAGAATAGTACATTACGATACATAGGATAAAAGTAGGGTTACGTTTTTTTTTTTAAATAGGAACGTTTGCAAAACGAAGGCCACCCGAGTTGGCCATCCCAGGAGCAAACTAAAACTCTGCTTTTAACACGTGCAACCGGGGTATATACAATTTTCACTTTCTGTATATGCATAGGGTATAGAGAAGATATTGCATCCTACCCAAAAAGTCGATACCGAGATTTCACCGGAAATAGACGTTTAGGGGTCCCCTGTGTCCAAAAAAGGATTTTCAGGAAAAAGACCGTTTGTGTGAATGTGCAATTTCTACTAACGTTTATCTCGATCATCATAAAGTGCATAGAAGAATAACAATTATTTGTTAGGGCGATGTAGAGAAAGTCATGTGAGTGGAATACATTAGACTTTTAAGACTGCGCTCGAATTTGAAAGATATCAATGATTTTATTTAGAGAAACCGTGTTTAGAGCGAGATCAACTAATGCGGGAAGCAAGATTTTAGACTAGCTAGTAGTGCTCGGATCATAGCAATTATCCAGCTAAATTAAGAGTGTTATAATACTTCTAGTATTTAGATTGTTCTTGACATTAAGACAAAGTTTAATAATTTAATAGAAGCTCCACAATGATGATTTTCATTGTTTATTTTTCTCATCAAAATAATCCAAAAGCACATGTTTAGTGAAATTGTTTTGAAGATATATTGCCTTACACCAGACAACCAAGCGATTAAATGCTATTCCATATTGCTTTCTCCGTTTCTTGGGTATTGGTTCTAGTGCCCTTTTTTATGCGGTTTGTGTAGTTTGACTTGATTCTTCCATTCCATTTTCTTCTAAATTCATATTGTCCGATATTAAATCTTTATGTAGGTTTTACTAGACAAAACAATAATTTTAGACCAAATAAAGAGCTGCTAATGTAACCAATAGGTTAACTCTACAACCAATTACGAAACATCTTATGATGATTTGTACTGTGAACAGATAAAGCGAACATCATGAGAAGTTAATCATGCACAAAGACACAATGAAAAGTAAAACCTAGTGAAACCAAGTGGAATTATTAAACATGTGCAAATACAAAGCCTAACTACTATGTGATTGGACTTGAAACCAAAGTGAGTGGAGCTCGGATTTTTATGTAATATCAAGGTGCGAAATGTGTACATATTTATGTAACATAAACATCAAAATATGTATTGAAATAAGTAATATCAACAAAATATATAAACTTATGTAATCTTATAAATGCCAAGATTATCACCTCAAATCTAAATGCAGAATGCAAATTACCCAGAATTTTGTAATTTGATGGGTTTATAAATACGTCAATTACTTACAATGAGTTAAAATTTAAATACTAAGTATACAATTATCTAATTATAGGGAAAATGTTTTGTTTTATGCAGAATTTACCTAAAATTTATTTTCAAGCAGATAACTACGAAATAGGAAATATGTTTTTTGGATTATATTTATTAAAACTACTCATTTCACATAATTATGTTACTTACATTTTAGACGGTAAAGTGGTGTTGAAATACTGAACCAATTTATCAATGAGTGAAACAATCAATTCAGGATAATTAAATTTTATAATGTGAATGCATTTTCAGTTTTCTATCTCTTTACATACAATGAACAAGCAGGCATTTTCATTTTGAGTCTTTTGCTTCTTTCAACGTACATACAGTGAATAACCATACTTTCAGTCGTCATTGTCTCCTATCGAATAAAATGTTTTTATAAGCAGAGAAGCTTCTCTCTACACCAGACGAAGTAACAGGAGCATATTTTAGTATAGAGAAATGTTTTGGTAAATCGATACTGTCACCATTTAGCATTTTACACACGAGAATATCCTGGATTCCTGTTTAGCACAGCTATGTTTCACCTTCCTACATCTCCTGCAACTACACTAAGCTTCTGTGATGCACATTCCATTAAATCCATAGGTTCGTGAAGAAGGGAACCTGATGTTTCCAACTGCTTGACGGTGCTAGGCAACCAGCCGAAGTTGCTTTTGATGTAAGCACAGGAGCTTGCCACTTTCGGATCTTTAAAGATGTCCTGAGATTCACGTATGGAAACAGCTACTTCTGAAGAGAACATGTTCACCACTGACTGGACTCCTTCAAAATGTTCACAATGGCTTCTAACCCCGTACCCCATCTTGTAAGTACTGGCTCAGGAGGCAAAGGGACATGTTGGAGATACTTTTTATAGCACTGAATTCTGTGCGGTGCTTTCACGAGGCCTTTTTTGTTGCCGATATCAACTTATTCACACAGGGAAAATTACTTCTTACTTCTTCAGCAACACGTTGCAATGCTTAGGCCAAGCAGATGAAGTGAAGTACATTTGGGTAGGAAACCTTAAGAGCAGTAGCAGCTTTAATCATATACGCTGCAGCATCTGAATACATAATTAAAACCTTTTCCTCACACTCACGTACCCTCTGGCCATAGAATCGTCATCCCATCATTTACGAATATTGCAATTTTATTGCAGAATGATTTGTTTGTTCTAACACAGTAGATAACAAAAGCCGATCCTAGCGCAGTTAACAAAAACAAGTCGTAACAAATTATAAAATAAAATAAATTAAATTTAAATTATAAAAGTTAAAAAATTTAAAAAATTAAAAAAATTAAAAGATAAAAATTATAGATGTAAACTAAATCAATATAATGTACAAAATGATCACCACTTTGCATTTTACCTTGATAAATAAATTTCAAACTAGAAATGCTTTCTAATACATCTTCATCTTCCAAGAATATATTTGTATATTTATCAGGTAATATTATTTTGAATTTGCTATCTAACATTACACTGACTTTTTGACCATACTTAGTTGCTATAATTTCTGGATTTGAAATAGTGTAAGTTTTACCCTTTTGAATTCTGCTAATTTTGTAAAACATTTCTTCTCTTTAATCTTCTTGAGCTTATTTTTTAAGTGTTCGATACTGTTACTCATTTTGTTTTTGTTTTTATTTATATATAAAAATTTAATAAAAAAATAAAATGTTCGTTTTAGATTTTTTAAAAATATATCAAAACATTATTGGTTGAGTTTTAGAAATATTACAAATCTTAAGTTTTGTAATATTTTTAAAACTTGAACAATAATAGTTTGAAGAAACTAGATAGCGCCAGTAAATAGTTCTAAGTTGTACTATCAGGTTGCGCTGACGTGAGCGAGTTTGTTTTTCCTGGTTTAGCCGGTCACCTTGAATGATAACGAGTTGCAGTGAAACTGCGACAGCGATTACATATTTAGTTGGAGTTAGACTTTCATTAAGGGCAGAGCTACAGGTGTAACGCATGCATTTAAAATTTCACGCTAGTTATCGATTGTTTACAAAACTCTTTATCTTTTCAATTAAACCTTCATATGTGTTAATACATTCTATTCCAAATATAGACAAGCTATTTTTACCAGCTTTAACTAAATGATTTGTAAATAAAATATAGTACAATAAAATGGTAATTATATCGATTCTCGGCCGCGCCGTGGCCGAGTGGTTAGACCACTCGACTCTCACCTAGACGGCCGGGGTTCGATCCCAAGCGACCGCATGTGAGATTTGTGGTGGACAAAACGGCGCTGGGGCGGGTTTTCTCCGGGTACTCCGGTTTCCCCCGCCATCGCATTCCACCGGTGCTCCATCATCATTCATGTATCATCAGTGTCACTGCCTGCGGTGCCATTAGTAGTTAAAGCGGGCGTTAAACACTACCAAAAAAAAAAAAATATCGATTCTCATTTAATACATTTAAATTTCCTCTGTGAACTTTTTCAAACTTAGATCGATAGTGATTGTTTTTTCTCCACCCATAAATTATTGTGTTAGCTGGAACATTAGCACCAATTCTAAACTATTTATTAGTTGATTCTTATCTGCATATGTAATATTTTTTTTCTAATTGTCATGTCCATAACAGCCATGAATTGTCTTAGAACAAATTCATCTACGTTCCATCTAACACATTTGTTTCCTGCCCATCTTTCAGCTAATGAAGCGTAAGCATCATATGCTAATTGATAAAAATGATTCATAATTTTTAATTTTTGCTGTTCTGTCGGAAATTCTTCATTTCTAGAATTTTTGAAACAACAATTCTTAAGCTGACAATGATCATATTCACTAGAATCTCTTTTATGGTCGTTTAGCCTATTTGTTTGAAAACGTGTGATACAGATATCGGGAGTATCAAATTGTAAATTATTGAAAGATGTAGCATTGATGTTGATGCTTTCTCCGGTAAAAATATGTTCTTCCATAACGCTCCAAACGAAAAAGTTAAATTTCAATTTTGGATTTTTTAACAGTTTTTGTTTCTGAATTAAAGCATAATATGGTTAATATCCTAAGATTGGAACAGTGCTTTTAAATTCTTTTATGACAATTTTAGGTTCATGTGGAGCAGCTTTATCAACTGATCCATCGGCTTTCAATGTGTCCCATCTGTTAAAACTAGAATCATCATTAGCTGCTCTCTCGAATGAAACAGTTAAACCTAAATTACACAAAGGTTGTTTATTATATCTAAAGAAGCTAAATATAAATTCTAGTGGATACGATACTTCATAAATCCGACCAGCTTCATAATTAAGTTTCTTGTCATTAATAAAACCAGCAACTTTATATAAATGCATGTCGGTTTTTGGAACAAATAAATCAATAAGCACATCACTTATTAAACCAGAATGATCCACCTTTTCTATAACTTGACTAAAGCTTTTAAGATATGCTTTGTTAAACATACGTGGAAAGAAATTATTTACAAGTTTGATGCTATCTTCAACATTGAATTCACCATTTGAGGCCTTTTCACGTGGCTCAAACTGCATGTAAGCAATTGCTCTACTAGGAAAATAAGTACCATCTGTAATGTTTAGATCTATGTCTAAATTACTGAGTGTTTTGTTTAAATTATATCTCGTCGAGTCATTCAATTCAAATGACCTCGTTTGGTATTGTTCGATGGCTTTGATGTCCATTTAATGATAAAAAAATTAACGAATTCGTTAAACTATTTCAATTTTAGAACCACCAAAGTCAATCAGATTTCCATTTTCGTCCGTGATAGAAATTTTAATACCTCTAACTGAATCAAGATGATGAATAGTTAACTCATAAGGAGTTGTTGGGTCATAAATTATATGATCTTTAAAGGGTACATTAGGTGTAAATTTGGCAATAAGGTGACTGTGTTTGTGTTGACGATTATTATATTTGGTGATGAATCCAGCATTTGAAAGTAAATTACATTCAACGTTAATGGTGTTAAAAGGTACAAAATCAGGTGAATCATGTCCTGTTTTTGTTTCGCCAGGTTTAGTAACACGATTCTTAGTAAATCCTAACAGCTTCCCAAAGTTTGTGAAATCCAAATCTTGGTTTCCTTTGTTAGTAATCATGATTCTATCTGTAACTTTATTTAGTTTTATTTCCAATGTTAGTATTTTACTTAGTTTTGCCATCAATCATTAAATGTTAATTGTCCTTTGCGAATACGATATTTCCAAAGACACAATCATTAACATTCGGTGTTAGAAAAAGAGCATAAAAGTTTACAACAGAGATATGTTCATCGTCTATAGTCATAGGTTCAGAAAGTCTCAGATGTAACTCCGAACTTGTTCCGTCTAATGCCATGAACATTTATTGAGAGGAAATGTTTCGTTTTATAAATGGTCGAAACCGAAACTGATTGGCAAACAACATATATACCAGAAGATGAACATGAAGAATTTAGAATAACTGGTGAGCTATTGCCTACAACTATTAGAGGATTAATAGTCTGACCATCAGGATGTGGAAAAACAGTTTTAACAAACGATAATTTTATTCTTAAAAAAGGTTGGATAGATGCCTATCATGAATATATTTTATGAAAGACTTAATATCAGAAGAAATACAAACAATTGCAGAAAATATTTAAAGTTATTGAAAATGAAACAGGAAAATGCTTTGCAAATTTATAGATAAAGAAGATGACATAATACCATTAGACCAAATGAAACATAAGAAGATAATAATAGTCTTAAACATGTTTACGATGAGTTTGATGGAGCAGATATGACTTTAGATAAATTTAAAGAACTATGTAATATATGCTTGAAAGATCGATTTGACTTTAGCACTATCGGTATGTCAAGAACACCTAAGGATGGTAAATATCGCAAACAAATAAAAGCTTTTATAAAATTAACGTAAATTTTAACGTAAAACATACATAAATTTTTACTAAAACGAACAGCAAACGTCAAACATAACATCAAGCATAATGTCAAACATAACGTCAAGCATAACATCAAACATAACGTTAAATATAACGTCAAACATACGTCAAACATAACGTCAAACATACAACAAACGTAACTAAAAAATAACGTCAAAATAAGAGTCTTATATTTTTTGTCTATGAATGAGTCAATTACCAAAAGATCCAAAAGAACGTCTTAAATTAAGACAATTAATAGAAGAATTCAAGCAATGGAAAAGGCCACCCAGAATGTTATATGAATTAAATAAGAGAAAAGATTAGCCCATTATAGATGCCAGCACAGAAAACAAGAACGAATTACACACTTTAGTCGAACAAAATAAAAACATTATGAACGAGCTAATTCCACTTGCTAAACAACCATCATTACAAGATCAAGATAAAGAAGAAGTTTTCATACCTCAACCAAAAGCAATCACAAACTATAATACTATTCATATTGGTCAAAAATTGGCAAGATATCTAAGTGAGAAAACTCATAAACCAGTATTCAAACTTACAGCTGATGGAACTAAGTTGTACATCGGTAATTCGGAAATAACATCTAATGGAGATGTTATTGTTGAAGGAAAAACATACGAAGGAACTAATGATTTGCTCAGTTTGCTTACTAAGAAAAACGATATTTCAGATATCTTAGCTACAGCAGATGATTATTTAAACTATCAAGAAATATTTATAAAATCTTATGCCATTTTTCAAAATAATGATCCAGCAACTAGAGAACCGAATCTAATTCAGGTACGAAGTATGAAATGTACATAAAACCAATATGGGATACATTAAATGGAAAAGTTAGATCTAATTCATATCTTTCTTCGCCTAAATCAAAATTACCAATTTCTTCATTTAGAGTTGGTAAAGGAGTTATAGAAACTTACACAGGAAAACAAAAAGAATACATACTATTGGATAACATCAGTCAACTTTTAAATCGTATTGGTGTCCTTGATAGTGAATGGAAAGTTGGTAATCACAGCCAGAAATTAAGAACGAAATAGTAAATATTTATCATTTGTTATTTGAGCAATTTAATATAATCGATACAAATATCGAAACAAATCCAAATGCTTCATATATACTTGGATCTTTAATTAGATGTGTACCAAAAAGCATTTTAGGTGGAAAGTATGGTTCAGGTTTCTTTAACAAAGTGTTGAACTCAGGAATAATGTCAGAAATGTACATGTATAACCTTACGGGAGGAAAAAAGTATAATTACTGTGGTCCTGGAACTAAATTAGACGAACAATTAGCAAGAGGCGACGAACCAATTAACAAATTGGATGCTGCATGTTTAAATCACAATGTATTCTATAAATATAACAAAGATTTAGAATCAAGACATACTACAGATAAAGAATTGCAGTTAGCAGCTAAAGAAATTGAACACGACCCTGATACACCATTAGGTGATAAATTTGCTGCTGCATTAGTTCGAGGAGGAATGTGGACAAAACGGAAATTAGGTTTTGGAATGATTGAACGAAATATAGGTTCGCCTATTTGTCTATAAAAATCATAATTTTTTCTTTCATAAATGCTACTACCAGCGTTACTTATCATTAAAAAATTTCTGAGAAGCTTCAAAAAAGGAAGCAATATTCACTATGGTGGATCCATCTTTCCATTATCTACAATTATACAGACAATTCTTAAAATAAGAGAACTCATAGAATACAAGAAGCCTATACCTGCTAATGTAGGAAATGGCGTGACATTGAGCGAATTCAACAAAGCACTTAATACGTTTAAAAAAGAAAAACTAGGCGGTTCAATTGAAATAAAATATGGCGGCCACATATTTACGATTCCTATGCTTATTAGCGCTTTAACAGCTGTAGGTTCTCTTGCAGGTGGAAGCGCTGTTGTTGCTAAAACAGTTCTCGATAACAAATAGAATCAAAAGGAACTTGAAGAGCAAAAACGTCATAATTTAGATATGGAAGCGAAAGGTGGCTCAGGAATGCGGATTAAAAAAATTCGAGGTAGATAATTTCTCACCTTTGAGTAATATAAATATTATATATTACGTTAAATGATTAAACATTAAACATTTTATAGGCACATTCATGTCACATACACTTCCATCGAAACCAAAAGATATAGAAGGTGGAATAGTTAATTTTGAAGATAATTCTAGTATAGGAACACATTGGATATGTTATTGGAAACAGGATAACATTGCTTATGTTTTTGACTCTTTTGGAACCGGATTGCCAAAATCTGTAATTAAGTATTTAAAGGGAAATAGTGTCGACTTTTTAACATTTGTTAGAGACACTTGCAACAAACTTCACAAGTTATTTGTGGTCATCTTTGTATTACAGTTCTTAAACTACTTTCGGATGGCCATTCATTTCCTGTTATTCAAGGCTAACTAAAACTATACCAAAACCTTTGGAAATGTTATTTTTAATGTTTATGAATGGGAATAAACATTTATGGAAATTGATCCACAACGAATAATATTGATCATGATATAGACACGCTTAAAAATGATTTGCTAGCCGAACGTAAAAATGATAATATCACAATGGCTGAAGCTAAAGTTAAAGCTGACGTTCTAGGAATACTTAATCAAAAAACGAAACAAACTTAGAACATTGTAATGAGTAAGTTGTTAGAGAAATTAAAGCAGTTAGATAGTACATTAGAAAATGCTGTAAAGAAAACCGTGGAAGAAATGATAAATATTAAAACGGATGAAGATAAGATCAAATATTTGCAGGATTAACTCATAGAAATGAAAGCAGAAATATACAACGTAGAAACTAAAACGAAGGAGGAATTACTTAAAGACTTAAACCTATTAGAAACTAAAACAAATCAAGAAATGATAAACCAAATAGATGCTGAAACGAAAAACATTCACAACGAATTTAAGAAAACATTGAATAACATGTTCAACATTACAACAAATTACATCTCATTCAAAAATCGAAGAGTCATCAAATTTAAAGATGGTGTGGATCACTATGATGCTGCAACAAATGGTCAGTTAAATAAAGCAATCGAAGACGTGAAAATTTTATCGAGACCAAGTGACAAAGATTACGATTTTGAAGGTAAACCTCTGACGCATGTTCATTCGCCATATGAAAAATCTGATGCAGTAAGCCTCGTTATCTCGAAAATAATATAATCGGCATAATATCTTTGTCTGGAGTATTAAAGGGTATTGATTTTGAATTTAACGGTGAGAACTGTTATCCCATATTTAACCACTTTAGAGTAGTTCGAATAGATTCAAACAGTAAAGAAAAGTATATAATTGGAAAAGGCAGAAATGGACACAATTTAACTGTAAAATTTACTTTTCGACCTAATGAACACTTATATTTTGTCAAATATCCAGAATCCAGCACAGAATTTATTGTTGCTGGTGGATCTGCGTTTTCCATTATTCAAGAGGAATACAAAGTGTTCATAAATCTTTGTGTTCAATATGGTAAGGATTGACAATTTTAAGACTAAAAAATGGGTTGGAAAACCACCATTATTACATGCTTGTATAGCACATATGAGCTAATGAGAATAATTATCCGAATGATTTGTATTATATTCTTGGTGAAATGTTATTGTATTAAATGACTGTTACATATTGTCTAAAGTCCAAAACTCAAACTGATAACATCAACTCTGTTGATAAAATATCTAAAAATGGAAAAACCATACATATTATCCAACTGTGTTAAATGTGGAACAAAAAAATCTACGTTTAAAGAAAACGACAATGTGTTACTCCTGAATCTGAAAGAAATCAAATTACAGATGAATTGCATAAACCAGCTAGAAGAAATTATGCGAAACGCAAGGTAATAACATATGATATTGATGATTTTAGGCAAGCTGATTTGGTAGAAATGAACTCTGGTAATCTTAAAGGTATTTCTTAAAAGAAAAAAGTATATAAGTTTATCATAACAATCTTTGATGTATTTTCTAAACACGCTTGGGCCATACCATTAAAGAGCAAAACTTGTAAAGATGTTTGAAATGCTTTTAAAATATTTTCAAATAACAGTTCGTATTCCTAAAAATTTGCAATCCGATAAAGGTAAAGAATTGTACAACAAAAAATTTAAAGAACTAATGAAGGAACATAATATTAATCACTATTCAACATATACAAATGTTAAGACATCTGTTGTTGAAGGTTTCAACAGAACATTACAGGAAAAAAGTGGAAACAGTTTTCCATACAAGTCATTTATAAATGGATCAATATTTTAGAAAACTTAGTTAACATCTATAATAATACATATCACACCACTATCAAAATGAAGCCTGTTGAAGTTAACTCAAAAAATCACAAGAGGATATACATTACGATGTTTATCAAACGAGTTTAACTAAACAAAGAAAACCAAAATACAAAGTAGGTGATAAAGTTCGTGTTAGTAAGATAAAAGATATATTCGAAAAGGGCTATACAGCAAATTGGTCAACAGAATTGTTAGAAATAAATTAAATAATATATTCTGATCCAGTTACGTATAAATTG
Source organism: Hymenopus coronatus (assembly GCA_030762935.1). Taxonomy (NCBI): domain Eukaryota; kingdom Metazoa; phylum Arthropoda; class Insecta; order Mantodea; family Hymenopodidae; genus Hymenopus; species Hymenopus coronatus. The sequence goes on from CM060897.1 coordinate 145,918,305, forward strand.
GCAGATACAAATAATGAAATAGTTAAAGGCAATTTTTATGAGCAAGAATTAGAGAAAACAAAATTTCCAGATACATATCTTGTTGAAAAAATTTTAAGAAAGAAAGATGATAAAGTTTATGTTAAATGGTTAGGATTTAATAATTCTCATAATTGTTGGATTGATAAAAACAATGTAATTATTTAATGATCAATTTTAATATTTATTATTTCTCTCGTGAGAATATCGTCATTTAAACATGTTTCAAAATGATTTCCTTGAGAAATAGTTGGTAATCTTTCTTTCATTAAATTATATTAATTGATGGAGTTTGGGTTTCTAATTCTTAAAATTATTTCTATTTCTGGATAATCTTTTTGTAACTCATTTAATCAAGAACTTACAAAAACATTTGGAGGTCTTATAACATAACAAGGATAGTCCCAGATATGTTTTTTCTTTATGGAAGTAAATTCATTATGTTTATCACGATTATTGGCTGGAGGAGTTCCATGATTCTCAGTAATTTCATTTTTATTTTCAATTATTTGATCTTTCCTTGAATTATTTCTCTGGCTATATTGAAAAGAATTTTATTACTATTTTTTATACTTTCAACTTTAGTTTCTAAATTTTTAATTTTGTTTTGCAGTTTATATTCACCATACTTTCTTAGATGATACAACTTCATGTGTAACCCATTTTTAAATTGTTTAGCTGTGGGTAATTTTGAACACATAAAAAATCATAAAGACCATACACATTAATAAATATTGTTTGTTTATCAATATTTATGGTGTCCTGTTTCACGACTCCTAATATATTACTATAATTTGTTCTATCCTCTATCTCTATATGTTTAATAATCGCATCTCTAGAGTTACAATATTCTAAAATTTTAGCAACATCTTTAGCTTTAAACCAAGGACTATTTTCTTTATCCATAATCATACATACTTGATTTACATTGTAGGAAAGTTTGTTGTTTATGATATCAAGAACTGTTCCATTTATATATAAAAATTATAAGATTTTTAATTTTTAAATGTTTGTATTATAATTTTGTGTTTACTTTTTTTTTAATTTTATAGGTATTTTTTCATATATAAATGGAGCTAGTTATTAAACACTTAAACTATTTTGATATTGAATATAACATTCATTACACTAATTGTTTTATTAAAGAAGATAGAACATATTTTGATATTAAAGTAACAGTTAATAAGAAATATCTTATGTCACAGATATTTGAAATTTTTAATTTGAGTTAATAGAATCGGATGGTTTTAGTTGTTTTGAATTATTGGATGTATATAAAATCAGAATGAATGGTGTATTGATTTTAAATATGAAAAAAGTAGTTGGAAGTTTAGTTTTATTTTCTAAGAAACGTTTTTATTTTTTTATTTTATAATGTCCATGTGGTAATGTATCAATTTCATTTTCTGATATATATCTTTTAAAATCATGACAACTTAAAACTATTTTATTACTTTCAACAGTATATAATTCATTTTTGTATGATCTAATCAAGTTCATTTTTCTATATGGTTTTATTTTAATTTCTAAACAATGTTTATAATCATCAAATGTAATTTCATTTTAACTACTAATTATTTAATACCTTTAGATTTTTATATTCTTGTTCATTTATTTTATAAGCATACATCTTTTATTTTAAACTGGCATGTTCTGTCATTATTTTACCACAATTTTCATGTTTCGTTTTACCTAAAACCCTTTTGTTTACTTGTGGTAATCCATAAACATTATCTTTTGAATAATAACTTGTATCAAATTTATTTATCATTGTTTCATATCATCATAAATATTCAGTTTTTATATGATAAATAAATGAATCAGTATCCATGTAACATAAATCAATATTTTCACCATATCTGGGTTTCATAACGTTATAGCGAAAATCGTACGTCTTTAGTTTTGAAATATCTAATACACTCATGCGAATATAAATTGGTTTATCCAAATTTATTTGTGTTTTCTTCATGTGAACAGCAACTAACTTTCTGGGAATATTGTTGTATGTTCATAGTTTGGTTTAGAAACATATCTTGTATTTTTTTCTGGATCAGTAATTAACCTAATATCTTTTCTATATCTAATGTTTTCCATTGTTTTGCCAAAGTCTGAATTATTCATTTATCTGTAGAAATCTTTTTCAAAATCATTACTTGCTTTTGTTCTCATTTCAGTATTCAAATCTATATATTTCTGTAACGAATTTGATTGTTTAAAAGTTAAAACTCTAATTGTAATTAATTATTAATTTTTAAACGAGGACTTAGATATTGTTTTAAAGTTTTGTAATGTAAAACATATTTTTCTTTGTTATTTAATGATGTTGGTAATGTATTTACTCCTTCTGATGCAAATGGTAAATCTTTATGTAAATAATGTAATTATTTTGGATATTCCAAGTCAACTTCATATATATATTCAAATTTATGGATATCTGGTATATTTTGTATACTTTGAAAGTTGAAATTGTTTACATTTAGTCTTTCAAATCCACCAAGGGTAAATATTGTGACATTGCGTAACCATATAAGTTATTTGGATCTAGATATTCTAAATAGCTTGATTCTTCTATGGAATTATAATTTTTCATGTATTTATTATTTGCTTTTGCATATCGTTTAATACTTTGTGAAATTCTACCACGAATTCCTTTTTCAATCATTAAAATCATATTATAATCGTTTAATAAATCCAGTTTTAGTTTTGTCATTTTTAGCATTGCACCCCATGCTAAACCAGGTGCTGTAAAATACCAAGGTGGATCTAGTTTATATGATTTAATACCTGTATCTCTAAAATTTTCAAAAAAATGTGCCAATATTAAAATGTCAGATTTGTTATATATTTTGTATATTCTTCTAAGTTTTTAATATTAAACTTGTTCCAAACTACTTTTGTAGGTTCATAATCTTCATCAGAAATATTTGATTTATTAAGTTTTGAATTATAGCATTCATTTTTAGTAAATTTTGTTTCTTTTAACTTTTATTTAGAATTCATATATTCATATGGATAAACAGTTTTTTGAATTATTAAATCTTGTTGTTCACCTTTAAAATATTTAACTACATTGTTCTTTTTTAAGATTACTTGATAATTAATCAATACTTGACGGCATAAATTTAAATATATCTAAAAATCTTAAATTTAAACCACCTTCAAATTTTTTACTAAATGGAATATACGTTTCTTCATTATTTTGTATTGCACCAATATCATTTCGATCAATACCTAGTTCTTTTATATACAAATGAACATCATAATTAGCTAAATTGTGAATATATATTGGTAAAAATGATGGATTTTTATAATTATTATTACAATTTTTATGTGCTACACCCTCTACATACCTGTTAAATGATGATGGTCTCTTACTTTTCTTCACCAATTCTAAGTTTATTTTCACAAATATGACATATTTTTTTAATTTTTAAAATTTATTTTATTTTCATTAGTCATTATCATTGATACAACTTTATATATATATTCTTTAATTTCTTTAGACTCTTTTTTTAACATTTCAACAAATTTTTGTAGTGCATCTTCACCAACATAAACAACAGGTTCTTTATAATTACCATCAGAATATTTTATATAATAACCAAAAGAAATTGGTTTGTGTTTTTTATATTTATTTTTATAAGAGTTCTCTGGATTTGGTTGACAAGTACTATTATTTGGTAATAAACATTCAAAATTGACAGAAAGTCTAAATGGAACTCTTAATGAATTATTATAATGCTTAAATTCTATTTTTCCCCTTTTCAGCATATTAAATTTAACTTCGTTTTGTTCTTTACAATCATTTTCATGTTAATCCAATTTTTCTTGTGAATTATAAAATCTTAAACATCTTATCACAAGTGTACATTTTGTGCCCATGTTTATTTCTTTGAGTTGAAATTAATTTTGATAGATCCTTGATCCAAAAATTGTGTGAATTACTTTCATTTTTGATTAAAAGAAGATTAACATGCTTTCTTGTTTATTTTTAGTATGATAAAGAGGATAAATAGTGTATTCCGTTTTATTACCACCATTAGTTAAGTAAGTTTTGCTTCATAAGTGTATACGTTGATTGGTATTTTTTATTTTTTCTAAAATTTTCCTATACTAGTTAATTCAACATGAAATTCGATTTTTTCTTTTTCAAACAATTCATCTAATTCTAAACCTACATTTTTATATTCTGTTGCTCTTTCTTTATCGCGTTCTGCTGGATATAAAGCTGATTTTATTGCATATAGAAAACATTTTGATCATTATTTTTTACATGAATTACAGGTTTTTTTATCTTTAATCGTTTTAGGTAAATCGATATACGAAGATCCAAAAATAGGATTGCGCCTATTAACACATACTTCTAAATTATTTATTGAATATTGGGCCCAACGCGATTGTTTTCTTTGAAATTTTTGCATTTCTTTCATAAATTTATTGGTAGATCTTTGAAAATATTGTTCTAAATCTGTTGATCTTAATATAACCTCGTTTTTGGCTTTGAAATTAAATTCCTGTACTTCCTCCTTTCTTATAAAACAAGAAATAAGTCTTATATTAAATTTATGTGATATGTTTGGTATTAACATATTTTTAAGTTTAGTAATTACAATGTCTTTAATTTGATCGAAAAATTCTTGCGGTCAACAATATTATCTACATCATTAATTTCAAATGTTTGTATTCTAGATTCGAATGCGGCTTTCTTTCTATACATTTTTGGTTTCTTGTAATCATAATCAATGAAATTATCTTTAAAGTTTTTCTGAAAATGATAACGCATTGTTGCTTGATTTCTTTATTTTAATATATTATTTATACATTTTAGTCTGTCTTCTTTTGTAACTATATTACAAAATGGAAATCTTTGTAATTTTTAACAAATTTACTTGGTTCTCTTTTACCTTCTTAATCATATTTTGTGTTGTCGATTTTTGAAAATGTTAGCTTTGTCGTAGTAGCATTATCATTGTTACCATTATTAAGATTATCATTGTTGTCATTATTAACATTATCGTTAATACCATTATTAGCATTAATCAAATCAATGAGTTGCTTCTTCCTTATTCTTGTATAACCTCTAAGGTTTAATTCTCTGGCTATATCGTTTAACTTATCTACTTTTAAGAAACATAAATTGCAGTTATTAATGCTATTGTTGTTAATTAAATCAATGAGTTGCTTCTTCCCTAATCTTCAATAATCTCTAAAGTTTAATTCTTTTGCTCTTGCTCTCAGCTCGACTAAAGTATAACTTTGTAGCATGTTCATTTCCATCTTTATTTAGTAAGGAGAAAATCTTAGTTTATTTAATATAACAATAAAACATTAGATTTGAAAAAATAAAAATAAAAACATTTGGAAAATTAAAATGTAAACATATTTAACAGTTTTATTTTTCTCTATTATACATTTTTCTTTGTTGATGTGTCTTTAAATATATTTTAGAAACATATTTTCCACAATCACATTGAATCTTTTGAAGTATTTTTTCTTTATTGTTTTGATAATATATCTTTGCATTCTCATTATATTTTTCTTTATACTTAGCACTATAATTTTGAAAATATTCACGTATTTTTTTCTCTATTATTTGCAACATACTGTCTTATCTTATCTTTATTGTATTATAGTAATTTGTTTTCCACTGAATATAAATACAAGCTTTACAAGTATTATGATAACCAATTTTCAATCTTTTATCAATAACAAATAATTGTTCGCTCTTTATTTCATGGCATTTATTGCAAGTTTTAGTTGGTATTGTATATATATATATATATATATATATATGTATACATATATATATACAATGTATATATACATGTATATATGGTGGACGTGTTGAGACACCTCAGAAGGTGTCTCAACACGTGAGACGCAGCTTTTCGCAACACATTTTATGCAGATTTGGTATCAGTTTTGGTGTTTTTTGAGCGCAGAAGGAAGCTTCATTAAACCAGGAAGGATTCTGAAGAACTAAATTAGAACGAGCAAAATGTGTGGTGACTTGCGCTACATTTTTTTCCCGAAACAATAGGAACAAGAGGTGGAGCTTTACTCAAAGGAGCAAAGATTAGAATTTTATCGTCATTATTTTTTTTTTTCATTTATATAGCCCTCTTTAATTTCAGTAGTCATATTGAGGCTTTAGTTTAGAAACAACTGCTGGTGATATTTCACTAAACTGTAAAGTTCTTAACGTCGATTTTTAGTTATACACACATTATATTAAACACACACACACACACACGCTCACACAAGCATACTTAGACTCTGAAGGGATAGAAGCTGATTAATAAAGAATTCCCTGCCACAACGGAAAATCGAACTCGGGACCTTTGAGTGAGAAGCAAGAATGCTGACCATTCGATTGCAGGTAGTAAACCCTAGGTTTCAGTGTGGCATCGCAGAAGATACAGAGGCCTCTCAGCATTCAGTATGCTAAACATTTTGGAAAGTTGGCTGCAACTACGCAAGGGTACGAACATTTGATTGGATCAATTTTCTGGTAAACGCTGGAGCATTTCAAATAACTAAATATGGCAAAAGTGCGATACATTCCCTGACGCAATTGAAGCTCTGGATTATACCCTATAATAACAATAATAATAATAATAATAATAATAATAGTAATAATATGAATGCGCTATTTCTTAAAGATGGGGTAAGGAATCATCAACCCCTGTGTAGGTATCTCGCCAAGGAACTTGTTGTAATACACAGATATTTTGGCCAGGCAAACGAGTTTTAAAATAATTCAATAATTTAATAACAAGTAACATCAGCTACCTTCGTTTATGTATATTGTATGGTTCTCCATAATAAATATTTACAGGAACATGATTACGAGATTCTTGGTCCAAGACTGTGGAGAGGAGTAACACCAGGAAGATCATGTGATAAGTTTGATCATGAACATGAGGTTGATTATGGTGATGATGGGGAGGATGCAGGTGTATCAGTGAAAGGTGATCCAAATAGCAAGAATAAAAAGTAATTACACGAGAAGGCTTTTATAACTAAAATAATATTACAATAATATATTTAACAGGAACTACAGGTATTTAATGAGTACACGTTTTTGAGTTATTTCAATTAAGTTATTACGAGGGTTATTAAATTATTAGTTTCATCGACAAGGTTACCAATTAATACATATAAAAGTACTGCTCACATTCGTTATTTTGATTTTTTATGAAGTATGATTCTTGTTATTATGTTCTACAAAAATAGATTTTTACGCTCCGTAACACAGTGGAATTTTTATAGAAGCATGTCTATTACATAGTAACTAAATAAATACTAGATATGTAAAATAAAAATTTTTAATGTTTTATTCTTAACTTTCACTGTTTTTAGAGGATTTGCTTCTCCTATCAAGTTCAAGGACCTTCTTTTTTATTCCTTCGTGTGTACAGGTTTGTTGTCCTTTGTAAAGCATTTGCTTTTTTACTTTCATTAGCATGTGTGTACATATAAAGTACATAGTAGGTAGAGAAAGTGTTGTATTCCACCCAAAAATTCGATGTCGAGATTTCACCGGTAATGTGTTTTGAAGTCCCAAATTGGAAACAGGTTGGTGTGTGCGTGGGGGAGGCAGTATGACTCGAAGGAAAATTGTTATTATTTGGAATGAATTAAGAATGTTGTGTATTAATTATTAAATAGGTTAAAGTAAAAATCGCAAATATCAAACTTGATATTTATGTTTAGTATCTTCCAAGGGTGGGAAACGGAGCTTTTGAAGACCCCCCCACTCCAAACTACCGTTTACATGGAAACAATTTTGAAAATTTGGTTTTTCTCAAAAATAACTCTAACGATTTTGATTAAAAATACCGTATACTAAAGCTATCTGCGTCAGAAATAAAATATATATCTTGTATTTTCTGGGAATAGCCTCTGAAGACTTCTTTATTCTGGATGAATTTTGCATAACTGACAAAGAGGTAGACAAAAACTTACTGCACCAAAAAGTGTAGATTCCTTTAAAATACATAATTTATATCACGTAGCTTTTCTTCTAAAGTTGACAGTTTTACAGATGTTCCTTGTTATTGGTTTCAATTTAGAAGTACGCTAACTGTTCTAAAACAAGAAGCCTACTTCGTTTCGTCTCTCTAGTTTTGCTGCTTGCCATGGAAAGCAAACCGAAATTCTGTTTCACTTAACGATCAGTTTTTAAAGGTTTTGATTATACTTTAAGCCTAGTATATTACCTTAGTTCCCTTCTACTCACAAAGAAGTAAGCAATAACACTTGTGCTAATGTTTATATCTACTAGCATGATGTAGATAAAAGAATGATTTGTGTGTGGAACAGCTAGAGAAAGTCATGCGAATGGAACATCAGACTTTTGGTTTTATTTTGCTTTTCACGTTGTTTATTTTCATACATTAAATGTCATTAAAATGCCTGAAAATATTTTTTCCTAAATCTGGTTTATATCCTGCCGTTGCAAAGTTCTAACTTTCTGACAGTTACGATTTCATTAAACAGTGTTTTGAAACATCCGCAAAACACGATTAAAAAGTAATGTTTCCTTCTCCATTTTGACAGTATAAATCGTATAAATTGAATAATAAATGCTGAAGTAAACCATTCCGTGCGTACAACACTACATTGTTGACCTGTTTACACACAGATAATAACGGCATGTAAATGAGACGCAGGTAGCGCGTCTCACTTCGGAGGGGACATTTTTATTCATACGAAATTAACGAGATACATACGTCTCAGGACTAACTGTGTCTCACATTTTTTGCTAGCAGTGTCTCATAAGACACGTCTCACTTTTATTCATACCACCCACCCGACTACCGCGACAATGGTAACAATGGCAACAATCAATTTCTCCAGTCCTTGTAAATGCCCAAAGCACTATCAGTTGGAGGTCAACAATGTCGAGTGGCACCTGCTTTGATATAAGCGGACAACAATCACAACGAGGAGAGGCGGTTATTATCGCTTTCTTAATTTAATCTGCATCCTATTTCGGAGATTGATTTTTGTTGTTTTCAGCGAAACTTGTGAAAACAGTAGTTTATAATGTGACTACAATATTTTTTTAAAAAAATAGTAAAATTGTAACGAAACCCAGAAAATGTGTATGTTTTATGTAACATTGTTAAAATATGTAGAAATTTGCAAAATATGTAAAATTATAAAACAAAACTTTGTAAGGGAGTCGCAAGTGACGTAATTCGCCAACATTTTTACTTCTGATTGTCATATTATGCAGGATTTGAAATACGTAATTACATAAAAATCCGGGCTCTAGTCATGAGGCAGAATGACTCTCCTCTGCATTGGCTGAGAGGGGTAATACTGATGCCAGTTTGGAACGAATAACACAACCAAAACAGCGTGCAGTGTGTGTGTCATTGATATGTAGAACGTGCGACGGAGTGATTTGCTTGAAGGAATGCCAATTTGTTTATTTTGGTTGCAATGCAGGTTATCACACAATGAGTTGGCGATCACATTAGTGAAAGCAATATTACTGCTCTCATCACATGTTTCTATAGCTCCTCAAACTCACTCATTGCACCGTCTCATAACCGGCATCGCTATTCATATCGTTGGCATTGCTGTCTTCTTCCTGGCTAAGATAATTTGCATGCACTAAAACTAGCACTAGTGTACTTCACTCCTTCATGGAAAAACCAGTTTTTGCACATAACACATGTTGGTGCGATTTCTCCTACCATCGGTCCTTCAGGTGGAGATTTGTCACTGCGCAACTTAAGGTTTTTCCCTCTATTGGCCTGGAAATAGATACCTGAAAAGAGTTTGTTGCATCTGAAAAGAACTTTACTGTCAGTTTATTTAGGCTTGAGGCTAGTTATATGAAAGTATGATACTGTTGGGTTCCTTTAATTTCTGTGCTTCACTAAAACCATCTTTCCTGAGTACTAAAATCAGAACTTATTCCTGTTATATTTTTCACAGACCACTCGTACAAGTTTCTAAAGGTCGTTGCAAGCTAGCCTTTGTGGCTAATCTTTCTACTGTACCGCCGACTCCATCGCACGATCCTTACCATGGGTAGTAGCAGAAAATTGCCATTTAGCTGCAATGCCAAAGTCTTGTTTACGATGGCATGGATTGATAAACATTTTTTTATTTTATATTGAGTAGCAGACGCATCAGAAAAATAAATGATTTTTCTAGGAACTTCTCCAAACTTTGCCGACAAAATCTCAAACAGTTTCTTTTGGACAGACACTGTGTTGTACTCAATCCAATCCGAAATATCTAGATAATTCAATATTTTGACTTTTTCTTCCTCTTTATAATAGATTATAAAAGGGTGAACTGTAGCCTGATCAGTAGCCCAGTGATGACTTTGGGCTTCATCTTGTACAGCCATGCTGTAGTTTTCTGCAAAGTTGCGGCGTATTCATATTCAGTCAGTTTTTTCTATATCTGATTCATGTATGTGCTTTGTTGCTTTGTGATAAAATCATGCCGGTTTACGATTGTTAACTTATTGCAGATCAGATCAATAAATTCTGTTGATGGTTTTTGTAATGTTTCCAAAGTGCACCTATCAACTGACACTCACTGCCTAAACGCAATTTTTTCTTTGAGCTTTTCCTGAAATGATCTTTCTAAGCTTATTCTAATATCTTTATCTGCTGGACATGATTTACACTCACTCATTAAACAGTCAATTGACGGAGGATTACTACATGGGTTCCAGTTGAACCTGTCAAAACGCAATCTTAGGCCGAAGCTCAGCAAATTTAGCAAAACCTATTTGCACATACGGAAAATTATCCTTAAATAAAGCTTAAGCTTCTTAAGGTTGCATAAAATTAGCCTTTTTGACCTTTTGGTTTTATCTACATTTTTTATCAACTACGATAACACAGTCCTTCATTCCTGGCATGGCTCTGCTAACCTCATCATTTTCATAAAAGTGCTGGACTCTTTGAACAACTTCTTTTGGTAAACTTTTACCGTGTTTTAGATTGGGACTTTCCAAAAATCCCTTTTCTTCAAGTAACCTTCTTGACTGCGGACCATATAATCAGATGTATTAAACTCACGCATGCTTTTTCTCATGCGCCAAGTTAATGGAATGCAAGTTAAAATGGTCAACTTGTTGTTCCTACTTTCAGAATTTGAAAATTGTGTCTTAAGATTTTGAACAACAGAATCAATTAAATCTTTCTATTATCTTCTGAATCTGAATCTTGTACAATTGCTAAAGTGTTTTCTTTTCATATCTGAGTCTATATTTTCTACTTTCCTGGCAGCATACCTTTCCGATTTTTTTTAGAATCACCTAGCTCTTGTAGAGACGTGTTTAATGTCTCAACCATGTGTGTTTCTTCTTGGAAACTGGGATCTTCATCAGAGTCTGGTGCGTTTTCTTCATTTGGACATGTAATGGAAGAAGCTTTTCCACGATTTAAATCTGATATTTCTTTCCTACAGTTATAAATCTTTGCATTTCTTTTAAATTTCAGGATACAATTTGCAAATCCAGTCTGTGACATTTCTTAACTTCTTTTTATCCCTGACATTATGACTAGTTTTTTTTAAGAGGATTACAACACTGCACATTAACAAATTTGCATTTGCTTGACATTTTCAGTTTAACTAACAATTAAGATTTGAAGTAAACCAATAAAAATATTCCCAATTATAAAAAATAATCTGAATCTACAGAACACTTGTATTAACACTGGACACCACTGACTTCAATGTAGACTGAACAGAATCTGAAACAGTAGCTGGAAAGGAGGAAGTGAGCCTGTCTCAACTTGCATTAAAACATGCACAGACATGAACAGTCGGCACAAAAATTAAGAATTGTACATAGTAGCTGGAGTGGCGGGAGGGAGGGATGAGCCTGTCTGAAATTGTATGTAAAGGATACTGCACAACTGATGAACAATAAGTAGTAATGTAAGCATATGACTTCATTGTCAATGTTATTAATTTTACTCTCTATATTATTTGTTACTTATGCTTTTTAATAAATGCTTTAGACTAAATTGTTTTTCATTCATTTTATGCTTTATAAATCTTCACTAAAACTATTCTAGCTATAACTTATAGTAGTCGAATGTTAAAACAATTATGTGAGTAATAATATCAATTTTAAATTCTTTAAATTCTATTTACTACATTAAACTTGGTTCCAGTATATATTTTGTAAGATCCACTTAAAACGATATTTCATTGACATTATTTTTGTAATGAATCCATAATAGCCCCATTATCAAACTTGCTACATGATTTAACAATAGCATAACCTATTTTCTATTTCTTTTGAAAAAATTCAAAATGCGTTTTTTCAAAAGTTGTATTTAAATTTTTATTTTTGAATTTGTAAAATAAACGTTCTTCACAACCTGTAGTGTGTCACATATCATATTGATGGGACTTTAAAATGCTACAAAATGACACCTTTCTTATGAATCTAGCTCAATTAGTAGAGCATCT